>LCWF01000241.1:0-31297 GCA_001006345.1 Phaeomoniella chlamydospora | reverse complement strand
AACTTTATAGATTTTCGTAGTAATCCGATAACTTAAAGTTAAGTCATGTTGGATAGCCTAAATAGCTAAGAACAATTGATCTTTATTTAAAGGTGATCCTATGTTGTGTTGTTAAGAAAAATAATATAAATAACAGACATTGGGGCTGTAGCCCTGGGGTGGCCGATTCGCTTGTGAACCACGTTATCGATTTTTAACTATATATTCTATATTAAATATCACGTCGTTTAATCTATTAAAGATACGTAATTAATTTTTATATATAGATAATTTAAATAGTATAATTTATAATAGATATATATAATTAGTTATTATGTAATACGTGAGCGAAATCTATCGATTTTGGACTTAGAAATTTGAGTACCGATGTGGCGGATGGCTCCAAACACTCGCCCGTACAAGCTTGCCTCTTTCAAGGCCAAGGAAGTTACTCCGCAAGCGTGCTGGCCGATCTACAGTACTACAGAGTATGATACTTCATACAATCTTCACTCTGAAATCATACCTGTTAAGTTTTTCAATGTTACAGAGTATCCACGTACAGACCCTTCTCCATATTCGTACAGCTAAACGAATAATAAGCGAGGTACGGCTCCAGGCATTGTCGAGGAATTTTCGTTGGAATGCAATTTTTTTTGACCAATCCTCTCAACAAGCCAAAAAATGTTGCTTCGAGACATTGAAATATCCTGCAGGAGGTGAAGAAAGGCGCAACTTAGGTAAGGCTCCATCGGGCTTGCATGATGACAGTCTGAAGTTTTGCTCCTTGTTGGCCGCTACAAGGCGTGAATGGTATGGGTGCATTCATGCACTGACTCTTCCAAACCACCAGATCCGGTTATGCATAGTAATGCTATCGACCCATTAATATTCAGCCTCGGACAATGAACTCGAAATGATCACTCGAGCTCGTCCTAGGCGTGCTGGATGGCTTGACCAAACCCGGTCAGAAAACATTTGCCCTTTTTCTAGAGAATGCCAAGCTGCGTCCCGAAAGCTCGCGGTGTACTGTTGTCCTGGGAACAGCTGTGGCATCCTCCTCGCAAGATGAATCTGACAATTTTCACGATGAAAGTTAAGTACATGACATAAACCCAGTCTTTCAAGGATAGATTGGGCTTATGTTGAGGGGCCCAGTACAAGATTCTGCCCGGAGACTTCAACAGTATTCTCACCCCTACCAGTTGATAAAATAGTCATGATTTCCGGTCCAACATATTCAATACTTGTAGTATCTACACTGAGCTTTCTGGCTCAAGTAGTTTGTTCCAAACATCATGTTACCGGTGTCTATAGCGTGGATTTCTCCCGGACGCCGGTCCGTCGCCAATCTTCACCAGAACTTGCACCGAGGGATTTGAAACCAGCTGTCAAGCTACTCAACAATCAAGACTACCAGTATCTTGTCAATATCAGCATTGGCACACCTGCACAAGATATCCAGGTTATTTTAGACACCGGCAGCAGCGATCTTTGGGTCCCATCGGTTGATTCAAATGTTTGCAAGAAAGATCCGGCCAAGGACTGCCCGAGGGGGAGCTATGATTCTGCCAAATCTTCAACTTATCATGAAGTTATCGCAGATGGGTTCAACATCAGTTACGTAAGAGGTGCCGCAATTGGAGACTTCGTCAATGACACCGTTCGACTTGGGGACTTTGTGATTCAGGAACAGAGGTTTGGCAACGTCCGTGACTTGTCAACGGGCAACGGCATTTTAGGTATGGCGTATGCAATTGCTGAAGCCTTGGAGGATGGAGAGAAGGAATACTCAAACTTCCTTGACTCGTTGTACACAAATGGGCTTATCGAATCGAAGACATTCAGCTTGTGGCTCAATGACAAAGGTGGGGTCTAATACCTTCAAGATCGGAAACCCTCATTGTAGCTAACAACTCCAATCGGTATAGGCGACAACGGAACAATTCTCTTCGGTGGTGTGGATTCGTCAAAGTATTCAGGAGACCTCATTGCTATTCCGATCCACGAAGACGTTTTTACGGGTATGATTGACTCTTATGATGTACCATTAACGTCCTTATCGTACCGAGCAAATTCTTCGGCCCAAGAAACCCAACTTATGAAGCAAAATGTCACTATGGCAGCCACCTTGGACTCAGGAACGACTGCCCTGCTTTTGCCTAACGATATTTTTGCAGAGTTGATGTTGGGTCTTGGGGGTTTGTGGGTTGATGGCACGGCTTACGCTCCTTGTGAATACACCAACAGCAGCGGATCGTTGACATTTGGGTTTGCGGGAACAGATGGTCCATCTATTGAGGTTCCTGTAGGACAATTGATCATACCTATCCCTTCAGAAGATCTGAAGCATGATTCCAAAGCAAAATCAGAATCTTCTGATGACGGCTCTGATGAGAGTTCTACCTGTTATCTTCTTATATCACCCAATGACGACACTTACAATCTCTTGGGAGACGCTTTTCTACGCTCGGCATACGTTGTATATAGCCAGCAGAACAACACGGTGGCAATCGCACAAGCAAGGTATGACGGAGAGTCTAGTTCCGGGTCTATCCAAGCAGTTCCCGCAAATGGTTCTATTCCTGGTGTTACTTTTACTGCCACGGGTTCTCCAGCCACGAAAAGAGTAACCACGATCGTCGCTGCTCAGACAGCAAATCCCACAGTCGTCTCAGCAGAGGGAACCAATTTTGAAGGAGACACATTTCCAAGTGCAACGTTCAACCTCGGTGTTTCGACGTCTGTCGCGGCATCATCCTCGGAATCCTCTGCCGCATCATCGACTGGAACGGCTGGTGAATCGTCCTCCGCAACTTCAACGAAAGCTACGTTCCCTGTACTTGCCTTTGTGGCGCTTGCTATTGCTTTGGTTTGTCTTGGTTGAATGACATGTAGCCAATGGCCATGGTTGGTCTTGATTAATTCTACATACGTATGGAAATGATATACACTGCCTCATATGTATGGGTTATCTCACAAAACTCCAAGTAAAAATGAAATAAAAATCAAACCAAAAATAGACGGAAAGTTCTACCTCTTACTATTTCTGACATGATTCGTCTGCCGGTCTTTGAACATACTCTGTCACGGTTGTAGTCGATGCGGTTGTTACCGTGGAACCGACCATCAATGTTGTTGTAGCCCTGGGAGTTGCCGTGATAAGCTTGATGGAGTTTGTTGTTGAAGCGCGTATCGAAAGGCAGTTGCAAGCCGTAGAAATTTGAGAGCCGGCGAAGGGGGCCACACAAGCCGGGAGATTGTGCCTTTTCTCATCCTCGAAAGATCTTTTCTTAACACACTGGGTTAGGCTAAGAGATCGTCAGTGGATTGAATTCACCCATGCAAGCAGGAGGGGCCTACGTGGTTGTCACAGTAGATATGGGAGTGTACGTGGTATCGGTCCCTGTTATGCTCAAAATTGTTGATGTTGGATATACGGTCGACGTGGTTGTTTGAGTGACTGTTCCAAGAAATGACGAGCAAAATGAGGAAGCGGAGCCGTATCCTTTGAGAGCTTTCACCACACCATTGACTACTTGACAAGTGTCCACGGGTTTTCGAGCCGGAATTTTAGGATCGTTATGAGCAAGGGGAGAGGTCAGTACAATAGATGGGGAGGATGCAAGCAAAAGAAGACTGAGAAAACTCGTGGAGATATGCATTTTCGCTAATTTCTATCGAAGAGCGACAAGTCGAGCAACAGGGTGACGAAATGTCAAATCTATCGGTGCGATAGCCTTTCTTGAGATCGAAAGATACGCCCTGGTTTTTGTACTGTAGAAGATGTCGGTTGCTCCTGACAGTTCTCATATTTGGCGGACTATCGATGCGCCACCGCCTGGTTAAGAACTGGCACCATGCTTTACTGAAGCTATCGAGTTCTAGATTTATCTAGATTTATGAACGATCCCGCAACAATGTTGATGGCCCATAGCGTAACGAGGCTGCGCTCTATAGTCCAGCTGAACTTTTCAAGGATTATTTGTGCATAGCGGCGACATAGAAAGATCCGGTGGGAGGAAATGAGGATCTAGACCTGCTAATAATCAACGGAAGAAATGAGATCGCGCCGGACCATAATCAGATATAGCTTTGTACCTTACTTTGCTTTTGCAGTATAATACTGCCTTGATCGACTTAAATTCATTATTCTGGCCAGCGCCACACGAATTCTTTCACACTTGCTTAACTCGGGTTGTCGACATCGCACAGGCTTCACTACCTGGGTAGTATGTCATTACAGTACTGTACCTTAAATAATGATCGCCCACAAATCAGGATCACCTCGCCCCGGATATCCATTGAGGATCAACAACTCCATGAGCGCCAAACACTTGGACACTTGGTCATCATTTACCAACGAGGTATATATTGTCTCCTTTAGAACCTGTAAACGTGGATCACTCGAACCAACAGGTCTAATTGGCAATAATTGTCCCGGAAATCAAACTTGTTCATACCTATCATGTCTACGTTATAGACAACATTTTTCCTTCCCACCCCCTCTTTCTATTTTTATTTTAATGAAAAGCCACATATCGGAAAGGCAATTGCAAGCTTCAAGCTCGTCTCTGCTGTAGTTCATCTATCCATCCAGATCGAGGGTTTGAAAACAATCTTCCATGTATCGCAGCCAAATTGAGAAGGCATACTGAATCAATGATATCGAAAAGGTGTGTCCCTGGCCGTGGCTGCATTGTCCTGTCTTTCAGGGTGTGAGGTCGGGCTTCTCTTGATACACATACGAAACCAAGGATTGTCCAAACCTGGCAGAGAATTAGCTCCAACATATTAGACTCCCTCGGCTGGCCTTTGATCAGGGTTGGTCCCGTCTCGTACAGCAGAGCTTTATATTAATGTTGGGCTCGACTTCAAACATTCGGGGTCTGGAAGAAGCAAGGAGAGCAAAGTGTGTTGTTTGAAGAGAGATTGATCCGAACTGGGAGTGCTGGCAAAGATGATACTGTCTGTTCTTTATACCCAATGATCCTACAGTACAGTATCAGTTATTAACAGCACACATTTCATTGTGACCACTGTATAACTTCTTCAAGAGCTGTCGGTCCCAGTCCCTGGCCAAGTTTTCCGGCGAAAATCATTCTCACAGCACCTGTTCTGCCATGTCGGAAGGTCGTGCCAATATATCTAACCCGAGCTTCTTCTGGAATCTGGCTTGCGATTCCAGATATTGGAAATTCTGGGTCCGCAGCTGCCGATTCTTCTATCAACATAACTTTCTCCGCCACCAATGCGGCCAAGTTGGAGTCCCAAAAGCCGTTGCGTGTCTTGGATGCACGCATAAGATGTATTGCCTCGCGTCGCAATATAGGATCCCGGCATCTCGTAGCGACTACAAACAGCGGAGCCAATATCGATAGCCCTTGGACATTGAAAACATTGTACTCTGCCCGATGATGATCGTCACTCTGTTGGTTACTCCGGAAATTGTGACCATCTCTTGCAGTTCTGACAATCGTTTTAAACCGGCCCGAGAACGCATCATAAGCGGTCTCTCCTGCTGCGGGATTTTTCGATATTATAATATCCAACATATTACTGTACATTTTCATATTTGCAAGACCGTAAGGAGGCCGATTTTCAATCGACTCCTCGGAATCTGAAGCGCTTCGAGACGACATCCATTCCTCAAGTTTCTGCTTCCAATGGAGTATCTCTTCAATGAAACTGTCCATATATACCGACCCTTCTTCAGTAGGAGATAGCGAGTGTCGCCTGAAACGTGGTGTCGTGATGACATGGCGAAAGAATCGATTCAAGAAGAGTTCAAAAGCATCAGCTGAGTTCTGGAATTGCGAGCCAGTCAAGTAACCGCCCGAGGTAGGTTGCTTTGCTGGAGGCCCAGGAATATCGAGTTCCTCTTGTTCATCGTCCAATTCGAGAACTTGTGACCAAAGACGTTCAAAGGTTGCCGATAACGCGTCAAGTTGTACTATATCGGAGCTTGCATGTTCAGGTGGCACATAACCTTGCCGAAGTAAGGTGACCCCACTACGAACGTGTATTGATGCATTTCGATAATTCCCTGACATACACTCAAAGACTGCAAAGAGGAGACAACAAATCAAAACGATATCTGCCCGCTTCGAACCTATTCCATTCCTCATAGCCTGGAGTGCTCGGCCATATTGCTGCTGAGAAAATGCATCATCAAGCAATGACCAATTCTCGGGTCCGGTAAAATGGCGGTGGAGAGATCCTAATGCCATAACGCCATGTCGTATGGTGGGTTCACACGCTGCCGCCTGAAGTATTCTCTTGGACCAGAGACCCCTATCAATGAACGAGGAACCGCTTAGTTGGGTAAGAGTAACGGTGCAGAAGTATGAGAGACTCTGGTGTTCTCTTTCGTTCAAGTCAATTGACGGGGTAATGACTTCAAGATTCGGCTGGACAAATTGAATTGCCACCCAGTTCTGTACCCGAGACGAGGGTAACTGGATACAATATCTACTGCTACGTTCGCACTGGCGACAACAGGGCTTTTGTTCATCGCATTTGATCTTGCGGCGCCTAGAGCATCGACCTCAATCAGCGGTTGCTTATCCTTTTGAGAATTACATATCAACTAGATGAAATTTCACTTCAAGCTTCACAACTTCGAGTAACGATCGTTGTCTACATACCTGCAAGTTAGACATCCAGTCTTGGTTCTCTGCCCCTTAGTTGGAGTACGTCTCTGACAAATCTGGCTCAAAGGTTTCTCGGCTGCCTTCATGGTAGGCCATGAAACTGTGTCTAGTAAGGGAATAGATATCAAAGACACTTTCGTATAATCAAAAGGGTTGATACTGAAACTCAATAACCATTTGCGAGTGCACAGTCATATGTTGGACGAAGATGACTGAGCTGATATTATGTAGACAGTCCAGATACCTTCTCCTTGGTGGTTAAGCCTCACGCGACCATCACCTGCATCCATGATCCGCATTGGGAATGTGATTGAAGGTAGCGTCCGTCTGGAAGACTTGTTCTGTCTTTGTTTACCCTTGGACCCCGACGCCAAAAGATGTGTTGTGGATCTGGGGTTTGTCGAGTGGAGCATCCGCAATGCAAGGGTTACCTTATCACTGGGAAATGATATAAGAGAATCTTTTGACTACATCTGCATGAACTGGACAAATCATTGATTAAAAACTCAGCCATAGCTATGAGTTTGTGTAGCCGACGAAGAATTCCAACCTCCCATGCTGGCGCAAAAAATCTCCCGTCTGGATCCTTCAAGGAACAATTGGGAGTTGAACAGAGCTACTGTATCTGTCTCCACTGCTTCACCCGATTAAATAAAGTCTAGATCTTTGTTTGCATGGCAACATCTTCGGCACTTGCCCTGATCTTATATTCATATTCATCACCGAAAGACAAATACCTTGCCGCCTTGAGCTATGTTACCACGCACGAAATCTTTTGAAATACTACCACCCGTTTGCTAAGTATTGATTATGTGCCATTTGAAAATCTGGGGTGTCAACCTCTGATCGATAAGATTAGGAAGAGACACGGAGAAGGAGGGAAGAGGAAAAGCAAGTCAATCTCTCGTTGCATTCCCTGAACGTTTGTCTATGGTTGTTATTACATATGATGAAAGGCCCAAGCAGGAAAAGCGTATCTAGAAAGCCCAATCCAAAGCATGGGTCTCTATGCACCTGTCTTCTCAGCTTCCTTACCCTCTTTTTCTCCCTTCGCAGTAACAGACTCTAGATTTGTGATCTGGGGAGCATCAGCACTGCTATTTCTCTCCGTCTCCAGCTTCCTATCCTGCTCTATCCCATCCACCTCTTCATCTTTTCTCCAGAAGTCCTTCTTTCCTCTCACGGCGCGGGTGATCCAACCAGGAACCAGACCACCCTCAATTCTCCAACTCCATGGTTCTGACTCATCCTTTCCAGGAGGTTTAATTCGGCCACCAGTAGCCTTCTCAATTACCCATGGTATCGTGTTGAGGAAGATGTAGGTGAAGATTCCAGCAATCAGACCATATGCGATTGAGTAAGTGAACGGCATGATCATCAAGCAAACAAAAGCGGGGATGGCATCGCCAGGGTATTTCCAATTGATTTCGACGATAGCTTTCGTCATCATGGCACCAATGAGAATCAGGGTACCGCCAGTTGCCCATGGTGGGATGGAGGCAAAGATAGGAGCAAAAAATATGGAAATGAAGAAACAAATGCCGGTCGCCATAGCAGTCAGACCTGTTTTGCCACCTTCCTGAATACCAGCACCTGACTCGATATATGCTGTAACAGGAGGAGAGCCGAACAAGGAGCCAATGCTGATACCGAAAGCGTCGACGAGATATGCAACAGCTGATCCTTCGAAATCTTGTGTGCGAGGGTCGATAGCACCACAAAATCGAGCCATAGAGTACAGTGTGCCGGTACAATCGAGAATATCAACATATAGGAAAGTGATTAATGCAAGACCAAAGGAGCCAGGTGCGCTTCCGAGGTCATATTGTAGAACGTTGAGGACCTTTTCGATAGGGTGGAATGCAACAACTTGTTTGAAGAAGTCGAAGGCTGAATCTCCAGTATCCGTGTATGGGAAGTAGGTGACAGCAGTTCCTCGTGGCCATGAAATTATGCTGGTAATGATGATGCCGTAGATGAGGGCACCCTTAACCTTGTACATCATTAGAAGCGCAATGAGTATACCACCAGTGAAGATACCAAGCCAAGTCGTAGGATTTCGCATCTTGTTGCTTCCCGGACATGCGCCGGTGACTTCGTCTCTGAGGCTTTCCAGGCAGCCAGCGAGCTCCAGAACCGTTGAAACTGAACCTGTTGTTACGCCAATACCACTGTCGTAGGTAAGCCCAATAAGAGCGAGGTAGAGACCGATACCAGCACCCGTGGCAAGCTTGAGTGACGCAGGAATAGCTCGTGCCAGCCATTGTCGAAGACCAAGGAGTGAGAGGCCAACAAAAACGAAACCTTCAACGAAAACTGCGGTAAGAGCCAGGCGGTAAGGAACTGGCCCGGTGCCATGATAACCGACCACGGTATAGGTGAAGTATGCGTTGAGACCCATCCCAGGAGCAAGAGCAATTGGCACTAATGATATCAGCAAGACGGCATAGAGATAGAGTACATCGACTTACTGTTTGCGAACAAGCCCATACAGAAAGATGTCAGAGCAGAGATAGCCGCCGTGGCTGTTACAAGATCACGCTGAACTCCTTGTACGCAAAGGAGATAGTCGGTGTCTGCATCGCATGTTGGGTCATCCGCAGTCCCGGCACACACACAAGTACCACCGGATTGGGAGGTAATGCTTGCATTGACGGAGATAATATAGGCCATTGCAAAGAATGTCGCCAGACCAGCGCGTATTTCGGTGAAAAATCGAGAGCCTTTGCGTTCCAAGCGATGTCCCGAACCTTCGAGGCGGAACCGCTTTCCGACAAACGATTCAGCAACAGCCTGGTTGGCCTTGTGGACCCAATCATTGTACCCCATGATTGATAGGAACGTCGTTGAGAGAATACCACCACAAGAACGTATGAGAACAAATGACAAGAGGAAGAAACCAGGGCACGCGAGGACTTGAAAAAAAGTTCGATCCCTGTGGAGCAAGCATCGAAGTTATATATAACAAGAATCGTTCTAGAGAGCTTCTTTCGCCGTACTAGAGTACTATCGCAATCGACATGCTACAGCCTATCAGTGCCGAGAAGCATGGTCTAGATCTCAGAAGATAACAATTTCCCATCCCAGACCCTGTTACTTTGAATAATGTGCGATTATTCGATCGTTTTACGTAGAAAAGATCGCTTCCAAGAAAAGCCAAGGTGATGGTACCGATTCATCGATCCATAGGAGAGGGATAGCCAAGTGATAAGAGCCTTGGCTATCTTGGCAATAGGACTGGATCGGGGCGGAACCCAAAGAATAAGAAAAAACAACCCCTTGTTGGATGACTGGTAGACGGCGCCCCCCGAAAACTTTAACAATCATGTTATACCGGCCTATCGAGAGCTTCATAAGCCACAATGTGTATGCAAGATCGACTGGCTGTTAGGACGAAGCAATCCCGAATCCATGTCTGAAGAACAGAATCATCAAGAGAAGTGGAACTGGATTTGAACCCTGTTTCTCTACAGAGTACAACAAAGAGATGCCAAGACCCGAAAGTTTCCCGCCAAGATCACCAATTCGCGTCAACGCACTGCTATTTTCAACAGGAGTACTGTAATTAGCTGCTTTGACGTGTATAGACCTTGAGCCCGCATTTTGGCAAGACCTCATCAACTGTAACATTTATATCTTACAAATTCTAGTCATCAATCACATAGGATGTATATCAATTCAAGCAACCTCCTGTATATATGCGGAAACGTATTCAACTGAGGGATCGGAGATTCAGGGTCTGTAATCATCAGCATCGAGATTCCCTCCGGGCCATCAGGTCACAGCATCAGGTATGTATTCAAGTTGCTTTTTTGGTCGATTATTAAAGTGGCATAGTTATTCTTCCTATGATTATACTGAGGTCCTTTCTTTTGACATGTTCCCCAGTAGAGAAATTGTTATGGTCGAACTATGGGAAATCTTGGTCAAAATGCAGTATAACTAACTATGATTCGTGCATTGAATAATTATGATCTGAAAGGCTACAAAGCTTAGGTAAAGAACGTATCCACACCCTGTACCGTAGTGACTTGGTTATATTGCCTGATAAGCGAAATACGATTTGCACGAAAACAAAGTTGAGCCTCATCTCTTGTTGACAGCCCTAAGTCTTCTGCATCGGCACCATGAGGGTAAGCAGTAGCCTAGCCTTAATCTAGATATTATAATCTAGCATATAAGAATCAGTTGACTCTGGTCGAGATGATCAGTGCCATCATTCGGACTCTTTCACGAATGATTTGGACCCCGATAGACTACTCATTCACAAATTATTGCAAATGATTGACTTGAACTCTTCCGCATAGGGGTGGTAAAGCTAGGGAAGCATTATACCATCACAGTGGATGTATATATTGAGTCTGTATTGGAATTACAGAGTGAAATTCATTTCAACATTAGAAGCGACAACACATCTTGGCCAATCTAGGTTTCCCCTTTACAAATATGCGGAATACGTTCACCATACTTGTCTATGTTGGTGTCTTGAAATCAACGTATTCATCAGACTGACCATATCGTACATGTGCTATGCTGGTCATATTTCCAAGATCAGAATCAACATCTTCGAACTTGATGAACCTTGTCCTCAATGGGCCATGGACATATTCTTCAAAAGTAATCTTTCAGTCACATGCCTGCAGATTGATATTCCATTAACAATAGGCCAGATTTGGGTTTGAGCAGCTGCCAGCAATAAAACTCTGACTGATTTTGGGCAGATCGGGCTCGAAAATCTGTGCAGATGGATCCAACAAATGGTCTACAATGTGTATAATACCCTGCAGTCTATAAGAAAAGAAGAATATCATATCGCCGCCAATAGGACTACTCACACTTGTTACTGAGATGTCTGATTCAGTGACTGTTGCAACCTGATTAAGGACCAGATCTCCATCGTCGGTGGTATGGGCGCTCACGTAGAGGTAACTTCCAGTCTGTATGCGTGAGAGCGTTGAATTGAAGGCACTTTTTTTCAAGCTTGAATTTGGAACGTAGTGATGATTGAAGAGATTGCCGAGCCACCATTTTCCTTTCCTATGTCTGCATATTAGTCCATAAAAATATGATAGTGGAGGGCGGCCAAGCCGGACATAGTGGCTTTGTATTTCTCAAAATATGCACCTGTGTTATTGAAAGCAGCGTTACTTGGCGCGAAGAAAGTGAATGACCAGGTCGGGACGGTGTCAAATGCTGTCGTGAAGCCTGCTAGCTTGCTCAGTCATGACAAAACTTCTGAAGCGTCGCATCAACCCACCACTGGGCAGTTCAAGAGCCTCGAGTAAAGTACTCAATTCGGGCCGGGACTTGATGAAATCTAGTATCGTAGTCGAAGCATTGGATTTTGGAGCAACATAGAGATTTGGGGGATCGGAAGCATAACTCAGAGGTTGACGACTTGTCTGTGTGGTATCTGCAGCACTCACTAATGGCTGAGCCACCACCCCAAATAACACAATGAGCATCGGTCTCATTGTGATGATAGAGATTGCACACTACTAAACATTCTTTTATGGCTTCAATACGAAGTGTCCGTGTGGCCATGGCTTATAACCGTGCCAGTTTAACTGACCTGCCAATGTTCGTGAACCAGGGGTGCTGAAGCTGTCGGCCTGCGGGCCGCATCTTCCTCCGCATCTTTCGAGAAGAGCGAGATACGATGCACACACTAACCCTGAATGGGAAGGAGATATTATCCCCTATAGTCCTATTGGTTTCTGTCTCGTCCGGGGGATTGGAAGGCCCATTGATATACTAGGAAACTTTATACAATTTCTCCGTTGGCGTGTTAAACGGTTTGCTCCGAACCGGGGAGGGGAACGAGCGGCTTCAACCCCAGGAAAAGGAAACACCTAGAGCCCCGGCTAATCCTAGGGAGAAGAGTCCGTACACGTGCGATCCACAGTTCTTGAACACTGGGGAATCCATGACATATATGTACCTGACATGTGTTAAGTGCTCACCAATAGTCTCACCATCACGTATTCCCCGTGTTCACTGGCTAACAATGGTGAGGCCAAATCTTAAAGTTGTTTCACTAGCTATCTTGTTCAGTTGCATTGTTACCGAGGTTAACGGTGAGGTGTCTGCTTCGACACCTCAAATGGGATGGAACAGGTGAGTATGGGTCTAACGGTTAGGGGCCTCGATGAGAACTGAAACTAATTTGTGTGATACAGCTGGAACGCTTTCAAAACAAATTTCAATCAAAGCACGATTAAGACTACTGTAGATCTTTTAGAATCTACTGGTCTTCGGGATGTTGGATATAACTATGTCATCCTCGATGAAGGCTGGCAAGATCTCGAGAGAGACTCGGAAGGAAGACAGCAGCCCAATACCACAAAGTTTCCAGATGGTATCGCTGCATTGGCTCAATATGTCCACCAAAGTGATATGAAAATTGGAATATACAGCGACGCAGGGTAAGATTCATGACTATATATTCATCGGTCGTGCGCTGAGTGGTCGCTTTTGATAGAATCTACGATTGCGCCTTCTACCCAGGATCTTGGGGATACGAGGAACTTGATGCAGCGATATATGCAACTTGGGGAATTGATTACCTCAAATACGATAACTGTGGTGGATTCGAGGCAAATACCCAGAGTCCTCAGGTTCGCTTTTCAGCAATGAGGGATGCTCTCAAAAACAGTGGTCGGGACATATTCTACTCCATCTGTGAATGGGGCCATCAGTTCCCTTGGTACTGGGCAGACCGTAGGATGCTGAAATACCTGTCCTTTCAATCTTGAGAGCTAATTTTACATACAGAGATTGGACAGTCTTATCGAATGTCTGGGGATATCACAACTATTTTCAGCGACACTGGGAAAGATTGTGCCGTACGTCTCCCGTTGCTTTCTGATATTGACCAACAATAGCCTAACCATCGGAGCCATAGTGCAAGACTGCTTACTGCCTGAACACTGGGTACGCTGGATGTTCTGTTTTAACAATCATTCGTAAGATGCGTGAAATCGCTGAATTCCAACACACTGGATCCTTCGCCGACATGGACATGCTGGAAATAGGAAATGCCAACATGACACTCAATCAGGAGAGAACACACATGTCATTTTGGGCAGCTTTGAAATCGCCTCTGATCATTGGAGCTGACTTGAGCACTCTTTCCAATAGTAGTCTCAGCGTCTTGACCAATAAGGAGATCATTGCCATATCCCAGGATCCGCTCGGGAAGTCTGCGGTATTCTTACCCAATGTCAGTGTCGAGAAGACACTTCAGGTATGGGCAGGGCCATTGAGCGAAAACCGGACGGTTTTACTGGTGTTGAATGAGTCAAATGACACAATGACGAGGAACATCCCCCTTGGGCAAATCACTGGGCTCAGAGGAGACTTGGCGTATAGCGGTAGAGATGTTTGGAGCTCAAAGAACCTTGCTTCAATCGTAGGGAATCTTTCACTCGTCATAGATGCAGATGAGACCAAGGTTCTGATCTTGAAATAATGAGCAATAGCCCACTCGAGCATTGAAGCACGAAAAGTTCCGAATGTTTCTAGTACCGCTGCTCATGCTTGAAGTGTTAACCTCAAAACACCTGACCGTACAGCCGAGGTTCTGAACTTGTTATTGGAATTTACCTAACGAAGTAATTTTGGTATTGTATACTTTTTACTCTGGTATACTAGTGAACACCATATCAAACGTAAAAATGGACAGATCTATTTTCATAGCTGGAGGAGGCGCATTTGGGGCCTCAACAGCATATCAATTGATTTGCGAGTATAAAAAGTGCACGGTCTTTGATAAATGGGCTCTCAATTCAAGTGAAGCAGCTGGAAATGATATTATTTTATTGAGCCTATCTCAACTGTGTACTATTTACTATAGGGAATTCCGCAATATGCAATTTCGCTGCTCCGTAAGGTACGAGCTTGACCTTTCGTGCTGTGCCTGTCACATTGGCCTTCACGGGGGGATCTGAAGGCTGTCCTCCGTCATCATTCCACTCAATTGGATATGCATCAACTGATATAGTAGTTGGAGGTCCATCTGAGGCCCAGATTGGATTCTTCAGATCAACATCTCCAATCTCACTGCTCTGTGCTTCCAACGTAGATGGATCAATTGCATATTTCCATTGTGATGTGGCTGGAAGAACCCAGTCATGAGTATGAGAGTGTACCTGGTCGTCCGGAAGAGGCTTCTGGTCTGTAAAATTTAGAGGCTGGTGATACGTCTTATTTGAGTAATCGATCGGAAGTGCGTATAGGAGTGGACCTCTGTAGACTGCAGCTGTTCCATTTCGCATGTTCACTTCAATGGTCATCGGAAATGTCACTGCAATCTCTGCTGTGCCTTTGGAGATCTCAAATGTCTGCAAGCTATTCCCATTGGATGGTATCGAGAGCATTGAACCCCCGTTCCGACTCATTGAGTAAGTTTGTTTGCCAGACTTCACCCACGCAGGAACCCGAATTGAGAAACGGAAGGAAGTATCTGTTTGAATTGTGTAATGAAGCTGTTCGGAAAAGGGATATGCTGTACTGCACGAAACTACAATCGTTAACCCTCAAGTATACATAGAGCTAGAAGTGTGCTTACTAGAAACAGATTTATTTCCAATCATTGTCGTCAAGCTTGTCGGACCGAGTAAGGAATGTATAATGCTATTGTTATTACCGCTGACGTAACTGGCAGCCACATATTTTGGGTAGCCTTGGGGATGATTGACAGTGCAACAAGGCTGATCAAACAAGTCAGAAACAGAGTTTCACTTGCGGAAGAGAACACTCACGAAATTGGGTTCCAAGCCAAAAGTATTACCATAAGAAACAATGTTGTAAAAAGGTTTCACACTCAGGTTGCCAGAGAATTGTTGATTGGTCTGAGTTGCATATTGATGAGCCCACCCTAGAATTGAAGGTTACTCATAGTAGACATGCATTGATATTCACTTACAGTCAGGACTTAAAGCTGCAGGGAGAGCGTTGAAGCCGGCTCGTTCAACTTTGTCGGCAAAGCTAGTTTCTCCATAGAAACGGTAAAGAAATGACATTGAGAACATCATTTCAACTGCCATACATAGTTCAGAGCTGTGAGAGAAAAAAAATCAGTATATGCAGATTTGTGGAGTCATGATCGGATATCCTAAAAGTAATACCATAACGTGTGGGTGACAAAGAGAAACCTAAGGTAGTGGAAAGTAACCTACCCTCTCTGAGGACTTAATCCACCTAGGTGTTCGTCTGCTATCAGGCTACCAGATCTAGAAGAGTGATACTGATAGGTCCAATCAATTGCATCATAGGTCTGGGTCTTGAGACTGTCATTGCCAGTCATGCGATAAAGAACGGTAGGATAACGAAGGCCTGCAATTTATCAACGAGGAGATAAAAGTGAGATGAGAAGACTTCGTACCTTGTGCTAGGTTCACGCCATGTGTGAATCCACTGGTTTTAATGTAAGGAGTCCCCAGCTTAGGAAATGCTTCCGGTGTAAAGAACGTTGTCCAATCTCTGTTGCCCTTCCTGCCACCTTCGAACATCAATTCCATGGTTTCCCAAATAATCTCTGTCTTGTTACAAGGATATCGTTCATATAACCATTGCAAAGATACCGGTAGCTCATGTGTGCGGGAAAGGCCAAACCCGTAAGGATCGAAATCATCGCCACTTTGTTGAATAAGTCCCGTGAAATTTGCTTTCAACATACTATGTGCAAGGTCGACAAATTTATGGATAGCGTCTACTATACGTTCAGTCTCGGTAGGTTCGGCTTCTGCATATTGCTGCCTCAATGTCAATTACGCAATATCTCAGACCACAGTCGGCACGTACAGTTAAACCAAATAAGAGAAGGCTTCTTGCCCATAAACCACGTGTTGCCCTGGTGGTTTCTGGCCCAAGCCAGCCGTCCTCTGCCTGATGATCGAGTGTATAGTCAAGGAATGCTTTTGCTTGTTGCTTAAGTCGCTCATCATCCAAAGTATAAGCCAGTGGTACTATGTAGTTGAACCAGTACGGGGCTGATTCATGCAGCTCGCTGTATTCGTATTCACCACCAAGCCAAGTGGACCGGTGTACATAACGATAGAATTCATATTCATGTCCGGCCAATCCGTTCGCTGCCAATTTGAGCTGATCATGAATCCATCCTGTCGCCTTTATTGACCCTAAAGGAAAGGTTTCGTACAAAAAAGGGGTAAGAGAGGCTTTAAAGTCAGATAAGATCTATAAGTAAATTATTGATAGGGCCACGCACTCATAGTCAGATTCTGTGCATGAATTTCCTTTATCCACAATGAACATAGAAGTATTCTCGCAGAAAACAGATGCGACGTATACTTCATCGTGTCAGTATAGAAACACTTTTCGGATTTTTACGACGACCATCAAGAATAATTGGCCTACCCTTTGCTTCCTTTGTAATAGCAATACTCATCGAGAAGTATAATTACACGGTGTGAATCTCGGGCAATATGGCGGACCTTGCCCGCAACTTCTAGTTAGGCCAACATTCCCGGGGAAGACATCGGAGATCGACCCGGAACATATCTAATCTTGATGGGCGACATGACAACATTTACGAACTTTACTCCGGAAAACACCACAAGACCTGGAAATGGACCCTCTATCAAATTCTCGCTCCGAAGTTGGCTCGCAATAGTGCCGTCTATGATGGGGATTGTAGAATACGAACAGAATTTGGTGGGAAATTTCCTTCGAGAATTGAAGTTACCCAAGGTGCCCGAACATCACTCTTCTCCGAATTCGCGAACTCTCCTGCCGTTGGCCATACGGTCCTAGCGATACCAGCTCCTGTGACTTCTTTGAAAGCTAAAGGCCCCTTCATAACAACTTCTATAGTCCATCATGACTACAATGGCTGGTTTTTGTCTTGCTGGACAAGTACGACATATTGGAGCGTCGGATCATTTATGCCACCCACCGAAGCCACTTGCGTTTCCCCATACTATTACGGGCAGATTGCTTTTGGTAAAATCAAGTCCATCGATGTTCAGATGGAAACGATCTTCGCTCAGCGGACATACGCCGATATTGAAGCACACGAAGCCAAGACTATAGGAATAGTGGCAACTTGCATGTAGCCTTCAAAGGCCAAGTAAAGAAGTGTCGCATATCACATATCACGACCGGGCTTGATTCACGCGAAGGTGTACTGGAGAAGGCGCTCAGGAGGATTGGCAGGCCATGGACTCCACGGAGGACGCAATCTTTCGCTCCAGCCTGGGGTGGGTCCTGAGGACATGTATTTCATCTGTCAGGTGGATTGTATGGCAGGATTGGACTCAGTGCAAAATACTATGGTAGGACTGGATCGCAAGCCGAAATAGCTGTTACGCTGTCGGCGGTTCGCGTCGGGTCCCGAATCGTTTAAAGTCCTGGCCAGGGAAGATGGTCGCTTGATTCTTGCGGTCATGTTTCACTAGATCGTGTAGGACCCTAGTTCCATTTTTCTCGATTACTGGCCAAGACTGACGCATGTCGATCACTGAAGTGACGGTTCATATTTTGAAAGACCCGGTACCGTTCCGTCCATATTTTAGCCAACCGATTGCTTCTCCCAATGGTTGCAAATTAACACCAGAACATCATTCAAAGTAACATGTACTGGAACATTCTCCGTAATTTCTCACATTGAAGTAGCATATTGTCTATATCGAGAGCTTAGAAGGTGTACACATTTGCTCCTAGGACTCTGGTGGATATGGAAATGAATTGATTTCCCACCCTTGTCTTGTAGAAGCCGGTAATGAAACTACCGGCTTTTCCAAGCAACAAGCCTCGTAATCTTCCCCGCAACACCTATGCAACCCAAACATGAATGCATTGTGGAGTGAAACAAGGGCTCTTATGACCCGCAGGAAACATGGATCCCTGGCAATTATGCACGTTCATCGGATCATACACACCCCTAAACCTCGAAGCGAAACAGAGTAAATTAAGGAGTGCAACCCTGTCAAAAAGTCAACATCCAGTCAATACAAGCAATGAAAACTGCATGTCATAGAAACACGCTCAAGATACGTACCTCAGGGCCGGTCCGCCGTATAGCCCACCCTTTGATGAAGAAATAATGGTTTGGACTGCGAAGTATTGCTATAAGATGACTGTCTTCCTCTAGTTTAGGAACAAGTCGTCCAGGTCATCTCCATTGTTCTTGGTTGAATTCTTGAATCAATTTTCTTCATCCCTTCATCCCTTCATCATGCATCTCTTCTTTGCTGGCTTGCTTAGTCTTGGTCTTGTTGCATCTGCTATGAAGTCTGATACAGCTATCGGGAGATACAAAGGAAGAGACTATAGCGCTGCTGAGGATGACTCGACCGGCCTTGTCCACCCTGGTCTTCTTCACTCAGCCTCTGACTTTGAGCGCATCATCTCTTATGTTGACAATCAGACTGAGCCTTGGTACACCGGTTGGCAGAAACTTGTCAACAACACAGATCCAAATTACGAACCTAACGCTCATGAAACCGTGTACAGAGGAACTGGGACTGCAGAAAACTACAATGATTTATATAAGGATGCTGCCGAGGCTTATGCACTGGCCATATACTGGAAAGTTACAGGAAATACTACTTATGCCAATACTTCAGCAACTATCCTGGATGCTTGGAGCAGTACTCTGAAAGTCATTAATGGGACTTCGGATAGATACCTCGCATCTGGGCTTTATGGATATCAGCTTGCAAATGCGGCTGAGATTTTGAGAGCCTACGACGGTTGGACTGGGTTGTCTGATATGGCTTCAATGCTAACCAACGTCTTCTATTCATTGAATCACGACTTTTTAGTCAATCACAATGGAGCTGAAATTGATCATTACTGGGCTAATTGGGATCTTTGCAATATGTGTTCGATGCAGGCGATTGGAGTCCTTTCCGACAATTCGACCATGTTTGAAGAAGCCAACTCATACTTTGAGTCTGGTGCTGGAAACGGACAAATCAACAACGCAATTTGGAAACTCTATACGGAAGAAGGCTCTGGGAAGACTCTCGGACAAGGTCAAGAAGTGGGCAGAGATCAAGGCCATACAATGCTTGATTACGCTTTGTTAGGTGTCTTTGCGCAGCAAGCCTGGCAACAAAGTATAGATTTCTACAGTTATAATGACAGCTTGATATTGGCAGGGTATGATCCAAATTTGTTCCCTTTCTGTACAGGAGCTAAAGAAATCTATCCAGAGCTGAGTATGCAGCGAAATATAATCTTGGGAACGATGTCCCATACACGGAGTACTCGAATAGCGATGTCAACCAAACAGTTATCAGCTCTGCCAGCCGTGGTAATATTCGACCAATATGGGAGTTATTATACAGTCATTATGGAGTACTCAAGGGGCTCAACGCATCCTGGTCAGAACAGTACCGAGACCTCGTGGTTAAAAACGGGTCCGGGGCAGAAGGCGGGGGCGGAGACTACGGTCCTAATAGTTCAGGGTATGATCAGCTGGGGTATGGCACCCTGCTCTATCGTTTGGATGAATGAGGCTGTAAAGCAAAGATTATCGATTTCTTTTCCTATCAAAATATTTCCCGATAACGCACTGTTGGCAATCTGATCCATTGGGATGGAATTGCACCCAGACAACATGAAGGATCTGCAGTCTTTACTTATCCTTTCCTATTTGTTACATACTATTGACGATATCAAAAAGATCTTGTATCACCTTAGTTTACTAAGTTTGAAATTCAAAGTTTGTACTGATATTCAAGGTCTCTGAGATCCCAATTCTCACGTCCTCCCCACAGGAACCATGTAAGCGTATAAGCTTATTGAGAAAACAATATTTGGAGGATTGCTGCCAGCAAATCGCGGCAAGGTCCAAGCCCTTGGGAATAAAGAAGAAATCGGGAATATTACAATTCATGTGTTGGTTTTGATTTTGTAACCGGACCCCTGACTACGAAAAGGATGTACTTTATAACATGAATAGTTTGAGATAGTTCCCAAGAGCTTCATTTTGAGATTAGTCGAAATGACTTAGAAAGTAACGATTGGATTATAGATGCTTTATCTGAGACAGCTCGGTGTTATCTTAATGAAGGCTGAACAGGCATTTCTCTATGTAGTTAGATATTGAGCCTCGTGTCCTGATTGTGAAGTACTATGAACCTTTAGGGGAACAAACATGACCGCGTGAGAGCCACATCATCGATAATTACCTTCTTGGCGTAACCAGGTGATGGCAAAGCCAATTCATCGTAGTCGTTGTGATCCGTCTGTCGTTCGCGTCCAAACCGCACATGCGAAGTAGAAAGAGATATGGCCGGAGAAGGCCAATTGCCGCCCCTAATGCCATCCCAATCTGCCAACCTCCATCAAACCTTGATACGACTCACCTTTGAGATTGATATTCAGCATCGCTGGCCCTTCACAAGGGTCCTGGATCATCAGGTCTTGTAGAGAATTCAGGTATCGATGTGCCTTTTCATCAGAATTCCCATTGTGTAACGCATTGGCCGTTGTAAATAGACCTAGTTTGATATATATACCACGGACTGCCGACGCCGTCATTGGGTGCTATCGAATTTTATTGACTCTCTTTTAGGCAGATCTCATCACAGGACCGGATCGAAATTCCAAAATTGGCGTACCAACTCATGGAGTCGGGTAAGGAGAGGCCTATCACTAGAAGCTAGGCCCGAGGGGCCACGTCGTAAGTATAGCGGAGCCATAAGAGATGCGACCATCGATATGTGATCGACATGGTGCGTGAAGATGCAATTGCCTAGGAGAATGAGCCGATGTGCCGCAAGTTATCCCGGTGCCCGGTGTTAATCTAAAATCGGCCCGTTGCAATTTCCCCATGCGGGGACATGTGGTAAAGCGATATTGATGGAGACTCTTAGGAGCTTTCTTACACTTCGCTTAAAAGGTTCAATGAGCATGACGAACTCATTTTCAATTCTCGATCCACAAAGCAGGTTACCGTTGAAATTGTGCTAATTGAAAACCCAGTGGACATTCATGTTGGTGATAACAATGACCATCAACAAATCCAAACCCCTTCCCGGCTCTTTCCCCGGACCCCAGATCTTGATTCCATGTGCTTGGCAATAAGATCAGGACCATAGAATGCACGAATCATCGTGCAGTTGCAGCATCTATAAGGTCACAAGTACAACCATTTCCTAGGTTCAACATGAAGGTAAACCACAAACATCTTGACGCGTGTATCAGGAACTGATGAACTATCATAGCTCTTATGCTTCATTCTGTCAGTGTTCTGCAACAGAGGGTTAGCGCTAGTCGCCGATGTACCTGGAATCTATGGCACCATTCCTCTTACCAATCCGGCCATGGATGTGAGTTCCTATTTAAAACAAAAGCCTGGCGACTTCATCCATCCTGGTATTTGGCATACTCATGAGGACTTACAACGAATGAGAAGCAACATTGCTGCTGGGAAAGAGCCATGGACTTCGGCGTATCGACAATTCGCGAACGATAGCTACTCGCAATCCACATACACTATGCAAGGCCCTAAGAGTGTCATCGAACGTGGTTCGACCAGTAACTATTCTACCTTTACTAGTGATTCCCGTGCAGCATGGCAGAACGCATTGATGTGGTATTTCACAAATGACACGGCACATTGGAATATTGCAACGACTATACTGGATGCTTGGGGCTCGAATCTCACGAACATCATAGGGACAGACAGATCGCTTCTCCTTGGCCTGGAAGGAGATTTGCTTGTCAATGCCGCTGAGATCATGCGATGGGAAGGAGGTTGGGTGGAAGCTGGGTCAAAATGGCAAGGAGGCAGCGGATTTTCTGTACAGCTGTATTGGCTGTTCTCTCGACAGTCGATACCAATTGGACAGGCCAACTACGGTATGGTCAGTATTAAAGCTTTGTTAAGTTTTGCGGTTTACCTCGATGATGTTGAACTCTACAACTATGCCATCAATCAGTTCCTTAATAACCGTTGCGCCTCGTATCTCTCAATGTACGAACCAACGACTGGGCAATCTGTTGAGTCTGGCCGAGATCAAAGTAAGTTTCATTCACATTAGATTCCTATGTCCCAACTGACAGTCATAGGTCACGCTGAGTCTGGTATTTCTTGGACGGCACTTGGAGCCCGCGTTGCTCAATCACAAGGATCTGATCTATATACTTTAGGAGATAACCTTCTGTTGAAGGCCGCGGAATACACGGCTAAGTTCAATCTTAATGGTACGGTTCCCTACGATCCAGATTGGTACCGTTGTGAGGCAGTGCTAGTGGGCGGACCATGGCCTGATATCTCTTATGAGAAGTTCGGTATCAACTCTACATCAGCACATATTTGGGACATTATATACTATCAATACGTTGTCCGAAGGAATTTGACTGGACCATGGACTGCCAAGGCGAAAGTGGCAGCCGGATTTGAGGGGCATACTACGAGTGCGGATCAACCAAGTTGGGGAGATCTTGTCTGGGCATATTGAAAAGGTTAACATCTCACTGTCATAGGCATTGTCCTGCATGGCTGCAAGGCCGGCTTGATGTACGAAGTAATCAATCAATCATCTACTGAGGGCATCCAGTAGTCGGGTTTCCCTCTGGACAATCCGGCCATAATGCCAGGCAAGGTTGACAGAAAATCCTTGGTGGACGTTTTGAATTAGATACTGTTACGGGGCTTTACTCCTGATTCTATATACCATTTTCTAATACGCCGGATGTATTCTCATACTGGTTGCGCGTTTCAGTTCCATGCTACACGTATTGGAAGACAACGCCGACAGTATGGATATAAGAGGGTAACTTCTCTAAACGGTCTATACGTAATTCATTAACACCATATACAAAATCCGGTTAGCCGTTTAATCTGATGAAACGAGCTGATTGCCCTATAGCCCTATAATAAGGTTATATCCTCGGAGAATTGTTTTAGCATTACACTTAGATGTATCTGGAGTGCAAAATCTCTATATAGCTGGAAGTTGTGATACTTCAGTAGAATGGGAGTTTCTGAGAATGCTTGTGTCTTAAGCGAGATGCACCCCTGAGGAGAAATGCAACGTCACGAGGAGACAATCATGTATTTTTAGATGGTCTTAACTATCTGAGCTATAAATGCGAGTGCAAGTGATTTCGTCTATAGGTCCGGTCAATGCTCCGAAATCCGTTGGGACGATTTAATTCACCCAGCAAGCTGCACTGCACGTGGACATCCCCGCGGGGAGTTACCCCACAAGCAGTAGTACCTTTCATAGAATCTGGGGTACAGAAGTTGGAATCTCTTCTGGACCTTCTACCATTCAATTATGAAACAATGTCGCGTGATTCGCGCAATGACAATGGGAACGGCGAACGTTCTTCGAAAAGAGCACGCGGCGATAGCAGTAACTATACCAATGACGAGATGACGGTGAACGATGGAGAGGACGAAGGTCCAGCGTACGTCTAGATCTCCATCCTCAATTTTCCTTCCACTAATTTTTAAGTTGCAATTCGTGTCGAAAGAGGAAGGCAAAATGCTCCCGCCATCAGCCATGCGCGCAATGCTCGAGGCTAAGTATACAGATCACCGACACCGACGAATGGCAAATGGGTTACTGACTTGATCAGATATTGATTGTGTTTATGACGAGAAACGGATACGCCCAGGGATGAAAGTAGGAGCGGTCGAGATGTTGACGCAGCGGATAAGTGGGTCTCTGACTCCCATCAATAAGTGTTTGGTGCTTACCTGACATCAGCAAAACTTGAGCAGATGTTTCTTGGTCAAGCCATGCTCTTGAAGCCACTTCTAGATCGAGCTTTGCACAATTCGGGAGTCAGCATGCCTGACTCCAGTGTTGCAAATGGATCTGACTCTTCTGTTTCTGTTCTTGGAGGTCAGCTTGAAAATTTAAAAGAGGGTTTCCTTGAGCTGGCTCGGAATAGTCCAGGATCCAAAACAGAGCTCCCACGTTTGTCGACGAACTATCCCTCACGCAATGAAGATGAAACATACCAAACACCGAATTCGGAGACTCGCTCTTTGCTTCCGGATGAAAATGTATTGAACCTCTTGATTGATCGTTACTTTGAACATATTCATCCTTGGATACCAATACTTCACCTCCCTTCTTTTAGGAGGCGTTTGCAGGAGCCTCTTGAAAGGGAGAAACTACAGACCGTTTTGCTCGCAATTGTGAGTGTTACTTTAAGGTTCGAAAGCAACGAAGTCGAAAATCAAGCAAGAAAGGACATCTGCCTGAAATGCAAAGAGCGAGTAATCTTTCGAAGTATGGAAGAGTTCTCCGTTGAAAATCTACAAGCTCTTGTCATTGTAGCTTTTGATGTTATTGGAAGTGGAAGGAGTCCTAGTACGTGGAGTGTGGTTGGTTCAATGACTCGTACCGTTGAACAACTTCGTCTCAGTGTTGAAGATGATGAAGAACCACCGGATGTGTCCCGCGAGTTTCTCATTCATCGAATGAGCTTCCTTCGACCAGCGAAAAATTGGGTTGAGTCCGAAGAGCGAAGAAGAGTCTTTTGGAACGTTTTTCTCATGGACCGTTTTTGCAGTGTTGCTACTGGGTGAGTGTTCGGTTCCTTTGCAGATTTTCCTGGCAAATTCAAAGTCCATTTTAATTCGGAAGTTGAGCTAATCAACCTGTTCTCTGTATAGATGGAATAACAGCCTAACTGGTCATGATGTACGTCGACGGCTACCATGCGAAGGGGCTCTCTGGAACGCAGATGCAAATGTCCGAACTCCATATTTTGGAATAGCTATGAGCTCTTCAACACCATCACAGCAAGCCATGACACCAACGAGTGAGCGTCTATCTACGACTGATCAGGAAGTTGATGCACTTGGAGGATTTGCCTTTTGTATAGAAGCAACAGAGAGCTTGAATTTGGTAACAACATTTTTTCTCAAGCATGCGGTAAACTTCAAAGATTCCCAGGCGATACAAGTCTGGCTCTTGAAATTTAAAGACCTGGATCTACGACTCGTTAGGTAAATGTGTTCTGTTGCAGTTGCCATCAAAGCGCTAACATAGCCAGATGGCGACTTTTCTTACCTGAGAAGTGGCGAAATGCTTCGGTCCTAAATACTGCTGGTATCATGGATCCTAATCTGACACTTGCACATATAACCCACAACACAGCCGTGATACAACTTCACCAATGCATTGCGTATCCTTCAACGCAGTGGCGAACATCCGGTATCAAATTACCGAGTGCAGGGTCGGCAGACACTTGCATTACTGCAGCCCTAGAAATAAGCAGAATAGGACAACAGTATTTACGTTCAAACGGCGGGATCACCAACCCCCAATTTTCATTCTGCCTTTTTATTGCCGGACGTGTTATTCTAGGTATGAGCATTCCTCACTCTAGCAGTAATCCAATACTGATCTCCTCAAAACAGCTCATTCTGTCTACAATACTACTCCGTTGCCTGAGGCGTTTGAGATACTTCTTTCTTCACTACTTGAGATCTCCAGACGCTGGGGTGGTGTGACCAATGGTTTACAAACAGATTCTAGTGATGACTTGGCGGCCAGATTTGCAAAGCGACTCGAAAAAGCGAGGAAAGCAGCGACGCTGGATGCGCGACATGACCAAGAACTTCCATTAGATCTTCGACAGCCAGTATTCTCTGATCAAATAGCGACGAGTGGTTCTTTGGCTGGCGAAACCATTGAAAAAAATGATCAACAAATTCCTGCAATGGTCACCACAAGAACTTATCTACCAACGAATGACTCGCCAGGATCAATGTCAATGGCATACCCTCCTCTACCTCCATCCTTTGAGCAAATGAACGATTCTTGGAATTGGTCTGGGGCTGTACCAAATTTGAATGAACATGAGGTCCCTCTCGACATGTCCATGGGTCAGGGACAGGAATACGTAAGACAAAAAGGAAATGCTGACTTGCAAATGCTTTTTGATGGATCTTTCGAACAGGTACGATACATATAATCCTTGCTTTAATCATCGACTAACGTCCATTCTAGAGTTCTCGTGTGAGTACTTTCTCAGAGCCACAAGTTCCGTATATTTAAATGCCAGTAAGAGTTTATGACTCTATGTAAAGAAGAACGAAGATCAGTAACTAAATTAATGCGCCCCGAAATGTATGAGTCCATTTGTATGTAAATAGCTGTCACATAAGGCCCATCTTGAGAAGTTTATTTCCAACTAGCAGGAAGTAGTAGTCCGCATATACAAGGCCGTGGTCGGCATATCTCTTTGGCGCATGTTCGTAATTGTTGATGGTTGCATTCAAAAGAATTGTTTCATGATCGTTAGTTTCTGCCATCTCTATCCCCAAATCTTCCGTTTCAATAGCATTGGCTGAACAATATTTTTTGATGACAGCCTCGATGATCCTTAAAGCAGCATCTAGGTACCTGGTTGAGTTGCTTTCAGCCTCATATAGTAGTATCAAACCATATGCTGCCACCATCGCTGCAGATGTGTCTCGGGGTCCTGGAAGCGGTGCAGAAAAATCCCAGTAGGGAACAAAATCATCTGGTAGGTGTGCTATGAAGTAATCCGCGAGACGCTTCGATGTGGCAAGAAATCGCTCGTCTTTGGTCCATCCATAGGCCTGAGCAAAACCGGCTATGCCCCACGCCTGACCACGCGACCAGCAACTGTCATGGGAGTATCCTTGGTTTGTAAAGCGTTCCTTCACCTGACCTGTCGTCTGATCAAAATTCACTACATGAAATGTAGAGTCGTCGTCTCGGATGTGAGCGGATATTGTAGCTACCGCATGAGAAGTCGCAATGTACTCAAGACGGGGGTCTCCGTTCAGCTTGGAGACATAATACAGAATGTCGAGATTCATCATATTGTCAATGATTACCAGAAAATCTTTCGAAGGATCGTCGTATTTGTATCGTTTAGTATAACAGGTGTCCCAACTGCGAATACACCCAACCTTCGAGTCGAATCGTGATGCCAGAGAATATGCTGCGGTGATCAGACTTTTCAAGCAGTTCTCGGCTGAGTCAAGTTCAAAGCCGAGTTGTGCCCATGGTTGGATCAAAAATCCAAGATCGTGCGTGTTTGTTGCAGTTGCTTGAATATGAAGTCTCTCAGTCCACCAGCGGCATGCATATTCCAATTTGAGCGGATGAGGTTGCCCTTTCTTTTGATTTCCATTGGAGAATGCTTGAGGCCACTTCCTTTGGCGTTCTAGGAGCAAATACAAGCTTCCTGGAAAGAATCCAGATGTCCAAAAGTCTGCTGGAGATTCGATATAAGTGGTTCCATCTGGTCGAGTATATTCAGGGAAGGAAGTTGGTGGTTCAAACTTGATTGGATTAGTTAAGATGTCATCTCAAGGCAAAGAAACTCACGTCGTCCAATTTCTTCAAAGCAACCTTCCATATGGTTGCAACAACTTCAGACGAATATAGATGTTTGAGCTCGGGTATTTGTGTATTGCCTAATTCGCTCGCTGCCGGGATAGTGACCGCGTCCAATTTCCTAGGTAGCTTCTCCGGGCCATTAATTTATGCTCAGAAGGAACGTTTCATCTTGACATACCATAGCCGATCGATCGCCATTTGAGGTCGTGTTCAATCTCTCTGTTGCTTCAGCCTGATCCGAGACTGTTGTCAATTCCTCTATTGAGACCGCCATGATTGTTGCTGTCGAAAGGAACCTCTGTGACAGTTGGGATTCTCATACCACGTAGAAGGCGAAAGCCACAAGTGTCTTGTCTAAGCAATACAAGTCTTGTAGCGGGATATGTCGTGACCGGCTCCGACAGCCCCACTTGTTGCCATCTTTAGCAGACGTCGGAGGATTTTGTCGCTCCGTGTCCTCGGTATGGTAACGAGTAGTCCAAAATCATCATTTACGAGCGGAGGCAATCTTCTATTCTCGAAATGTCAATCAGGGTCATGGAGGCCGATGGGGAATAGTGGGTCACGTATCGGGGTAGGAGAAGATGCCGGTCCGTCTCCGGTATCTCTTCGAACGTTGCAGTCACACCTAATAACAACCCGAAAGGTCTTATAGACAAGTCCAATTTCGCACTGATGAAACAACCAAATCTCGAATTTCGAACTAGCTAAGTTAGTTTCGCAACCTCTGGAGAACACCACGAACATGGCTGAACACAAGATGGACCCAGTCGTACCCAAGGTCGATCACATTGAAGACCAAACTGGTATGCAGATGGGACCAAGTGATGAAAAGGTCGGAGACGCTGAAACAGCTCAATATGTTGGCGAGCCTATTCTTATTGATGAGGCGACGAACAAGCGATTGTTCTGGAAGATCAACAAGAGAATTCTCTCTGTCATGCTCGTCACTTATTTTTGCCAAAGTCTCGATAAAGGAACTCTCAATTTCAGCTCGATCATGGGCATCAAAGAGGATGCAAATTTGGTAGGACAAGATGTAAGTCAGCGACCTGAATAACGTGAGCACTTACTGACTTCCAATAGTATAGCTGGCTTGGAACAATCCTTTACATGGGTATTATGGCTGGAGAATATCCAACCAATTTCTTGCTCCAGAAGTTTCCAGTCGCCAAATATCTTGCTGCAAAGTAAGGTGGAATTCCCTCGATAGCATGTTCTTTCTGACTTGTGAATAGTGTGTTCTGCTGGGGCGTTGTTATCACATGCTCTGCCGCAGCCACAAGTTTCGCTCCTTTGATGGTTGTGAGATTTTTGCTCGGCGTTTTCGAGTCCTGTGTTCAGCCAACTTTCATAATCCTTACGTCCATGTGGTACACACGAGAGGAACAATCAGTTCTTACAAGCCTTTGGTATTGCATGACGGGCGCTCAATTGATGGTGAGTATAGGCTGAAGCATCAAGAGAAGCACTAATGTGACTAGGTTGGCGGCCTTATCGCGTATGGGATCTCCCACATACAACATGCCGCAATATATTCATGGCAAGCACTATTTCTCATCTTGGGTTGCGCCACTGTACTCTGGTCTATCGTCGTTCTTTGGGTTTTGCCTGATAGCCCAATGAAAGCGGCGTGTTTCACGGAGGAAGAGAAGCGTCTCATGATCGAGCGCGTCCGACACAATGAGACTGGAATCCAAAACAAAGAATACAAGAAATATCAAGTCATCGAGGCACTGACAGACCCATTCGTTTGGTGTTGCGTGCTCTTGATTCTCGTGGCTAACCTAGTCATCGGAGGTTTGGGGGTCTTTTCAAACCTGATTATCTCTGCTTTTGGTTTCACAACACTTCAAACCCAGCTCTTGAATATTGCACAGGGTGCTGTCACCATCATCGTTATGATTAGTTCTGCTTGGTTATCCCAAAGAACTGGCCAGACAAGCTTGATTATGCTGGTATGTTTTGTCCACTTTAGTCGAAAGATTTCTAACTCTGCTTAGCTTTGGACTATCCCTGCTGTCATTGGCACAGGAGTTATTATCGGTATCAAGCCTACAAGCTCTAATGCAGGAGGGTTATTGATTGCCTTTTACTGCACACAATTCTTCCTTGCACAAGGAAACATGATTATCTCTCTGATTTCTCGCAACATAGCTGGTCGAACAAAGAAAGGGTTCTGTATGAGTATGGTTTTTGTTGGATGGGCTGTGGGCAATATGGTCGCCCCTCAGATCTTTCAGGACAATGATGCCCCCAGGTATATCCATGGTTTCGTCGCCCATCTCATTATCTATGGCATATACTTCGTCCTTGTCATCGCAACCAGACTTCTTCTCATGCGAAGAAATTCAAAAAAGAGAGCAGCAGTAGTGGCAACTACTAGCGAGGTATGTCCTATCCTTCGCTTGAATAGTACTTTACTGACACAAGAAGGGCGCGGATCACGTCTCTCACAATCTAGCATTCGCAGATTTAACTGATTTGGAAAATCCCAACTTCCGATATGTTTACTAAGGATGGAGGGCTTACTGGAGAACAGTGTGGACACATTTCATGGGTGGCAGTAATTTCAGTCAATGTATTTGATCACATCACCACTCCCCCCAAAACTTTATGAACAGGTAGATAGTATTAATGAGGATTACATGAACAACCTACTATACCAATGGAACACCTAAGTCAAGCACCCTAGAGCCTGCATACCAAACAAAAAGCTTCAAACCCTATACCTGTAAACTTTATTTACCTATAACTAACTCAACAACTATTATATAGGAAAAACATAGTATAAGTATAGGGTTAAGGTCAGAATTCTACTATTAGAGGGAACGGTGTCTTCTTAGAGACACTATCTAGACCTTTTAATTTTACCGATTCTTCCTATCTATTTCCTGAAAACCAACTCAGACTGTAACAAACAGACAGATTTTTATAGGCAAAGCATGTCCAATGCAGGCCCTAATAGGCTTGATTATTGGCGACCTTTTTGGGTTATTAGTCTGACTGTTTGATGCTTTGGTAGTCCTAACAGGGTGTCACGGGCGGCGGGCGGACAGGTAGGTGTAGGCTATCTGGCAGGCTCGGACGGCTGAGATAAATTAGATTGATTATATACTACATACTATTAAACAGGCTAATTAACTAAGACGTAGTTTAAAGAGCTATAATTAATAAGATAGATAATATATCGTAAATATACTCTTACTTAATTAAGTTTCTTTTTTAGGTTATATTTAGATTTATTTAATATAGGTTTAGACTATAATAGTACTCCCTCCTTTAAAATTAAGTTTTATCGAGGCTATTTTATTAAGTAGGATCTAGTTTATATAGGTATTATTTTAT
>LCWF01000240.1:0-47496 GCA_001006345.1 Phaeomoniella chlamydospora | reverse complement strand
AGCGGGTGAAATCTGAGCGAGATAAAATAAAGGCAAACAAGCCTTAGAATCCAACAAGATCTTAGAAAAATCCACATTCTCTTATCCGATTATACCGATAATTCATTACAGATTATTCTTCTTCTTTAGTACATCTTTTCCCTTAGCCTTAGTTATAGGCCGTTCCGTTAAGTTGACGCCTAATAGAGATATAGAAGATTCCGGATTAAGTATATCTTCAATAGTCATAGTTTTATGTTTCTTTAAAGTGACTTCCCCCGTTAATGTTTGATATATTATATTAATATCAATATAAAATTCATCCAGCTATTCGAAATTATATTTATTAAATATATTTAATTTATATATCTATTTACCTTAAGACTATCGGTATAATATATTCTTTAACTCTACTAACATCTTTTCAGTGATTTATAGATCCTCTAGTTATTTTAAGGTCCTATCGGCAGAATAATCCTTAATTTAGAAACCTCGAGAATCTATAATCTTACCAGTCCCGAAAACAACCATTCGCAAGAAGGCTTGTTCCGACTCTGACAGAGGATTATTAACACAGGTAGAAACTTTATGGTTTAATCCACCATATCGACAGCAAAACAGACCTTGACTATTGAATCTATTTGAACTGTTGATATATAGATATGTTAATAACCTAAGATTAAACCCTTATAATAATTGTTCATCGCGTAATTAAGCTCATTATTTCTGTTTAATAGTTGTATAATTATTTATAGTATTTATAATATCTACTATTAAATACTCTTTAGACTTATCTCGCTCTGCCACTTCTATAATTCGTGATTCTGGAGTGGTCTTGGGTGTTAATAACTATCGAGGAATTTCTTGGATTGATTTCAGATTAAGGATCGCATCCTCGTCCAGTAAAAATCGGTCCCAAGGGTTCTTAATGGGTTCAGTAATCTATTAAAGTAATACTAGAACTTATTAAATGGCTAGAGCTTTAATAGATTAACTATAGATAATAAACTGGTCTTTCAATCTTCTGAGCTTCTCTAACTTCTTATTCTTCTATATAGTTTCTAGTATATCTTTCTTTTATTATATCACTTAAACCTCAATATCGGCAATAAGGTAAACTCCTTTTAAGGTCCTGTTTGGATCTACTTAATACTTAATCAGTCGCAGCTTAAGTGTTGGATCATATATTCCATAGATGAATTTTTAGATAGCTAAGTCCATTATATTCTATTAAATAGAGTTCTATTCGTTCATATTGTTGATCATAGATTTATCCCTTACTCCAACTACTATCAATAAGTCTAATATTTATCTATAATACTTAATAATAGATTCACTTTTAGACTATGTAAGGGATTATAATAACTTAAAATAATTTGTAGAGATATCCACCTCTTCATCAGCGAAATATTTGATTAATAGTATCTTAAATCGATCCACTGTTTAATCGGTTACGTTTATTATGCCGGTAAACGAGAGGATTATTCGAACTTCTAGGGTATAGTCAGCCTAATATACAGCCTCTTCTGCTAAAAGGATATCCATTTCCTCCAACCATTCTAATAGATCAATACTTCCACCATCTTCTATTATTCCTCATTCTCTTTAGAATCTCTAAAGTTAACGGTGTATATTTTAATTCTTTATTCCCTTAAAAGTTTCTATGTCGCCTCGTCGTCTAACTATTTTGTATAATTTGATAGAGACTTTAATAGATTCCATATTGTCTAAGGTACTTTTATGGGATATAGACTAAAATATTATAAAGTTAGTTATAGAGTTAGCGTCTTCTCTATCTTTAATAGGATTTATTATATTAAAAGATACGTCGTTAATAATTTAGTAGGAATCTATGTAGAAATAGATAGTTTAATATATTTCTTCCCATAAAGAATCCAGTCTTTCTTTAGACTTTTCCAGATCTAGATTCAGTAAAGTCCAGATATTCGGTTTTGTAGTACTAATATTATATTAAATCGACTATAGTAGTATCATAAATAACCAGTAAATAAGAGGAAAGAAGAGAAATAAGAGATAGACTAGTATAAGTAATAGATAAATTAAAATAGTAAATAGTAAATAGATCGATATAGATATCTAATATTTAGTTAGATTAATCTATATAGTAGTAAATTGATTCTACCGAATCGATCCAACTCTAGATTGATTCTATGCTGTCTTTTTGATTTTTCTTATACGTTATATTTATAAAAGAATCTATACCCCCTGATTAAGTCACCAGAAGAAACAAGAGATTTAGAAATGGGTTATAGTCTATATGGTATTATTATTAGAATGTTCCAGTATGTAACTACGGATTATTCTATATACCAATAATGCTGTATTAGGAAGGAACATTTCAATAATGCCAGTTATAGGAGGAATGTTCCATAACCTCTTCACATACAGTACAGAGTAGTTGGACGCGTTGGGCAATGACGCACTAGTTTGGTATTATAACATAACCATTCCACCGATAACTCTCCTATCAGGGAGAACTCCGCTTCCTACTGTAATTCCAACCATCCCATCATAATTCCATATTTCAATGCCTTTGGGCATATCTACAGCATCAAGCACCCCAACAGAAGACTTCATCATAGACAACAACGCTAGTAAACAATTCACACCACATTAAAGAGCCTTGTATCATAACATGCACCGATCCCGCCAAGAAGGGATAAATGAGAGGGAAGAGAGATTTTGTAAATCTTGTCTCTGGTTTAGTCTCACAATGTATAGCCTAGGAAGATAGGCAAATATCCTCTAATTACAGCAGGCAACGACAAGATTCAGACAACGCCCCTATTTCCTCATGCAGTGGGCCGTAGCTGCCGATAGGTGACCCGAAACTCCACTGACTGAAGCTTTCTTGCGCCTGTGACCTGGACGAACGCCTTCCTGTGTCATGCTTTCATGGTAATCATATGCAAAGGGAAATGCATGAAAATGCAACAATGGTGGATGTCATCACACATCCTCCATTGCTCCAGCTGGCTCATCCTCTCCATCGGAATTGAAATCTCCAACAGAGCTCATCTCCCCATCTGATTCATCGTCATCCCCAGCATTCTCATCAGCGCTCCCAGAAGCATATTTCGCCACGTATTCTACTTCGTCAGCTCACATCTAGACGGAGACTACTAGAACTCTTACCTTTGACCTTGGCTTCGTACGTCTTCGGCTCCCTCAGTAGTAACGCAGCAGCCTCACCGTTTAGGGGGTCTGTGGGGTTTGGATATCTCAGTAGTTGAGGCAGGAAGACTTCGAATATGTTGATCATATCAAACATTGGTGACCAGGTCTGGTTGATAACATCGAGACAGACAGAGCCCGACCTAAAATTGTTAGAGCGTACTTCAGTGTGCGGTCAGCAGTACGCACAGTTCGTCGATATTTGGATGGAAAATACGATTGACAAATCCGATAGAAGGTGATTTATAGGGGTAGGCATCTGGAAGTTCGACATGAATCTTCCACTGTCCTCCTGCGAAAGGAGCTAATTCCTTGTCAATCCAAATGCCGTAGCAGGTAAGCGGACGATTCATACTTTCGCTTGGTCCCTTAAAGCTCACATAAAATTCCTGCCTATGAGGTGCATAAGTATCCGTCTGTCTGTGTTCTTTCAGGCCACCAACACTGCTCCCACGTCAGTGATTCTTCATTTTGAGATATGTATTTCGAAATAGACGCACTGCTATCATTGATGAGGGTCACTTCGTAGTCGCTCATCATCCTATTAGCAGATCCAATCAGCTTCCTATCTTCTTACAATCCCCAAGGGTCTCCTTTGTTCATAGCCGTGGCCACGTAAGATGGCACGTACATCCTGCGACAGGTCAGTGTTCAGCAACGAGGAATGAGATGTATGTTGCCACATACTTCATGACCTGCAAAGTCCCTTGTCAGCTAGATGGTCATCTCGTTAGTGAACGGGGGTCCCAACTTACATCTGTCTCGATTCTTCGTTTCGGACTACTCATCTTGAACTACTTGTCGAGAGGTATGTCTGATGGATTTCCAGGACGTGATAACAGCGCAATAACACTCGGAAGTCTGGACCGTCGTTTCTCGTCCTGGCTACTGCGATTTGACGAGCAGACGAGGTGATTTTGGCTCAACTAGGTTGCCGCGGGGCAGTAGGAATCCACAATTAGCCAAAGGTTGGGGAGGATATTCTCAGTTAGGTTGCCCTCCTATACGGTTGAGCAATCTTCCTGTGTGATGGATTCGAAATGACAGAGGTGTAGGGAATTTGTGATCGTGGAGGGAGGGTTGTCGTGAATAAGAGTGAGAGATAGAAGGTGAAGGAGTCGGGTGAAGGTGACAGACGAGGTCACGAGTTGGTTGAATAAGGCAGGCGTCCGGTCCCGCAGTAGAGCGGTAATGTATGCGTTTTAGCCCTGTACGTACATGTACCTACCTAAGTAATTACAGGCAAGTGAGACACCTAAAACCGGAAACGTGAATGCATTGCCCCCACCTCTAATTACCTGCAGTACCAATCAGTACTGCGCTGGGCATTTCGTAGGCTGCACTGTACTGCCAGTGTACAGTAATAAACAGCACTCTTACACTGTAAATCAATCTCAGAACGTCTATTGTGGGTAGAAAAGATAATTAGAGATAAGCATGGCCAGCAAACTTGTTTAGGACATGAGGGATGTCGGCCTGTACTGTGCTACTCTATCATCGTCAGAATCCAAGATTATGTACGCTGTTGTTGTACTACAGAAAACACAATGAACGAAATCCCCTTTCAAGCCAGCATTTCCAGTGTCATCGGTAGAGGCATCTCTCTGGACGACTTCCCTCCAAAGAGTGGTTTGTCGGGAGCCTGCTACTTTCATAAGCAGTCAGCGACACAATGCAATCCTGATGAGTTCCTCAAACAGGTCGGAATTATGTAATTAGCAGGTGGTCAAATAGTGTCAATGTACTACTGTGAGTGTTCATCACGAGTACTACCTACCTACCTAGGTACCTCGTATACTCAGGCCTCCCAATGCCCAGGTTGAGACCAAACGTGTGTTGGAGAACTAGGAATAATTGAATCTTCCAGGGTCCTCATTCCTATTCCAAACTGCACTGACTGGGCTCCTTGGACCTCGGCAACCCTTCCCCACACCCGCTAAGAACAATCAGGCAATGACGGAACAAAAAAGTTATGGGCAAATGCAGATCCAGGAACGGAAATCTCAAAACTACGCAGCACAAGATATCACGATACATTCTCACCCGAACATTTAATTTCATCCAACACCCCAAAAGATGACTCGCTTCAATCCTGAATTATTTTTACCTGCGGGATCCTCACAGATCATCCAGGTCAACTGTCTTGAGAAACCAGGCTGAACCCCGCCCCCCGCACAATGCCTCGATCAGCCACGGGGATCTTTCAATCAAGTCTTCTCCGCACTGCACGGTCGAGTCTCGTGTGCACGCGAAACCCTCGACAACAGATCAACGCCACCAAGGCCCTATTATATCAGCAGCCTCAAAAGCGATGGAGTTCCCACTCTCCTCTCGGCCGACAATCAGGGCCCCCTCCAAAGAAAATCACGATCAACAACCTCCAAGCATTATACGCTCGCGACGAACCCATCACCATGCTTACTGCCCATGACTTTCCTTCTGCCTCGGTCGCCGACGCAGCAGGGATGGAAATGATCTTAGTCGGCGATTCTTTGGCGATGGTTGCCCTTGGCATGTCCGATACTTCGGAAGTGACATTGGACGAAATGATAGTACACTGTCGAAGTGTCAGTCGGGCGACACAGTCCGCCTTCACTATCGGTGACCTTCCAATGGGTTCATATGAGGTATCCCTCGAGCAAGCACTCGCGAGCGCCATTCGAATAATCAAAGAAGGAAGAATGCAAGGGGTCAAGCTGGAGGGTGGAAAGGAGATGGCCCCGACTATCCAAAAGATCACTACCGCCGGTATCCCTGTCGTGGCGCACATCGGATTGACGCCTCAAAGACAAAACGCGCTAGGGGGGTTCAGGGTACAAGGAAAATCCAAAGCTAGCGCCTTTAGACTATTGGAAGACGCTCTTTCGGTACAATCAGCCGGAGCTTTCATGGTGGTCCTAGAAGCTGTTCCACCTGAAGTTGCGCAGTGGGTTACCTCAAAACTTAGCATTCCAACCATCGGTATTGGTGCAGGCGAGGGTTGTTCCGGTCAAGTCCTGGTTCAAGTCGACATGAGTGGCAACTACCCGCCAGGTCGATTCTTGCCAAAGTTTGTCAAAAGGTATGGCGATGTCTGGAGTGAGAGTTTCAAGGCAATCCGCCAGTATCGTGATGAAGTAAAGAGCAGATCATATCCAGCCAAAGAACATACCTACCCCATGAGCAAGGAAGGCCTGGCGAATTTTCAGGAAGCGGTATCCCAAATTTCTCGAGACGATAGAAACGAAGAGCCGCAGTAGTAACTTGGCTAGATCCTTTGTACATATCACCTTTGTTCTTTCTTTCTCAGAGCGTTCTTAGCGAGCATTTGTTGGTCAATCTCATCTAATTATCTTGCAATTTGATGCAACTTTCTTCACCCAAACGCCGGGGTGATTGAATAAGCCACAATCAACTGATCGTCCGTCTTGAAGCACTATACTCAGAGGTCAGATATTGTCAAATAGAGTACTAGATCCGTCACATGAGTCGATCACACGTACTCGCCACAGGTTGCCCACACCTTCGTCCAGTCCCGGGGCGAAGACGCTGTTTACATATAAGAACACCGAATCAGTAGGTTTGCAATCAAGTTTCTTCCGCAAGAAATTGACCACCGTCTCGAACTTTTGTGACGCCGAAATCTTGAACACCTTGGTGCGTAACATTGGTGCTGAACCCACGGGTTGAAATCGAACCGTGACTATTAATGAATGAAAAGTTAGCATTGACCATGGCTTATTTTGGGATCCATGTCTTGAGGAATTCAATTCAACAGTGATCAGTTGCAAATGAGCAGGCATTTACCTTTTCTCTCATCTAATGCATCGACCTCCGCAAGCGCCTGATGTGCATCGATAGGCAGACTCGTAAGGACAACGGAAGCGGACATCGTCATCGGGATATCGACACCGTGGTCCTCGTCCGGGACTGTTGAATCCGATCGTTCATTTTGACGGCTTCTGGTGGATGCTTGGGCTGATGCCATCATGTAACTGTAGAGATGTGCTGGTCCTTACAGGGCAGGCAATATCTTTGAGCTGGTCGTGTTTCGTAGAATATGTCGGATTTTGAAGCTGGACACGGACACTTGGAAGTTATCAACGTTTGGTACTTTGCTACGATTGCTGTTCTAACGAGGGTACACCTTGGATTAGGACGTTCTGTCATGAATAGAATATGGTTTGTTGGCTATTGACAATGCTGGCGTCGCTTACAGACATTCAGTTCCATATCTCAATGCACAAGATTCCCAGTGGGTTGCAGTGCGGTACCTGGTGCTACTGTCTGGAAAGGACGTTGGGCGGAATATTATAATTATTCGGTACTACACGTCTCTCACCACCGGTTGACAACAAAATCAATAACAACAATCACTGTACAGTCTCTGCCATCCCGACACATAGATCAGCTCATACCACATTAAGTCACTGTTCGGAATAGATAAAACGGATTTGATATTCTGTACATATGATACTATGCTTTTGACTCTATCAGTCGCTAAGATGTGTAGAATAATCCATGATGCAGGGTTGGCTTGACAAAACAAACCAGTTCTCAACGCCCTAGACGCTAACTGGTAATGCTGAACATACAAAGTATCGCTATCTGCCGGATAAAAGGGGTATTTGAGAAGAGAAGAAGAGCGCCTCACAATGCAGCAAGTCTGTATACATTGTTCACACCCAAGAGGACCATTCGTGGTAACGTATCATCTATATAGGCATAGGAATATTCCGAGGACTGTTGACCGGGTCGCAGACGACATTGGGAATTTGTTAGGCAGAAGTATGGACGACTAGAAAAAGAGAGCACTGAATACTCAATAAGACTGTAGGATACGAAGCAAGGCATCTAGCTCCGTCCAATTTGTGTGAGTGGCAGCGAACTTGCGATGTTTGCGAGAAAATGTGTGCTGGGACAGGTCAGGACTGCTCACGAACAAAGGTCCGGTCATGGGGACACTTACCTCTTCAAAGTCATCAAACTTGTCACGACAGTTCTCGCAATATCCAGGCTTAGGATCTCTTTTAGAAACCTTTTTCTTGGGCTTAGCGGCTGCTTGGGCTATTGCAAGTTCATCCTCAGAATATGTTTCCTCTTCTTTGATGCCGCCGAGTTTCTCTTGAGCTTTACTTTTCGCAACACGTTGGGGGGCAGGAGCTCGTGCATTCTTCATCTGAGCAGCAAGATCGTTCATACGATATGACGATGGCATAGAGCCTGCCGAAAGACTCCCGTTGTTCTTTTCCAGCACTTTTCGCTTCAATTCGTGGACTTCCTTGCTAAGGCCGGTTTTGGCACCAGGTGCCGCCGCCGTTGATGAGATCATCTGAGATCTGATCGCGGAGGTAATCATTGACTGATTCATACCCGACGCGGCAGGCTCGCGCGCAAAGTACATTTGATTTGGACGGACGTGAGACATTGGAGCAGCAAAAGTGCTGCTCTGGGACTCTTGTCTTGGAAGTATACGTTCACTCTCATTGACCATGATGTTGCTCTCACCAGCACCAGAGTTCAAGGGTTCAGTGGCCCGAGCAAGTGATTTGGATGGCGCATTGCTGCCGTCGTCTTCAACCTGAACGTGTTGTTCATCTTGCCAAACCGAACGATCAGGTTTTGCATCCGCCGTCTGAGACCTGGTAACAGGGGCTTGGTTTTGCAAGCGTTCCTTCTGCATGGCACCCTTCCTACGCTCACGTTCTTCCCTTTCAGCTTCTCGTTCCCATTCTTTCTGCGTTGTATGGTCGTCAAGAAAGGGACACTTCCCAATCGGCGCAGATCGGAACTGAGGCCATGTTCCATCTTGTCGTTTTGCCGCTTTGGGGTATTCACGAACCATGACAGGCTTATTCTTCTCGTCCATATCCCTGATCAGAATGAAAGGGCCTTTGAAATGAACAATGTCCTTTGTTGCAACGAGGGGATCGCGTTCAGCAGGGCCATTCATCCGCTCTTTTCGGAGCAACTGAGATAGATCATCTTCCTTGGTCCTTGAAGGCATCGTTGCTGCATTTCCGCGAGTAGTATGGGAGAATTGAGCATCAGTGCCACTGGTCACGGTGGCAATTATCCTTTGAAGCTTTTCCAGAGCCCATATCTTCATACCCATCTGCCGGGCTCTGGTGAGAATATCGGCATTCCCGGACTGGTCTCGGCGAATGCCAACGGCACCTGACCTGTCAAGTAGAGACGGATTGATCGTTCGGATTTGGGGTTCATTAGTCTGCGGCTCTGTGGGTGACGTCTCTTCACCCTCAGAGGGAACAGGGCGCGTAGTCACGACGTGGGTGACATAGCGAGAGAAGAACTTCTCCTCTTGCTTTCGAAGTGTTAGCAAAAATACAATAGCTGCCAAAAGATCAATCATACCGCTCCTAGACTGGCTACTTGTCTCGAGCATTTGTTCCTGAGATCCTCTGGTACGCTCTCAAAATAGAAAACAAACGTCGGGAATACCCTCCGATAGTGCTTCTGCCACTGCCTTATATTTTCAGCATTGTCCAATGATGCCTTTTCCGCCCGTGTAACTCGGACAGAGCCAGCTGATTTGGTCGCGTCTTGACCGTCGAGACCACTCTTGTCCGGTTTCCCAGCACGTAAAGTCGATTTAGCAGCTACCAATCTTCTCGCAAAAGCATTTGGTGGATTACCACTTGTTCCTGATTCGAACACCCGTCCTTCTGCACTCGTCGGTGGGGGAATGCGTTTTCGTGGAGATGCCGTTGTGTCGGCAGATTGCCGGTCAACTAACTGCTTTTTTAGAGGAGGTTCGTTCTCCTGCTGTAATATCTGTCGTGGTCGTTTCATGCCATTCTGTGCCAACGATCTATGAGGCGAATTCGTGACGTGGGGAATGCTTGCCAGTGGTGCCCTGCGACTCGTAGACATAGTGAATTGAGCGTGAGGTGATGGCGGTATAGATACAGCTGCTGCCATTCATAACGATGTTGATATCGTAAAAAATTGGTGATTTGACTGGCAGACCTCAATCGGAAGAATCAGAAAGCGAGGGGGCAGGTCGCGTTACACGTGCCGGATCGCTTGTTATTAATGCTAAAAGACGCTCATAATGGTCGTGACAAACGTGTAAAAAACAATAAAAAGAGATCAATCCGTCTTGTAGACACGTAGGAAAAAGGAATTGGATCCTACACAGGCTTGTGGAAGAAGGAAGAGAAGCTGGGAAGCTTGGGTTTGGCTGGCATGTTCGGTTTTGGGTGGTGGTTTGCGAGAGTACTTCCGAGAAGAGCTTGGAGTTGTTTTGGCTTGGCATTTCGTTTCCCCAGCCAACGGGAGCAGAGCGGTCAAGTTCCTAGTCACTATAACCCAAGTAAGCAACATCTACATCCCCACCATCAACAGAGCCAAAACCCAGGTCAGGTTAGAAGCATTTGCAGTATTGATGAGATACACAAATCTCGAGCTACTGGAAGCTGGCAGTTGTAGCAATCTTCCAATCAACTGCCGCTTAAGCGTTGGTGGACTCTTAAGAGATCAAAAATCTAACCCGAAGGTAAGGTACCTGTTGATCATGGTCTTGTATGTAGAGCTAGTTGGCCGGGTAGGCGAGAAAGATAGAGGCTACCTTAGGGTAGGTAGCTGTGTGACTATGTGCGTAAAATGTAGGAAGATATGTCTCGTCAAAGGGTATCTGTCAATACAAAGGAAGAGTGTGTTGGAGTGAGCCAGTTGGATGTAACTGGAAAGACCGAAAAAAGACAAACAATGAAAACAGCAACCCGAGTAATATTCTGTTCATATCAAACGCCTGAACGCTGCCCATATCGAAACCGTCCATGCATGTGAATAGTCCCATTCGACGTTTTGCCTAGACAGCAAAATCCCACACTTCCGTCGATATTGGCCAACAAAATGTAATGGTCTCGGAATGTTTGGGAGGCCTAACTGATAATCTGCCTTGCTCCTTCCTTCCCAAGGACACCAGGCTCCTGGGGCTTGGGACTCCTATCACGACCAGCTTTGCGGCCAAGAAATCCAAGCATACCCGTCTTCTTCCCTCGTGCCGATCCTTCATAGCCTTCCGGTATTGTCGCACTCTGATCAGCCAGGTCAGACCAGCTGCCTGTCTCGTCGAGAACCATCTGTACTCCGCCACCCTTGCTAGTCTTTCGATTCTGTATTTTTGGACGTTGAGGAGGCAGTGGACGACTGAAGGATGTTGTCGCTGGTGGCAACGTATGTTGAGCGGTTTCAGGTTGGGGATTCGGATTGGTGACGTTCTCGTCAACGGGACCATAATGTTCGGACTGTGGTGGCGCCCTGGCAGGCGATTTAACCGGAGGCAATGGAGGTGATCCACCGGAGGAGATAGTATCTCGAGGTTGGGAATGACCTGAGGATGTGGTTAGGGTAGTCTCGACGTGCTCTTCGGGTACACAGCCTGCGATCGCAGCTCCAGCATGACTATGGCTATGTTAGCAATCGATTCACAAAGTGGGGAAAATTCGACTTACTGATCATAGCTGACAGTGGTATAATCAAAGGGCTCGAACATTGTCTCTATCATTCGATGCAATTCATCCTCCCGAATCTCCTTCTGCGTAGCATCATCTTTTAGCTCTGCACGTGGCTTCTGGCGGCGAGCTCTTGCTTCGAGCGGTGCTTCTTCAAGCAGCAATTCTTCAAGATCATAAGTCGCATCAAAATTAGTCTTATCAGCAGATGGAACAAATATTGGCGGAATCTGTTTCTGTTCCAGCGCCTCAAAGTCGAGGACAGAAAAGAATGGTACCTGCGTAAATGAATCGAAGCCGTTCGCACCAATTCGCTTCTTGCGGTCCTTTTCCAGGAGCGAAGTCAGAGCGTGAAGACATGGCATCGATACTGGAGGGCTTGTGACATAATACCGCGGAGAACCCGCCTTGATGTTCTCAGACAACTGTTCGTGGGAGCGTCCGTCAAAAGGTCGTTTGCTGTATATGCATTCATAAAAAGTGACACCGAGTGACCACCAGTCTACTTCATTCAGATACCCCGAACCTTCGAAGACTTCTGGAGCGAGGTATGCGAGTGTCCCTGATTTGCTGTATAGCAATTTCCCTGGTTTGAAATCCGAAGCAACATTCTGCGAACGTTAGAAGTCATTTGTGGAAGGCGCTTTCATCTTGCTCACAAAATCTGCCAAATGAACGTGTCCTTCAGAGTCCAACAAAACATTATCGGGCTTCAGATCCCGATGGACAATGCCTTGCTTGTGGATATAGCGAAGAGCACAGCCAAGTTCTCCCATCCAGAATCGAACAGCATCCTCAGTAAATGTTTTTCTAGAAATATGAAACCGTAGGTCACCACCATTCATCAGGTCCACCACAATATATCTGTTTTCTTTGTGATTAGTCTGGCTTCAAGAAAGAGCGAGGAAATATGAGGTAACTGACAAGTATTCGACATCTTGGAAACTGTATCGGAGATTGCAGAGGAAAGGGTGGTTAAGATGTTCAAGCATTCGCCGCTCTCGTATTATGTTGCGAACACTTTCTGATCGTACAACTGGACGACACCTGTCAGCAGCTTGCCATGAGAGGTAGCCGAATAGGAGGTAAGATTACCTTCATCTTTGCGAATGTATTTCAGTGCGAATGTAAGCCCTGAATCTTTCCTTTCGACAATCCTAACTTTTCCGAAGGCGCCTTTTCCTACCACTCGTAAAAGGCGGAAGTGATTCAAGTTGACTGCGAGGCGATATAGTCAGTGACAACAAACTTTACTGTATGTTTCGTTTCGTACCCTCATCTGTGAAGACCACAGGCTTGCCATTGGAGTTACCCATTTGCGTCAGCCAGACCGCTCCAATCCTAAGCAGTGTCAACCAGTTGATGTGCCTTGTCAACCTTCATCGAGGACCGAGGCGACTGCCAGCGCGGGAATGATGTTCGATGAAAAGATTTGGAGCGCTTCACTTGGTCTAGAATGAAGCAGTGCAGGAGATTGGTGTAGTTGGGAAGTCGTCTACCAACAATTCAGGTGGTTGCTGTCCGTCCGCTCCAGAATGGAGTGGATCAACTTTAGCCAGTGCCTTACTTGTACCTTTAGCAATGGAGAGTGGGGATTGGAGTTGGCCACAAGAGAAGGGTGTCAGTCCAGGGACAAATGTCGTCTAACTCCGGATAACAGAACAGCAAGGGAATGAAATACAGGAAAGAGATATCTTCTATTAGAATTTTTCTCTGTTGTGCTTGGTTGGAATTTTGCAGTATGTAGATAGGGTAGGTAAGTAGGTCGGCAGGTAGGTGAGGTAATCCCTGGCAATGGATGCGTGATATGAAGGGAAATGAACACGAATGAATGAATGATGTATGTGGTATCGTACTAATTGGACGGTAAGGTAATCATGTAACTCCAAAAGAGAGGAGACTTTCGTGCTGTACCTGTTGCACCTCAGTGTGATGAGGGAAAGGATTGTTTAAGGGATGCCATAAACGTCGACACTCTGTTCTGGGCTTTTCACCTCACATTCGGCTTAGATAAAAGACAAAATGCAGGGGCAGCCAAACATATCGCCGCCCATCCTTCTCTCCTATCGACATGCAGCCAGGAAGTCGACCTGCTTGTTTTACCGTGCACAATACCAAGATTGTATCTGTACCCTACTTCAGATCCACCCCGTTTCACCCTCCTTCGTGGTTGTCGTAGCCACCCCTTCATGCTACACTCTCATCCACCGTTCTTTCAGCCTGCTCCCGTCAAGGGTTGTCGCAACCTTGTCTTGCAGTTACCGAGATGAGTAGAGACATTGAGATGAGCGCAAAGGACTATTTCTGGATATTGTTATGTGCTGATCCTCACCGTAGTAGCTTTGTTGGTCAGATATCGTCAAATCTAGAATTTTCGTTGTTTTTTGGGTCCGGGCACGGCTCTCAATGCTGTCAGGGGCAAGTCTCGTGGTGACTTATTTCAATCTTAGTTGTTGGAAGGTCAGCAGATCTTCCCTCAATTCCTGTTGGCCTAATAGTGGATAAGATGTACTATGTATCTCATACCCTGGTCCTTGGTTCCCGAACCATCTCATGTAGAATTATGCTATCACCTGGAACAACTTCACAGTGCGTTAATATCACCTATCAGCACTCATGCGGCTTGAAGGCTGATTGCCTAGAGATGAGTGCTTGCAGGGTACAGTACGTAACTCACCAGTCTTGAAATTCTGAGTTAGTCCAATCGAGACTGACAATTGCCTTTTTTGAACTTTCAACACACGCCAGGGCAAGCATCTGTACTTCTTGGAGACCCTGAGGATAACGCCGAAACAGGCAAGAATTCTTCTCTACTTAAAATTTAGGTGGCATGGGGGCGTCGTGCACCAACATCTGCGATTGTGATCCAGATTTTATCCGTACAGGGCTTTGCTGTCGATCTTCTCTGTACCATGTACTGTACCACTTTTAACACAGGGATCCATTGTTCCAATTTTGGCTCCTTCACAACGGCCCTGCTATGCATGTGCCTCAACAACCTTTTCTTTTCAAATCTTCCCTTGTACTGGGATGAATTTTTCTCGATGACAGCTGAACATGAACGCCTACCTCATGTCCAGGACCCCGAAGAGTAGGAATCGCAGGAGAGAGACAAGGGGCCCATGTTTAGCATGTACCAGCCCTGCATTAGCTTTTTCTTATTCGATGGACTAGTCTTGAGTGGCCCTTGTATACCACGTTCTCCCAAGGCCGATAGATGACATGGGGTACTGCTGTACCAATCCTGGACATGTGCAACATATTTTGCTCCCTACGAAGATCTGTCTTGTCGCACATCAGCCATCCCAGCACACAACATAATTATTTCCCCCTTTCTTACATAGTATGATGACTGACCTCATCAGGCACTAATTAATTGTGCACGCATTCAGAATACTTTGCGACTCTGCTAGGCTATCGATATGAGCTTGCTGGTATATATTGACGTCTGTAATTTGCACAACATGATCATGCCGGCCTAGTGTTTGCTTCGAAGGGGGGAAATGGGAATGCTTGAAATGTAATTATGTTGACCTATAAACAAGATGCCAGTTTCCATGACAGAGACTAGGTATGGGGTATCATATGTGAATTAAAACATGCACCGGGAATGCAAAGACCGTGATGACAAGACCAGTCATCGAAAACTCCAGTCATCAAAATCATCATAGTCATCATCTTCCTCATCACTGTCCTCCTGAGGTCCTACTTGCTTACGATCCAGCTCGGTAGCATCAGAGGCGACCTCAATTGTCTCAGAGAGTGTCTTTGGACGACTCGCGGTACTTGCTGTGCTATTTCTCAGAGTCGCCCGTTTTTGTTTCAGACGTCGTACGCGCTCTTCCATTTCTTCCATAACGTCCAATTCCTCCTCTAGTCGACGTTCCTCTTCTTCTTTCTCCTCTTCCGCTTCTATGTCTTTGGTAGGTCTTCTCTCTGCATCTTTCTGTTCTGCAATGTCCGCTGCAGACACAGGGGCTGCCACGATCGTCGCAGAATATTGCCCGTCACCTGGCTGTTTCTGCATCAAGGGGGCTACTTCTCGTTCGAATGCTGCCCACTCGTCCTCATCAATACCGCTTGCTACAGTAGCAGGAGCCGATTGGTTGTCAGCAGTAGGCGCTTGGGTAACAGGCTGTGGCTCTGAATCAGTCTTCTTTATCGCCTCTTCTGCGAATGTCACCGATTTGACCTTCTTCTTAGGTCGGTCCGCTGGTATATCTTGCTCTTTGGACTCAGATGGACTTTCCTCTCCTGATGAGACCGCCCTTGATCTCTTCCGCGAGTCGTCGTCACTGTCATCGTTCTTCCTCTTCTTTGTTTGATTTATAGCAGGCGTTATCTGTGTTGCTCGTTGTGCATTCTTGCGGTGATTGGCTGATCGCAGGTGGCCTTCCCATAGGCTGGCTGATTTGATGAACAGATCGCATACCGTGCAATTGAGCTGGCCGGAGCGAGTATATGATAAATGTGGATGACTGATCCTTCGAGACGCTTGCTCATTTTTCAGCAAATTTCGCACGTCAGCCATGGCGAATATGGCGTAGACCAGTGAGGATGTAGTCTTATCTATCCATCTACTCGTAGGAACAAAGCTGATTCGAGCGTGTAGATTGTGACGATAAGTCAGGACACACGCAGGGCGGTGCTCCCCAGTAAGAAGTTGTCCAAGATTTCGATTGTGTCTTGTAGAAGTGAATATAACGTAGCTGCACCGTTTCCCGTTGTTCAGTAGCGCAAGCAGAACAAGTATGTCCCTTACCGTACAGAAGGTTCTGGATTGCGGAGAGTAGTCTTACCTTTGGTGAAACGAGAAACAAATCTCGAGACACAAACGTCGACTAACTTTACACTCTGCCCAGGTCAAGGACTTGGAATGAATGTCCAACATACCTGTCAACACTTTTGAGCAAGTTAGCCGATCACGTGTATGTTTACTCCGCTTCATCAGTAATGCGATCTCAACCTTCACTTTCAAACATTCACTTTCATCACGAACTAAAGCGGTACACCAAATTTGTCGGTACTGCATACAAATTTCAATCAGGTCTGGGTGCACCACCTCTGTGGAAGTTGGTGCCTGGTAGCTGATCCCAAGGAAGCGCATTCTCTCGCGCAATTCGAACCCTATCGTTGCGTGTGTCTGCTGGGAAGGACAACTCTGAGTATCTACAGCTCAAATTTGGTTGGATCAGGAATCATTCTCTCTTTTTCTGTCCCAATACTCAAATCAAGAGTGCGCGATTGTGAAGGTTTACCTAGGCAATCAGGGTAGTTTGGGTTCTGTCATCAGATATCTTAGCTTCGGTTCTGTGATTGATCCTACCTGCGGCATCGAACTAAGGTCTGCTGTGATATGTGAAACCGCGCATCGTCAATCCACAGACTGTAGATTATTGTATTAGTACAATTGCTTATTATGGCAGGTAAGCATAATTCACTATCCATTGTGACGAGACACGACGTATCATGATCGAATCACGATTGATTTGAGTGAACCCAATACTGACGATACCGCTACAGATGACAATGAACCTCGTCGCTCAGGGCGCGCGACAAAGGGACAGTACACAAAGGATCGGGATATCATTGAGGAGAATTCAAAGCGTTTGGGGAAAGGAAAAGCAGCAAAGACCAAGGTCGTTGAAGAAGCCAACGAGGCAGAGGAGATCATCCGTTGCGTCTGCGGTCAATATGAAGAGGAAGAAGATGAGGAGAGAGACATGATATGCTGCGATGAGTGCTCTGCCTGGCAACACAATGATTGTATGCTTCTCCCGTACTCTACCGCGAACGCGCCAGACCAGTACTTTTGTGAACAATGTCGTCCAGAAGACCACAAGGCATTATTGGATGCAATATCAAAAGGCGAGAAACCGTGGGAGGAAGTCGCCAAGAAACGAGAGGACGCGAGGCTTTCAAAAAAGAAAAAAGGTGGCAAACGGGGACGCAAGTCTGGCGGTCGACCAAGCGAAGTTCGATCAGAGGTTAGTCAAGAACCCGAGACTCAGCAAAAAAGCGCCAAAGCATCGCCGGTCCCTGCGTCTAGTGGACAGAAGCGTAAACTTGAAACCCCCAGCACTGAACAGACAGTACGTACTGACCGTCTTGAAAAAAAAGGACATATTGCTGACATTTTGATAGGACAACAAAAAGGCACGCTCTGCGTCAGCTAAAACAGCTTCTCCACCCGTCGCAAAAGCTGCACATGGTCGTAGATCAAATGCTCCCCCTGTTGCCCAAGGACAAATTGCCAAAACGCCCGATGAGTTAGCAAATGCTGGAAGAAAGAGCGCTGCTAAAGCTCTTGTCAAATTGTTCTCAGAGCAGATCAAAGCGGCTCAGAAGACTGGCTCTTATACACCTAAAGAGGAACATGTTCCTACTGCTGTGGCAAACGACCTTGGTGTTGCTGTAGAACATGCCATGTTTGCAAGCCTTGTTGGATCTGGAGATCTGAACGAATCCTACAAGACCCAGCTGAGAACGATCCTACATAATGTTAAGTCTAACACGACACTTAGAGATCGTATTCTCGCCGGTGATTTGCTTCCCCATGCATTAGCCGTAATGAGTGTGGAGGATATGGCCAGTGAAGAACAACAACAGAGAGATGCGGCTCTTAAGGCTGAAGCCGAGAAGCAAGCCATCCTGACGCAAGATCAAGGTCCTAGAATTAGAAGAACTCACAAGGGAGACGAATATGTGAACGAAGCGGATCAAGTTGCTGCTGAACCTGCCTATCCTACCCCAGCCCGTCAGAATAGCCATACTGAGGAGGCGACTGAAGCTAGGAGCCCCAGCCAGATGACCCCGCCTGATCCTGAAAAGCATCTGTTCTCACCATCGTCTCGCAAACCTTCTGTCATTAACACCAACGTTCGTCGATCTTCAGGTGCGCCTGAGCGGAAGTCTTCAACGAACTTCAACATTCAAGATGTCTGGTCGAGTGTCGGATCTCCAGATCACGATCAGCAATTTGCATCTGTACCACACCGTCCTACTGCTGTTCCTGCAGGTCCTGGCGCCCAACCTGATGCTGAGATTGACGAGCTGCTCAAGGATGAAGACAATGAGTCCGAACCATACTCGCCCAAGGATGCAACCCAGGATCCTGAGATCGTTTGGAATGGTAGACTCGACATGGAACCTATTGCAGGGTTCCGAGGACTTGCCAAGTTTACTGCAGGCGCAAACGCTCAAGGTCTGGGTCTCAGTTGGGATACCCTACTTCCAGCAAACATCAGCATCAATGGACGTATCGATACTAAACGTGCCGATGCCTATCTGTGTGGTCTGAGATACAGTAATACGACTGATGTTATCGTTGTGGCAATTCGAGCACCGGATCATCCTACAGAACGAGAATCTTTTGACAAACTTTTCATGTACTTCAAAGAGCGGGATCGCTACGGTGTCGTTGCGAAGCATGCACTTTCTGCAGTCAAGGATACATACATAATGCCTATCGAAGCTGGCGCTACGAATGACCAGAAACCCGAATTCCTCCAACTTCTCGATAACGACAATATTGAGAGCCCAAATCCTGATCGTTTACTGTTGATCGTTTTCGTCATCAGATTCTCGGAGCTCGGGCAAACCCCTGCCACGGGCCAGGCCGCCCATCCTGTCGGTGCAAGTCCTGTTGCGCCAGCCGTCTCTCAAACACCATCTCAACAGCCTCCCTACACCGGCTACAATGGCCAACCAACACCACAACATCAGTATTCGCCTACTCCACCTCAAGCTGTCGGATCCAACGGCAATGGCACTGGCTACGATAATGCTTACTCTCCGTCAGCACCTTACCACTCTCCACAACAAATGACCAGTTCTGCAGCAGCAGCTCACCAGGTTTTACCATCTGACATGATCAAAACCCCCGCTGTTCAGCAATTGATCTATCAAGCTCCGAACGTTGGTGTTGCTGAAATGAATGTCGTAAAGGATTGCATTCAAGAAAATCCCCAAGCCGCCGTCGACTTGAAGGTTCTGACATCTATGTTGGTCGAGAAGCAAACTGGAGGACAGCGAAGTTGAACATTTAACTTCACCCAACCCTCTCTTTGACTTTCGGATACGAATAGCACGGAGAGGCTAATTTCTCACGGCTTGTTGTGCGTCTTACGGGTCTTGCATGGCGCCGGTGATATTCAAGGACTTGTATTGCGCGGCATGGCTTTCTGGTTAGGTTTTGTGCGTTCTTGGGAGGGTTCGATGATACCAAATGCTTTTTCTCTATTTTGACATCGGTGGCACTCTCGCAAGCCATTCTACATAGTTCGCGACACCCGTGTAAATTGAATGCGCGTTATGGGGATATCACAGAGGCTCATTATGACTGGCTTGTTGAGTTGTACTCATCATTGTCCTTTAGCTAGGGGATTCAGAATCCAAAGTCGTGGTGGACTGTCATCAAAGGTATGGACGCGACTATGTGTTGATACCTTCTAAGTGATATAAGGAAGGCCTTGTTGAGCCCACTTCTGGTTATGATTCTGTTTGAGTGTTGATTGGCTCTTCTGGTACATAAGCTCGAAGCCCATCTTTGCGAACTCTCATAGCTTCTTCAATTTCCATCTCACCCTCTTTCAATAGTTCACGACCATGCCGTAAAGCCCCGCGCTGCCTTTGCTTTTCTTGCTGAACCAACCTCTCCCGTTGCGCCATTGCGTTCTCCCTCTTCTCTCGTTCAGCCCTGTTCTTGTCAAGTAAAGCTTGTTCCTCAGCAGACATAGTTCCTGGCCCAACTTCTGGTGCTGGCGGTAGAGTAGAAATGTAGGCCTCGACAAGCGAGTCTCGAGTCTTGGCGGGTAAGGAGATAAACCTCAGATCCGTCACGATAGCCGGCGGCAGTGTGGCAATGGTGCTCGATTTGTTCAAAGAATGCAGAGGTATCGGTTTCAGAAGATCTGTCAGATCTGTTTGACGGGTGCTTCCGGGTAGTTTTAGCCTTGCAATATGGTCTCGATAGAGTTTCTCGCGAGTTTTGTCGTCAAGCTTTGTGTCCTTCATCTCCGGTTCCTTCTTAAATTTTCGCTTAAATTCGGGCCAATAGAGCTTTGGAGTAGCATGTTCGGCAAGAAACCGGACATAAGCGATTTTAGGATCTTTCTTCTCTTCTTTTAGGCGTCTTTCCTTTATTTCGCGTATCCGATCGTTGCTCCAACTGTGAAAGACGTCTCTTCGGAAGTGCATATTTGGGAGAAGGACGTATCTATCATCCTCAATGATACGCCCTTCTTCGACAACCTTTTCCCATGTCGTGTATGGATTGATGTGGAAATCATCGAGAAGATCCCGGAATAGTGCAATACGGTCCTCTTCTGAGAGGCCCCCATCGCCATCGCCTTCTTCCCCGTATTCTTCGGATTCTAAGCCATAGTCTTCCCCCATCGCCGCTAATTGATACTCAATGTCGTCTTCGTCAAAGTCCATCGAGTTGTGACCATTGTTCTCGTCCAACCTGAGCCGTTTTGCGTCAGATTTCATGTTTTCATCTTCCTCATCCGTAACTTCCACCTCCTCATAGGAATCGCTATCCACATGATCGTCTGGCAAAGGATCTTGGGCGGGAGTGCTGGCAACCTCATCAGCATCGTCATGATTGGGATTCTTTTTCATCTTAGATTCGGGTTCCCCCCGTTCCTTACGTAGCCTTTCTGCCTCGTCCAACTTGATCACGGCCAGCAACACATCTTGCGGGAACTTCCAGAAACTCTCATTTTGAATAGGGTTATATATAAATCTTCGCCCATATCTTGTCTTTACAAGAATCCATGGTTCGACACCTGGTATTGCTTGCTTTGACTTTGGTCTGTCGTTGTCTTGCCGTCGCCGTCGATTCTGGTACGACTTTCCCCCTCGAAAATCGCCCGATTGACGTGAGTTCGCAGAAGGCTGAGGTCCTACTCCTAGGAACGGTGTGCCACCAATGAAAGCAGCAGATGTATCGGAAAGCCCGTCTTGTGCTGCATGATTGGAAGGTATTTCGGCTGTGGGCGCAGTTGGCCTATTGTATGTAGACTGTTTCGTCTGCGCATTGTAGTAGTAAAGGTGACCTGTTGGTGCTTTGTGTTCAGTCCATCCTGGAGGCAAAGGAGAGGGAGTTGGAGCCTTATAGGTTGTCTTCAACATGTTTTTGGTAACACCCAGATTCTCGGACGTTGTTGATCACCGTTTGAGCGGTTCTGGAATTCTTTTTAGTGAAATGTTCCTGGTTCGGAGAAAATCGCTAAACTCCAACTTTTGGAGCTCCCGACAGGTAAACGCGAATGCGATGATGCCTACCTCTCCTCCACCTAATTATTTACACAGCTTCGACTTAATATTACCAGTCTATTTGTCATCTCACTCAATTCTCAGTATCGAAGCAGGTATTGCTAGGTAACCTTAGGTTTGAAGCTTCAAGTTCGCAAAATATAGGCTCATTCTTTCCCGTACATTGACTCTGCGACATCATGTCGAGAAGATACGATTCGAGGGTCAGTCTTCCTACCCCATATATTGCCCTCTTCCCTTGATTACTAATACCTATTTAGACTACTATATTCTCTCCAGAAGGACGATTATATCAAGTCGAATATGCTCTTGAAGCCATTTCACACGCAGGGACAGCTCTGGGAATATTAGCAACCGATGGCATCGTTCTTGCTGCTGAACGTAAGGTAACTAGCAAGCTCCTGGAGCAGGACACTTCAGCTGAGAAGCTCTACACAATCAATGAGTACGTATTTCTTTTGACCTTTAGGAGAGACGACTTGCCTAATGTTTGGAATAGCAACATGATATGTGCTGTGGCTGGAATGAACGCCGATGCCAACATCCTGATTAACTATGCTCGCCAAGCTGCTCAACGACATCTCCTTACCTACAACGAAGACATTCCGTGCGAACAACTTGTTCGACGATTATGCGATTTGAAGCAGGGTTATACTCAACATGGTGGTCTCCGACCGTTCGGTGTCTCTTTTATCTATGCGGGTTGGGACCCACAACGTCAATTTCAGCTATATCAAAGCAATCCAAGTGGTAATTACGGCGGCTGGAAGGCTACAAGCGTTGGTGCAAACAATGCGGCAGCCCAGAGTTTGCTCAAGCAAGACTACAAGGAAGACTGTGAATTGAAAGAGGCCTGTGCTATGGCGGTCAAAGTGCTGAGTAAGACTATGGACTCCACAAAGCTCAGCAGTGAGAAGAGTAAGTCACAGCACTTTCTCTGGAAAAGTCCACACTAACACAAAGAAGTCGAATTTGCCACAGTAGGAAAGACGAAAGACGGCCAGATTTATCACCATCTCTGGGGCGCTGAAGAGATCATGAGCTTGCTTAAAGAGCACGGGTTGGCAACGGAAGAGGAAGCTGAGACTGGCTAGACTGCTAGTCAGACTTCAGGATTGCCTCTTGGACGATTCGACTTGTACGGCGTTCCAGGGGTTACGGGACATTTCCTGGGGTTTGGTAGCTAAAAAGATACTTGCCTAGGGAGAAAGGGATACCGGGTGCACGTCTTCGATGCTTATCGGATGGCGGTAGCAATGGGGTTTTATTCGAGTGAGAAGGAGATAGAAAATGCGAGGCCCATTTTTGCTGGAGCAGTTCAAGTCCGCTGCCCTCTCGTGGGTCTATATTGAACCTGTACCGCAACGAACCAATTCCCATTGCTCTAAGCAGATTTTGTCTATGAACCACCACCAAGAAAGATATTCGATCACACCCATCCCAAATCATCCCAAGAGAATCCTCATCCTAACCCTGTTGGTCAATAGGACCACCACCGAAAGTTGCAGGATTGACGCACTCTCTAATCCTGGGACACCGAGCGATGTAAACCAAGTGCCTGCCTGATGATGATAAATAGAAATCAATGACATAGCGAGTATCATTCTAGCCCCCACAAAAAGCCGGACATATGCAATGCGTTGTCGACCAGGATAACAGGACCGTGACCAAAGATTCTGGTTGGTTGAAGAAACCCCTGAGATGCAAGTTAAGAAAGAGCGGCTGTTCCCGTTCCGGCACGCATCGCACACCGCTCCCATGACCTCTTCCTCTTAAATTGTTCTCGTTGAGGCCAGACTCTGGAAACCACGGCTTTCCTGTTACAAAGATCTAGCAATTGACTTCCCACTACCTCTTATAAACTATAGCAATTTTCGTACAGGATGTGATTGTTTCACATTCTCTCTGGTCCAGCAACACGGTAATGTGCCGATAACTCGATGCAACACCACTGATCGACACCAATTGTTCTGAGCCCGTCCGATCCAACTCCGTGCCAATGGAACCGCGCGCTATCATATAATTTACACCACTTACAGCAAACTCACTTTCCTCGGTAACCGTTGACACTGGTCCTAAGCGCCGAAAAAGACAAAGACGCACATTTTGTTCCATTCCCATTGAGACATGGCGTCACTTTTGAGTCATTTTCCCGCGATGCTCCCATGTCAAGCTTCTCCTTTCTATGTGGCCGCACGGATCAAGAGGACAACGACCGGCCTGATCAGAACCCACATCTCTTGAACTCGACCGTTGGAATGGAGTTTGCTGGTCTGTTCATTTCACATGAGTTGAGGAAGACCGTGGCATTAGTATCACCTCCTTGCAAATCTCCTGACTGATCTCTGGCTGTCCAATTGGGAGATTTCATTCTCCGTCTGTTGAATTTCCTGTCGTTTCTTGTCTTGGCTTGCGTGAAAGATGTTCTCTTGTCTCCACCTGTTCAGATCGCTGTTGGCTTTCGCGAGTTTGTTTCTCTTGATCCTGATCCGTTGACATATCCCGCACTCCTCAGGACAGTCGACCCGATTGTTGACGTCCGGAAGTTTTAATCCACATGTCTCCCCTCTTCGATACTCTCTTTCACAGTGGGCCTTAAAATTCCCAAACTTGAAGTCTCCACAGGCGTAGGTAGTCCACTCGAAGTAGCACATCTTCTGCTATCACTTAGTCGCCGTATCCATGGGCGCACCCTCACTTACAGTTAAGCACGTTTCATCTATGCCGAATGTTTGCAGCTAACATGAAAATCTCCAGGACGAGGCGAGTCGTTGGCCTCTCAGCGTTTCAGAATAACCGACGGTTTAGACGGCGTTTACAGGACTTCCAGATTTCCCTTGAACGCTTGCGATTGGGTTCAAACTGAAGCACATGAATTCGCGTGGGATCCTCCATCCTTTATGTTGAGGGGCTGAAATCTGCACCAGGGTCAGTCTGCTGGGGAATTCCAGAAGCACAAACACGATCGACAATTGACTGTAGCTAAAATTCTAGCTGCATCTGTTGCTGTGCTGGAGGTCAACAGGTGGGTTTCTACGTGGCAAAGCCCATGTCTCGTCAACTGAATATTCAATCAATCATGGACTATTTACAAGTTTGTTTGTATCTATCATACCTTGTCAACTCCATGAATACTCGGCTGCCGATTGGCTCAGCTCAGCCAACCCCGTTCTCGTACACCAGCAGTGAAGTATACGCGGGTGACGTCTGCAAGAAACGCCAATGTTCTCAACGCAGTCGCTCGCTGCAACTCAGGAATTTTGGCCTCAAAGTCGTTCTGTCAAACATGCCTATTACGCCATAGTTGACCGGCGATATAGTTGACCGGTCAAGTGTGGAGTCTTCTTAAGTAAGTGTCGGCAAACGTACAAACCATGAAAAATACCATTGATCTAATTGTGGCAAGTGCTTTCCAGAGACATACTTCGATTGGCCTGTACTAATCTGAGAGTATGATGAAGTCCTTGAGCCTGTCGCGGGTACGTTTGGTGCGTTGTCAGCTGATGAGTGGTTAACCACCTTCTGTCAACCCCGTCAAAGTATTTTACCGCGGTGATGCTTGGCCTTAATGTTCATTCGAATGTTTGTTTCTGGAAAGTACCCCAGTTATGATGACCAGCGGTAAGCGAGTGCTTTTCTGCTATGCCGCCGACCGTCCAAAAGAAATGGGCGAACTTACGCTCATTTCGACTTGTCCCACGTCAACCCTTATTTTGTCCGAAATCCAACGAAGAAGTTCCAATCAGACTTTATGACACTGCCCTTGAGTCTGATTATGATCTACGGAGGCGATAGGACGGTGATCTGGATAAACTGCCGCGCTTCGGGATCGCTCACTATGCTCCTCAAACTATGCATAAACCTGGACCATGGGTACACGAGTCTCAACTCTCCTTGACTACCTTTCGAGAATGACCCACTGGGCACGCTAAATGGATTTAGCTTTTGTCACTACTCCTTTGTGACGTGGCGTACTCCGACAGTATTTGCGCTGTGTTGGACGAAGTTTACCTGTCTCGTGGCCGGAGATGAGAGAGAAGTTGCAGGTCCACCTAGGACCCAATGCTACCTATGCAAATATAACAATTGAGGATCGGCTACTGCTCTTTCCCCTTCCTGAAGGTCACTGGACTTTGCAACGTTGTCTGTTGAGTGTTACAAACCTCGCAATTAATTATACTTCAAACCTGGCTATGAATACTGCTTCCTGGACGACTTGGAAGCTGTACCGGGTACCGATACGACAACACCGACGTCCATTTGTATGACAGAAGGCTGCAGCAGCAGCCATCTAATCCCCGCCAGCGTGTCCAATGACAGCGAACTGGCGACGTGGTGTGTTATTTGCGAGGTTGCTGGAGTCTGCATGAGATACCCTGCGCAGTGTGCATGTCGTCTAATATAATGGATGGTTGCGCTAGCCTTACTGCCGTAGCAGTTGGGTAGACATTTCGAACAAACAAACGAACAGTATGCCCAATCGGAGAGTATCGATCGATCTGCATTTCTTCCGCTTCACTATTTTGCTGTCGTTGCGAAGACTATGGCTCTCTTCCCGGCAGCCTGTCATTATTAAACAGGGCGGGACAAAAAGCAAAACGTTCATTATGAAGCACGTGGGTTCAAATGGGGCTATATTCGCTTCCCAAAGCCACGGATGTGAACCGTTGTTATCGTTCTTAGTTCTACTGTGCCGCATCTAGATCTCAGCCTGCGGGTTGGCAGGTACAAAATGTTCGGCACAACAGTTTATGTCGGTGGATTTGAGGACTATCTCGGTTGATAGGCTACCCATGATATCCATAGGTGACGCCATGACGGACAGCGCTGGTGGCGATCAAGCATCCCTGTCAACACGCATTTGGTGGATTGGGGGAGGGGAGAATTGGATAGCCCCTCAGCAATTTCGTTGGTTTAATCCCAAGAAACACATGGTGAGGGCTGGCTTTGCCGCCAGTGTCAGGCGGCTCGTGCCCTTCCGCTTACTGCTAAGCCAAAGCGTGATCTATACTCTTGAGCAAACGATAAGTGGAGCAAGCCGCCGACAGTGCACAGATGTTCAACAAAGAAAAACCGAGCACTCCAAGTAGGCATGCCGATTTGCGGGTAGAGTACTTCGGGGACCCCCTGAAGCCCTAAATCGCTGGCATTATAGAGAGAAAACAATTGTTTCCTCGTCCCAATTCGCAATTGTCCTCCCGCAAAAAAAACGCCGTAAAGGCTTCAATTAGGACAATGGCAGCATGAAGGTAGTGTAATTAATACAAGAATCGATCGACTAAGGACCGAACCTCCAGCATGGTGCTTTTGGATTTCAAAGCAATTGCATTATTCATGAAGCTATCAAGGGGCAAGGATGATACACCTTGTGAAGGACTTAGAGTTTCAAGACAGCCCATCACGCTGACCAGGCTCAAATACCCGTACTTTGTACTAGGGTCTTGTCTAACTTCCGAACTCACTGACATAATGCCACCTTGTCAAATACTGCTTGCTGTTGATATGGGGCGGGGAGGTATACCATGCGAAGCACTATGAGTCGGGAGAAACAGTATGACGGCCCTATATTGGTACAGCAGTGTTTGTATGCGGAAAAGCATGCAGTCATACTTTCCTTTGTGAATCTCTGTGGGTAAGATGGTCAGCACCATCTCGTTCCCTCATATGGCCATCTACAACGTGAGAACTGTGTCTTGTTGCAGCAAACCGCAGTTCAGGAACATGGAAGGGCTGATGTCCCGTGACGTAATTGCGCATCTCTTTCGGCTCTCACTTGACGAAGAGAGGTGGAATGCATTGTGTGAGAAGTCGCACGCGAGCTGTCACCTTAGGAAGAGCATTCATGAAGGTTGAAGTTGATGATGCATATTTTTGGCAAGATCCAATTGGATGGATGGCAGCTGCAGATAACCAGTGCGGCAAACCCAAATTGTGTTGTTCAGGTACTGGGGGTCAGGCGAATAAGTGACGTGGAGAGAAAGGCAATTGCAGTGATGTCATTCACCAATCACATTCCCCATACTGGTCGACCATCCAAACAACTGGTTGCTGCGAACGCAACAACATATATTGATCACCTTGCAATCATTGATCATTCAGTAGACAATACCGGAAGACAATCAAGGTGAGTCGCAGCATGCTCTCCAATCTTCAGGTTTGCATCAATCTGACATGTGTAGATGCCTCCAACCACTGCACGACTCATGATTCGCTCAATCCGACTACCATTTGCTCTTCAGCCCGCTTCATATAAAAGTGTTGCACCAAAAACGACGATTGCGTCCCGTCAGTTCCGTACGGTCCTCCCAAGACAAGATGACAAGAAATCAACCTTAATGGATCGCGAGAAGATGAACACCGAGTCCAACGAATACAGCAAGACCGGAAGTGATGCTAAAGCAGCTCAGGAAGGCGAAGCGGCATTTGACCCTTCCACAACATCCCCCGAGGCAGAAAAAGACTCATCTTCTAGTACTGCACCAGACAGTGAGTCTCAAGGCGATCCATTGGAGATGAGTCCTGGGAACGCAAAAGCTTCTCAGCCCCGCGATGAACAAGAGGGCGGGGCGCAGAAGGGAGCGAGCAAGTCTGGACCAAGCAGCAGAGGGGGTGCAAGAAAGGATAGAAAAACCCAGTAAAAGGAGAATGAAAACGGATGTATTTGTAATTCAGCAGGACCTGCATTACAATATCAAGGATTAAATTTTGTATTATTCTGTAATCTATACAAGGAATTGCTGCTAGGAGGGACCGGCCGAAGAAGCTCTGCAGCCACAATGTGAGAAAACAGACACTATCACGAACTAGATACTGCGATGTTCAAAAGGGAGAAGAAAGACAACGACTTTTGCTGATTCAAATACTCTTCCACTCTGTCAGGCCAAGGTGAACAATATCAGACTGAGCAATTATCCAGATCTTGTCTGGCGCCTCTCCATTGAGTGCCTTAAGCCCAGCACTGACTGCTGCTTTGGCAATGACATCAGCATCTTGAGCCCAGAAGTTCTTAAGACTGCTGTGTATGGATCCTGCGAAATCAGCGATCTTGCGTATCACAGCCTCTGCTGGCCGACTCTCTTCTCGGTCGCCGGCAATAAGGCCTGGTCGAAGAATGACAGTGTAATCAAACCCTAATTCTTTGACATGTTCTTCAATGTCTCCTTTTATTTTTTGATAACCCATTCGACTGTTTGGATCGGCACCAGCGCTGCTGACCAAGACAAATACCTTAATGCCAGCCTGCTTTGCTTCCCTTGCCATTTCAATGTTGAAGTCATGTTCAATTTTGTACTGATTGTCGAACCCCCCAACAGCTCCTCTGGTCGTTGCGAAAGCACAATAGTATACTTGCGGCACTGGGCTCAATGCTCGGAAATAACCTGTCCATTTAGAAAGATCGGGCTCTACGAGAGTCGTCAATTTTTTGTCGGGTTCATTCAATTGTGGATTGCGTCGCGCGATCATGTCGATGCTAGAGACCAATGGGGAGGATCGAAGAGTATTTAAGATGTGAGATCCCTGCGTATTATCCGTCAGTCATGCAAGTGAGATAGATGGCTGGGAGCTACGGCATACCACCATCCCTGTACCACCAAGCAGAAAGGTTGTCGCCATATTGTGAGTTCTCGGAATTATGACCTCCTCTCGTTCTTTTCAAGTCAATGTTAATGTCTTCTGGCGGAGTGAAATCCCAAAGCTCTCTTGCTCACTCGTGTTGAAAGTGAGTTGTTGAATTTGTTTTCAATTATAATTATACGGTTGATAGCGAAGTCGAGCTGCACGTTGCAGGGTAGCCGACAAATATTGGCACTGTTGGGCATGGGATGTAGACACCGCATTCATCCGGGTCTAATTTATTTCACCCATAGCTATGTAAAGGATGAACCCTCTTTGTGGAATCCGAAACACAATCATTAGCCTCCTGCATACAAAAGTACAGAGTGACGAATCCTAACTGGTTACATCATCTAAGCCATGTCGGACAGAGCGCTATGTCCCAACGGGCAAATAGCCACGAAACCAAACCTACCCAATCAATCTGAACCGACTATCTACAGGAGCTTGAACTCGTCTATCGAATTCATCTATAAAGAAAGAACTTTGTTCTTTATATCGGAAATCTGCTACGTTCCCGCAAACGAAATAGACCATGAGGGATCACATAAAAGCGTTCCAGGAATCTGTGGAAGGCAATAGGAAAGTTTCAAAACCATGATTCATGTATAGCTGGCATGAGCTGCTGGCAATATCCGCGACCCAGTCATAGTCTGCTCTGCCTTCGCACATCCATCTCATGTATTTTGGACTTCGCCTACCTTTGCGTGGGATATTTTTGAGTCTGAAATCTCCCTTTACGATTTGCGACTCAAATATACTTCCGATGATGGTCTTTGACCGAAGGATAGTGCTATACGTTGTTGAACCCGTTCTAGGTGACGGACTTTCCTTCGATACTTTACGAGGAAGACTAGAACCCCCAACCATTATACCCATTACAACACCGATGACGATACCCACAGTTGCGCCTGTGGACCAAGTGTGAGTTTTGGCTGATTAAGAAGGTCTAGAACCAAGGTCCTGTGAGCTCGATGATGCAGTCGAGCTCGCCCTGCAATAGCTCGTTGTCTGCGCTCCCGACTCTTGCCCTCGTTGACTCCTGCGCTCGTGACCGGCGTGACCGGTGCCGAAGTTGTAGCTGTTGCGCTTGCCGATTTCGACGACGATGTGGCTGTAGAGCTTATTCCTGACTCAGTGCTAACTATATTTCTATTGCTATCCCTAATGATGCCGCAGCTCTCGCTGCAACATGATGGATTATCATCGCATACATTCACCCGGGGTAAAAATCCAGTTCCAGTTGCTGCAGACCAGTCAGCTTTTCTCAAAACAAAGACAATGGAGGGTGCTCATACAATATCGGCAAATCTCTGAGCATCTATCTGTCCAAGGCCATTTTGAACATGACGGTACGATTAGGGCGCCCGTCGAACTATTGCACAGCCGATTTGACAAGCATCCGCTGCCATCCCCTCCGCAACAAACGAAGCTACCTTGGCACTGCGTGTTCGATTATGCGAGTCCTGCGAAGTCATAACACGTATCAGGTCCATCCGTAGCGTCAACAAGAATCCTATTATATGTGAAAAATATTGCGAGAGTATAAATGCCGACTGAGCCCTTAGATAGCGTTCTCGGACCCATTTTTGGTGTAACAGTCGCTCTCTCTGGCAGAATGGGAGAAGTTCCTTACGCCTTGTTAGGCAGTTCATTCGAGCAAGTATTGCTGGTCGACGCAGATGTGACATTCCTGCAACCGCCAGAACTCATTCTTCTGGATCATACCCAGTACCAAGATGCCGGTATGCTATTGTTTCATGATCGACTTATCTAGCAGGGTGCTTACCCAGAAAGACATGAATGGTGGGAGCAAGAGCTGAAGGATCTAAACGTCAGTGCTACTGCACTCAAATCGAAAGTCGTTATGGATGGCAGGGCAGGAGATTTCGGTGTGATCGCAATAGACGAATCTCGGACTGACATTGTACTTGGGCTGTTACATGTATGTTGGCAGAACATGGCATCCGTTTGTCCCGCCTGGACTTACACAATGGGGTATGGGGACAGGGAAAGCCGGTGGTTTGGACGTGAGCTCACCTGGGGTCGAGTACTCGATAGAAGAACACCATGCAAGTATCCTCGGTGACATGTCGTCTGGCGACAAGGTCTGCAGCTTTTATGTCGCCCATGTAGATCATAGCGACAAGCTGCTTTGGTACAATAGAGGTCTGCTCAACAACAAGAAGGTTGATCCTCTGCAGTTCGACGTCCCTAACGCGGAAGCTTCCTCTACTGTGGCTATTTATCGATAACCTTAAATCGGGGATGGCCCTTTTGCCACAATTACTGAGTACTCTGAGTATAATGTAAAATCGCACAGAGGGGAAAGGGTGGGGAACGTCAATCACGCAATCGAAGGACTCAAGGGCAAAGCCAATTGGGCTCAGTCCAGAGAAGTTTTCACGCATTTAGCCCTGAAATTAATTATGATTATTGCTCTGTAAGTATTAACGAGCATTTGCTCCGTATTGCAGGAATATTGCTCAGAATGAGGCCTAGATCTCACATCTCCGCTATCGCGCTAAATTCTCAACCATACCAATAACTTACATTAAATTTTTTTTTGCCCTTTGCCATTGATATCTTTGCTTGCTACACGCTTCCATCGACTTTCGACAGCCATGCATTTCCAGGAGTCGTCTTCGAACGGCCCAGCGCTGGAGACAAAGATAAACAGGGTAAAGACTTCACTTACCTCAACAAGTCTACCCTTTGGCAAGTCGCAGTCGCTCGCTTCCTTCTCAGGTCCGACTTATGTGACGGCGCAATCACTTGTCCAGCAAGTTGCCTTCTTGCTATCGGACAAGCTATTCACATATTCGCCCGATTCCTTTGATTTGGATATCGCAGTCACCGAATGGGCTGCTGTAGGCGAGTCTAATGCCCATGGCTATACGACCGCGGTACACCCAATGCAAATTCGCAATGGCGCTGGTTCGATCGCGCTCGGTTACCTATTCTCGCCCGACTTCGACCTGAAAAAGCGAAATATTCCCCAAGGAATTCTTGCATCATCCGCTGCTTTGGGACCCCTCCGCCCTGCCTTGGAGCAGCTGTCTTTGCTTCATTCTGTGGCAAATCCTTTTGTCGGACATATTGCTGCAGTTGACTACAATGGCGCAAAAGGAGGACAACTCACAACGGACTATGCCAGCGCCATGTCCTTCGCTGAAGATCTTGGCTTTTCCCTTGTGTCCAGCTTATCCGCCTATGAGGCCCAACACATGGCTCTCTTGGCCACTCTGTTGGCGGAAGTCCAACCATCCCTTCACATCTACGATGGTGTTAAAGCTGGGCGTGAAACCACAAGAGTCATTGATGTTTTGGACCGACCTGGTTTGAAGGCGGCCTATGATTCCATCAAGAAAGATACCGGTGGCACAGAGAAGAAGCATCTAACTGTGGAAGGCAAGACTCTCCAATTGCTCAAGGCTTTCAATGCAGAACTCGGAACCGAATACCTCCCTTTTGAATATGCTGGACACTCCCAGCCGGTTTCTGTGCTCGTCTGTTTTGGTACTGTTGAATCATCGCTAGCTGCTCAAGTTGCAAACGCAGCTGCAAAGAACGGGTCAAAAATTGGTGTCGTCAGTGTCCGTGTTTACAGGCCATTCTTGGAGGATGAGTTCATCAAGGCTATTCCTACCTCAGTGAAGACTGTTGGTGTGCTCGGACAAGTTGCGTCCGAGGACGCTGTTCGTGAGCCAAGCATCAGCTCAGTTCTGTTTCAGGACGTTTTGACGGCTTTGACCTATGCTTCCACGACTGCGGCACCCGAAACACAAGATCTCAAATACTCAACTGCTCAGTCATGGACACCAGTATCAATTGCTGCGGCATTCCAAGTGGTTCTTGGAGAGACAATTTTGTCCGAAGACCGGTCAAGCACACTAGACCTGCTTGATGCGTCCGTCCAGCAGTACTCATTCTGGACTTTGGATGACGCATCCTCTTCCGTTCCTAACATTCTCGCACAGACCTTGGCTAAAGATTCATCTAGCAATGTGACCATGAGTGTTACTCATGACAACGTGCTTCAGGGCGGTGTATCACGTACTGATGTACGGAAATCACCCAAGAGCCTTGAGGCGAGCTACGCTGTTGAGGCTGCTGATACTGCCATCGTCGGAGATGTTACTTTATTGAGCAAAATTGATATCATCAGCAAAGTCAAGCCGGCCGGAAATCTCATTCTACTCTTGCCTGGTGTTAAGGACGGAGATGTTGAGAACAAATTGCCCGCTAAATTTCAAAAGTCTGTTGCTGAACAAGGCATTCGCCTCTTCTTGGTGGACGTTGAACGGGCCGAGGATCCTTCGCAGGTGGACTTGATAACCCAAGTTGCATTCATTCGTGTCGCCATGCCAGGTGCAGAAAACGTTGCAATCACGAAGATGGCGGCGATCAACGACGATTCTGAGACCACACACAAAGTAGCCAAGGAACTCGAGAAGACTTTGCGGGAGGTTGAAGTACCAAAATCATGGACTGAGGTCGAAATCAGCAAAGATGAGAAACCTTTGGCTCGTGATGTTACAGCCAACAATTTTGTGCCATTCCACAAGGAACAGATTGAACCACCAAACCAACTTAGTGATTGGCAGAAAGCAGCGAAGGGTCTTCTTTTCAAGGAAGCTTACGATACAAGAAACTCTCTACGACCCGATCTCCCAACTAGAACCTTCACTGTCCATGTCAAGGAGAACCGACGGCTCACTCCGGTGACATACAATCGTAACATTTTCCACATTGAGTTCGACCTTGGTGAAACAGGCCTCAAGTACGATATTGGGGAAGCTTTGGGCGTGCATGCCGAGAATAACCATGACGACGTGATGTCGTTCATCAAATTCTATGGCCTCAACCCCGATGAAATCGTTGAAGTCCCCAACAGAGAGGATCAATCACTTTATGAGAACCGTACAGTCTACCAAGCACTCATGCAGAACATCGATATCTTCGGTCGACCGGGAAAGAAATTCTACGAGTCTTTGGCCGAGTTTGCTAATGAAGACAAAGAGAAAAAGGAATTGCTCGCTTTGGGCGGTGCCGAAGGTGCAGTCGAGTTCAAGCGTAGAGCCGAGGTCGATACTATTACATACGCCGACATCCTTCTTGAATTCCCTTCTGCACACCCCTCCTTCCACGATATTGTACGCATAGTCTCCCCAATGAAGCGAAGAGAGTATTCTATTGCTTCATGTCAAAAGGTCACTCCAAAATCGGTAGCCCTGATGATCGTTGTCGTGGGTTGGGTTGATCCGAAAGGACGGGATCGTTTCGGTCAAGCTACCAGGTACCTTTCGCATTTGCCGATTGGCGCGCCCGTCACAGTCAGTGTCAAGCCATCCGTCATGAAGCTACCTCCAAAGAGTACCCAACCTTTGATCATGGCAGGTCTCGGAACTGGGCTTGCTCCTTTCCGTGCTTTTGTTCAACATCGAGCCTTGGAGAAGGCCGAAGGTAAGGAAATCGGCTCGGTCCTCCTATACATGGGTTCCCGTCATCAACGTGAAGAATACTGTTACGGTGAAGAGTGGGAAGCATATCAAGCAGCCGGTGTCATTACCCTTCTTGGACGAGCCTTTTCAAGAGATCAGCCCCAGAAGATTTACATTCAAGACAGAATGAGGGAATCCATCCAAGATATTGTCAAAGCGTATATCGAAGAGGATGGTGCTTTCTATCTTTGTGGACCAACTTGGCCAGTGCCAGATGTTACCAATGTTTTGGAAGAAGCCATCGCTCTGGACGCAAAGGTAGCGGGTCGTAAGGTTGACCCGCATAAAGAGATTGAAAAGTTGAAGGATGAAGGCCGATATGTTTTGGAAGTTTACTAAGCGAGCATATAGACTTGTTGCGCATACAATTTTGTCAATTTGATGAACGACTCCCTATTCATGTCACGGAAAGATATCGATATACAGTCGTGCGACAGACCGAGTCACAATGATGGTACAATAAATCTCCAATTAGACTAGATTTCCACGTTCGGCTTGTTCTCTTTCAATTGCTTCAAACAGAGATTTGAAGTTTCCTGCACCGAATCCAGTGAAGTTGTTTCGCTGGATGATCTCAATGAAAACTGTCGGGCGATCCATCAGATGCTAATGACTTGTTAGCATGATTCTGGGCAGTTTCTTCTCATCCATTACCTTCGTGAAAAGCTGCAAAAGGTACCCACCCTCATCAAAGTCGATGAGGATGCCTAACTCCTGTAATGTGGCCAGATCTTCGTCCACTTTCATTCCTTGTCGAGTCAATCTTTCTTTCATAGTCACATAATATGAATCTGGAACAGTGATAAATTCTATCCCTCGTTCCCTAAGGTTTGTTACATCACGAATGATGTTGTCTGTTCGAAGGGCGATATGTTGGATTCCGGCTCCGTCATAGAAATCGACATATTCTTCGATTTGTGATTTCCTCTTTCCATATGCGGGTTCATTTATTGGCATTTTGATCTTGTCATCGGCAGAGGACATCACAACGCTTTTCAAGGCGCTGAAGTCTGTGCAGATATCCTTGTCATCAATGCTCCAGAAGCGATGAAACCCAAGGGCCTTTTCGTAGCTTTATTGACACAAAATGTCAGTCATAAGGTTGCTGTGAAGAGATGGATTCGAACTCACTATTCGCAGACAGCATCCATTTCACTCCAATCCTGGTTACCAACACAGTGGTCGATATGATCCAACAAGACTTTCGGCAAGTATTTTGAACTGGGCTCTTTGGTCGCCTTCATTGATCGGTACCTTGGTAGGAAGACTCCTCGATAATTCTTCCTCTCGATCAAAGTATGCGTCGTCTGTCCGTACGTTTGAATCATGGCCATCCAAACCACCCCAAAATCATCATGTATCATCCTTGGCTCTGCAACACTAACAGCTCCATTCGTCACGGCCGCCTCATACACAGCTCTCACATTCTCCACACTAAACGCCACATCCTTAACAGCGTCCCCGTGCCTCTCTTGATGCGCATGCATTTCCCTTACCACACGCTCTTCCTCAGAGTTCAATTGACTCACTGATTCCGCATTTCTCAAAGGTGAACTGAGAACGAAGATGACTTTACCATTCCTGACGACATGAGAAGCGATATCCCTGGATCCAGTCTCCAAGCCTCGATAGGCAATACGTTCAAACCCCATGCGGGTCACATAGAAGGAAGCAGCTTGTTTGGCATTGCCGACATACCAGTGAACATGGTCGTAGCCGTTGTACTGGGAATCAATTTGGCGTTCTTGATCTTGGAGATCTCTTGATCCGGAGAAAGAGGGGATCAAGGGAGGTGGTGTTGACGCTGCTGGGGTCATGAGCACAGTTGATGTAGGAATAGATTTTGTTTTATAAAATCGCTTGATAGAAGACAACACCTTGGATATATAGATGGAATATTCAATGCTTATTAAATAACTTCATGCGTAGAAAGGGAGATCACGACAATGATGAAAGACGAAGAAAACAGATGTAGTATATAGTAAGCAAGCCTTACCCCTTTCAACCATTGTCGTTCAGAGATACTATGTATGTGCGTCTCACCTTGATAATGTTAAGACCCCAGTTCCCCGCTCGATGATCAACACAATACTAAATTCCATCGAAGACGACGTCCGGGGATTTCCAAACTACCTGATCCTGTAGTGTTGGGGTGACGAAAAGGCAAATCCTTGAATTACCCCGGATGTCATCGCAAATCAACGGTCCGTTGGTACCCGGTGGGAACCGTGGGGAAGCATTCACTTGCAATCCTAACGTTTCCAATGGCGGGACTTCGCATGACTGCTACTGCTTATAGAGTTTGTTTTCATCTGGACAAGGTGTGCTATGCCGTAGGGCGGAATGGTGGGATGTATATTCTACTGGGAGGAATGCGCGTAGGTAGGTAATTCAAGTCAGCCATCAGCTTCTGTGCACGACTGCGGCCGGAGAACCTGGGAACATGAGAAGATGAATCAATTGATTTCTGACCTGTATTTAAGAACCTCGTCAGTTGATGACTTGTGATAAAGCCTAGCGATTTCACAACTTCAACGTGTCTTGCGATGCGATGCCTAGAAGTTGATAGCATCAACCCTGCCTAAGAATTGTCCATTGTCCTTTTCCATTAACAATTGATTGACATCCAGCCCTCCACCTGCGAGATACTTCTCACTCACCCCCATATTGACTCTCTTACTTAATAGATCTTTTAATTGAGCTCTCATGTCAGAGATTTCGGCCTTGCTTAGCACGTTTTTGGAATTTTTGATTCGATCTTTACCGCCACCTCTTCCTCTGGTTCCCCTTGCTGCATCTGCTGCGAACTCATCGCTATCGTAATCCACGCCAAGCTCCTCTGCAGCCTTGTGGATCCAGTCGTCTCGTGTAGCAGCCTTTTCTTTTGCTAATGTAGCATCCGTGATCTTCTGAGATAACTTGACTCGTGGGCTAAGGCGATTAATTAATTGACGGTCAATTTCGACAGGAACAAGGGAAGATCGGCTGCTTTTGCCGTCACTTTCACTAGAACTTGAATGAACCTTGGCGATGAGACGGGTTACACCAGCAGTTTCATCAGGGGAGCATAGGAGAATGGATTTTCCTGTCGTTTCAGCACGGGCTGTGCGACCAGATCGGTGGACGTACATGTCAGCGGTACGCGGTACATGGTAATGTACAATTAATCCAATGCCTTTGATGTCGAGACCTCGCGCAGCAACATCGGTGGCAATTAAAGTTGAGCCCGCTGAAGCAGTAAATCGTTCAATACTTCGGAGCCGTGCTTTCTGCTCCATTGAAGAATGAAGGGCATGGGAAGGTAGTTTGAGATTTTGGAGGAAAGAGGCAATTCGTTTCGTCGCCGATATGGAATTGGTGAAGACCAGAGTTCGTTTCGATGAGTTTTGGAGAAGTATAGTATAGAGGTAAAGATCCTTCTCCATGGCGCCGCATTCTACTACGCCTTCTTTCAAAGTCTCGACCATTTGAGAGGCTGGATTGACATCGATAAATTTGGGTTTCTCTCGGAACGGAAGTTTTTTGAGGAGATATTCCATGGATTGCTGGTTGTTCAACATCTCACCGGCCTTTAATTTTCCTGCCAGACGCTGTTGTAATCCTTTATGAAAGGTCGCAGAGAAGACAAGCACTTGTCGTTTTGTTCGTGCCGAGGGTTGAGTTTTCTTCCCAACTTCGTCTCCCTCTTCAATGATTTCCTTGTCCAATGCCTCTAGAATCTTGCCAACCTCTTGAAAGTGGCCCTCACTGAGGAGACGATCGGCTTCATCAACGACTAACATCCGTAATTTCTTCATCTGGTCGATAAGACCATGAGAGTTGTCTATAACTTCCCACATTCGACCAGGAGTAGCAATGACAACATTTGCATTCGCTAATTGTCTTTCCTGCTTTTGAATAGATAAACCACCTGTCACAGTGGCTATCCGGGGGGGATCTGAGACGCCCTCAAACAGGGTAGATAGATGTTTAGAAATCTGATGGGCAAGCTCTCGTGTAGGTGAAAGAATCAAGGCTGTGGGTGACGAAGGAATCGACAAACAATTATGGAGAATGGGGATTCCGTAAGCTAAGGTCTTCCCGGATCCTGTCGATGCTTTGCCTATCACATCATGGCCTCCTAGGATTTCCGGTATGCACGCCTCTTGGATAGAAGTCGGTCTAGAAAAACCGACATTTGTGATTCCTGAAAGGACCTCGGCTGACAAACCTAGTTCACCCCACGCAGAGACATCAATGTCGGCATCGGGCATTTCCTCAGACAGCAAGGCGAATCCACTATCCTTGTTTGGTGTCGAAAATGTTGAATTGTCGTGATTTTTCTTCAATATGCCTTTGGAAATCTGTTGCGTTTCTTCTCCAGATCGCTGTCTTGATTGCTTCTTCTTGGGAACGTCATTTTCGAGAGGTGAATCATCTCCAAACCCCGACCATTCGCTCTCTTCATCCACTGTTTGAGTCGAAGTGTCTGTGGGCGCAGGTGTGCTGGTCGAGGTCGCAGGGTCGGATTTGGAAGCTTTTGTTCGAAATTTGACTCCATTGCCTGTTTCAGTTCGTATCACTTCAACATCATCGACCTCTTCCAACCCATAGAAACCTTCGGCATCTTCAAGTTGATCAGGGAGCGCAACTTCTGTCCATGCGAGATCTTGCTCGTTGACAATCTGCAGCGGAGCTTCTCCAACTTTTTGTCGTTTCTTCGGTTTGGAAGTAGCATTACGCTTCCTTTTCGAACCTTGAATCGACATGTTTGAAGATGTCAACGATGATGCTTTTATCGTACAAGCGTCGAAGAGAACCGTAGTTTAAGATCTTGAAAATGCTACTATGTACAATTTTCTGGCGGAGATGCGCGAACAAAATATTGTTCTGCGGGACACTGATTTATTCGTGTGGGGCTACAATATTTATCATGTACTTGTGGATCTCCATCTAAGTATAAACCTATGTTTGCCCGACTTTCTCCATGCGCCTTGGTTGACCGTCGAACACGATGGGGAAATCGTCCAAAGATAAACGAGACGCATTTTATCGGCTTGCGAAAGAGCAAAATTGGAGAGCCCGTTCCGCTTTTAAGCTTATTCAATTGGACGAGGAGTTCGACCTTTTCTCGCACCAGCATCCCGAGAAATGCACTCGCGTTGTGGACCTTTGCGCTGCACCAGGAAGCTGGAGTCAAGTCCTTAGTCGCACCCTCATCAAGGGTGAGAGCCTAGGCCGAAGAGCTTGGTTAGAAAAGGAGACACAGATAACAATCGATATAAATGGTCAGACCGATGGCGCATTGCCCGGTTATGATTTGAAGGTCTTACATCCACGAAAGAATGTCAAGGTCGTAGCAATCGACCTACAGCCGATGGCCACGTTGGAAGGTATAATTCAAATGAAAGCGGATATCACACACCCTTCGACAGTTCCCCGAATGTTGGAAGCATTAGGTTCGGATAAGGTCGATCTTGTTATAAGCGATGGAGCACCAGATGTGACTGGACTGCATGATCTCGACATATATGTGCAAGCACAATTACTGACATCAGCATTGACCCTTGCAATGAATGTGTTGCGACCTGGAGGGAAATTTGTTGCAAAGATGTTCCGCGGACATGATGTTGAGTTTCTGGATACTCAATTAAGATTGGTTTTCGAAAAGGTCCATATATCAAAACCTGGAAGTTCTAGAGCTAGTAGCCTAGAGTCATTCGTGATTTGTGAAGCATTTATTCCTTTGCCTGGATGGACACCAACATTAGGTCAAGCGCCAGAGGACATTGGCACGGACCAAGGTGCCGAAGCGAAAAGATGGATTGCTCCGTTCCTGGAATGTGGTGATTTATCCGCCTGGGATATAAATAGATGAATCACGAGCATATTGTCGCGTCTGGTGCATCATTATACGAAGACAAGGATACCAGTCTCAGGTGACAGTATCGCAGAGAATATTTGGTTTCTTAGGAATTGGAATCGGGTTTCAAATCCTGTATGGACTGGCTCGCCGACTCTTTTCACTACTAGAAATTCGCGGTGTCGGCCAGGTGAACATGCTGCCTCCACAGATTCGTTACTATCCCGATCTATTGATCCATCTGCCGCCAAAGCACATCAAATACAGATTTGCTGTTTAGAATTGGCGCTGCGTTAACCCAAGACACGGTTCGTGACCACTCCGCTGGGTTTATGAATCACTGGTATTGGGATACCCAGCTACATATTCTTCATGTTTAAAGGTTTCCACGGCATTCCATCGTTGGTTACGATCACCGGGATCTGGCCGACTAACGTCCACGAGAACAACGATCAGGCGATCTGGATGCCATAAGTTGAACCCTGCGAGGCTTTGAAACAGCAGATACGGAGTGACAGAGGGCAAACAATTTCTGCAAATATGTCATGAAATGACTCGAGCCTGAGTATTGTTCCTCTGCCTTGAGATCAAGTCTGAATCGGGAACCATCAATGACCTGCTCAGCCTAGCATGAGGTCTCGACCTAATATCATGCTATCTTTCTCCATTGCATCATATTTGCTGTTCCTGGAATACAGTTTGTTAAGGTCGGCAATATATCGAACTTGTCAAGGGTTTGAGTTTGAAAATATGTTGGAGAGCCGAAACTTCTCACGACGTCCCTTCCTTCATGATTGCCCTCGACTTAGTGAAGTGCTGCAGTCGATGCCAATCTGGATCAAATCCTGGCTTTATTTTGAAAAGTCACCTCTTTTTGAATGCGCAAGAGGAATACGGACGGCCATTCCAATATGAGCAGGAAAAGGATATAATGCTAGATCGCTCACCGTGTGGAATGCTATAGGTCCAGCACTTTGCATTTCGAACTTTCACGGGGTTGTCTCATCACTTCATCAACCGGATTTTTAGCGATTTGATCAGATGTCTCAATTTATCCTCTTGCCTCCATACACATATCCCATAAACAATGACTGGAATAGCCTCTACTATGTGTTATCTGCTAATCCTAATCTTATGTTCTCACTTGTCACCAATCCGTCTTCTTGTCCAGGACATTCCTCTTACCCTGATTTCAATTGGATCACTGGAATCGATAAATTGAATATATACACCAACACTTGTTTACTTGGACATGTCCACACTGCCAAAGCGGTAAGACCTATTGACAATGTCTTTGCTTACATCAAGACTTTAACTGGCTGGGCATATTATCCATTTGGCGATATCTCTGTCGATGATATTTTTTTTGACGAGGCACCACTTACGTACGATCTAAGCAGTGTATCTTATATCGGTAATGCTACAGCTCAAGTCCCAACCCAACTGGGCACGAATAGGGATTTCACAGTCTTTAACGCTGATATGAATTCGACTGTATTGATAGACGCAGCATTCTGTACGCTTGCTGACGTCATCATTATCTTTGAAGATTATGCCAGTCAGTTTGGATTACAGAATATTACGTAAGTACCTTTTGCTCTGAAGTCTTAATCCGCCTTTATCCTTCATGATCTTACTGGACCAACAAAACCTCGGATTCAGTTTGTAAATACTCGTCTCGGGGATGGCTTGTGATACAAGACCTGGGGCATCAGATCTAGGCTCCATTGGATGATTTTCCGATTCGTCAAACTACCTACACAGGCTTGGTTGATCCAGTACATATTACTTTCATTTCAGTGCACATTTAGAAGAGATTAGCTTTACTCTAAGGAAACAGGCGGTGGCCTTCGAGCGGCCATCTGCAACGTCTCGGTCTCGTTTGTAATTAGATATCTGCAAGGAGAGGCTTAGGCACTTGCCACCCAAAAACTCCCGTGTTCACGGTCGTCAAAGACACCTCTTCAAGGTTAGAACTAATTCCCGCGCCTAGCGGTTTGAGTTGTGAAGGTCGATGTCTGTCTCCATAAAAAGAGAGAAGGACGTTGAACCTGCAGGCCCATACAGAATTTTAAGTTCGTATGTTTTCCTCTCTACACGCGATCCCTGGACTCCACGATGAGTTCTGTCGCGTCGCGAGAAGAGCACGGGAAGACTACGACAAGAATGGAGGCTTATCCCAAGATCTACATATCTCTCGAGGGGCGGGACGATCGGTGCCACCCATCATATAAGGATTGATTTGTGGGTCGCATGCCTTGATAAACTAGGATTTCTGGGGGAAGAGCAAAGGCTTAATTCGTCGACATTGTATTCCCAATCGCTGCCAGGCCGTAAAAGTGGGTTCTCAATCTAACGACAGCTTTTACATTTCTGCCAAAAGTACCTCGCAGATCAACTAGCACATAATGAAATCAATGAACGCAAGACCCTGTCCTTTCGCCCAGTGAGATCTGCTCTAGAACAACCTTCCTCTTTTGTGACAAGGGTGCCTGGAAGGGAGTCTACCGTAACTTTCATTGAAGATTCAAGCACACTCTCCTCCCATCCTCGCTAACTGCATGAGTGTTTGGTAATATCGGGAGAAAATCTCGATGCTTGTCAGTACAGTTGACATTGTGGCACAGTCGTAGGAACCAACCATTGATGGCAACCTCTATATAATCCTCAACACCTTAAGGCAAATTGATGTGATGGAGCATCTCATACATCTACTGGCGTTACGGTTCTACAGGATGATACGTATGATAGCGAGTTCTAAAGGCTGAGACGAATGGACCGTAATGACGATAAACGGCGACCAATAATCACCAAATAATGATTATCTTGTAATTCGCAGACCCTTTCAAGGTATCAAGCAGTGTTCTTTGGGTTCTCCTATCATTCCTGTCAGGGCCAATTTTGTACTGTGCTCCTCTTTTCTCCTCGATTGTCAAGACCTGAGGGCATTCTTCGCTCATGCCATGACTTTTCAGACAAGCCCCGTCCCTAATAGAACATCTTACTGAGCTATCCCGACACGTCCCCTCTTCCAATCGCTTCGACAAAACCTGACGCGTTGTTGATAAACATATTCATTCATAGCGTTCATGATGAATTCCCCTGATGTGCTATTTTGCTCGAATACTAGTTTTCTAAGTGAAATCAACCCATGGCTTCATTTTTCGAAGAGATTGTTTTGATTCTTGAATATGTCGACGGTGCTGGAAGATCAGACACTTGCTTCAAATTCAAGTATAAGAGAGACATGCTAGTCACCGCAATGAAGAGCAACATGCAGCTCACCGTCATTCTCTTCAATACTCTCGCTCATTTCTGTAAGCCGTCGTCGTTTTTTTCATACACTCTACCAACAATTCATCATGAAGCTCTTAGGAGTCTTTCTTTTCATTGCGACCTTGTGGAACTATTCCTGCGCCTTGGAGAATAGAGAAGTCTCCTATTGTGCAGGTGATGCAATCACTGAGCTGCTCCACCCAACGGCCTACATCTTTCCCGTCTATATCAGTACCTATGTCCCTACCGCTACTGTTCTCAACATCAACAACAACATAAACATCACCATCCACGATGCTCCAACCGTCATCGAGACTCTAGTCAACGGCACTTCTATTGCTTATGGAACAGCTACTGCTTCGAACGGTAGTGGAATCATTGCCTCGAACAGCGCTACTATTTTGTCCGCAGCTACTCTTTCCAATGGTGGCACACTCTCAGGCGTCATTCAGCCTATTACCCCACTCGCCCTTGTGTCTGAGACCGCCATCTCGTCTTCATCTACAGAATTGATAACTACAGACTTTGTTACTGTTATTGGTGGATCAACATTGACCTTGCCTACAACCGTTACCAGTGTCATCGTCAGCGTCTCTACAAGTGTATCCACGGCCGCAAGCTTCTCTACCGCTGTGTTCTTTCCTCCGCCTCCACCATTTGGAGTAACCTCTGATTCTGTCGGCGTGCCATTCGTGCTAAAGTCAGCCACGACAACCAATACAAAGTTACGAAAGAGACAGGCATCTTCGGACACATATGTTAAAGGGGCTACATTGACAACCTCCTGCCGTAATGGAACATCGTTTGTTCTGGCAGGCGGTCAGCTCTTTGGAGAGGGCTCAGTTGTGGCCGGTAACCCCAACATGACTGAGGGATCCGCTCCTCCGTTCATGCCAGGTATGGGAGGTGATGTTGTTGATGGCTTTCAAGTCGACTCTACCGGAATGTTGTCTTGGAATAACTCCAAGTTTCCCAATGAAATGGCGGGTTTCTGTTTGGATAATGTTGGCACTCTACGCGTCGTGTTTGACACAAACAAGCCGCCTCCTGGTTGTGATTCATTGAATTTGAATGCAGTTCCGCGGTCATTGTGCTACAATTCAACCTCTACCACTGCTGGGTCTCCCTCAGGCACAAATACAGCTGGCGATGGTAACGCACCTTTTACCTTTAATACCCAGCTTTTTGGTATGCCATCCAATCTGCCAACCTCCCTCTTACCAGGCAGCGTAGCTAGTACCCTGGGCCTACCAACTTCCGGCATACCACCACGTCCAACTCAACCTGGCTTACCATCCGGTCAACCTACCGCTTCAGTTATTACAGCTCTGAACCCATCAGTGATACCATCATTACAGTCCGAGGTATCAGACCTTGTCGCTATTGCGACTTCTGATGTTTCTTCTCTCCTGAGTTTGATTGGGACCCGCATCTCTGGCGCTGCTGTAACTTTGTTGCCTTCGTTGGAAGCAGAAATTTCAGGACTTGTCTCAACTCTAACCTCCGATGCTGCTTTACTTACTGGTACCGCGACCGCAGATATCAATGCCCTTATTGCTACAATACTCTCGGATATCCCTATATTGGCTGCCGATATCTCCAGCGTTGGCGCCATTGCCACCAGTCTCGTCCCTACATTAGCTTCCGCTGTTTCTGCCGAAGCTACTAGAGTACAGACTGCAGTAGGGGGCATCCTCACGGCTTTGGTACAAGGTCAAACCCTTGCAGCATCTCTTTCGGTTTCGGCTTCATTGCCCACGTTACCAAACGTTACCCCTGTTGTGGGAACTGCCGTTTCGGGTGTGTCATCAGTTCTTGGTAGTGTGGTCTCGGGAGTTGGATCTGTCGTTCCAACTGTTCCTGGAGGAGGTGATCCTTTACTCTCAGTTTCAGCCAACCTGAACCCAAGTAATACCGCTCCTCTTCTATCGGTATCTGCTAATCTTGGACCTCTGGGAACTGTTGCTGCTGGTGCGGGTGGTATTCATATTTAGGATTTTTATCTGAGATGGAAACTCTGGCATATGTCAATTATCCTCTTTCAGATCTTAGGAGTATAGTTGTAATAATTCCAAAAGAATAGTATTTCAATGACCTCAATATAAATCTAATTTAATACCTAAAAATTATATTATATAGGAAAAATTCCAGAGGGCGGCGGCGGGCTAAGGTTAGAGGGTCAACCGGCAATTTCGCCCTTGAAATTAGAGTCAAAAAAAAAAAGGCCTGTCGATGACGAATCGAATAATACCGGCCTCAACATCTTTACTCTTCTAGATAGTAAGCTATTGGCGATTAAAAACGACGACTTTTTGACGAGTTTTTAAAAGTTGGGGTTAAATGTTAAGAGCGTCACAATTCCCCGGAGAAATGGGTATAGCGCCAAAACCCTAAAGTAGTACCTTCCAGTAGTACCAGTAGTACTTTTCAGTATAACCTCGTAGTAGTATCTAACCCTAATACCTAATAGTAGTACCTTTCCCAACCCGAATGAAGTAGTAGTATTATATAGGAAAAACATGGTATGAGGGTGGGGTTAAGGTCAGAATTCTACCCTCAGAGGGGACAGCTCAGATTCACCCATCCTTTCCCATCTGTCTTCTAGGGGACAACTCAGATGCACCCATCTATCCTACTGTCCCCTAACCATATGACGGCTTGAAGTACTGAGCACTTCACACGTTAAATTGGGTCTTAGCAGGGTCCAATCCAAGCCAAACCAAATTATAGAAGTCCTCAGCACTTTACACCTAAAATCCACCCTCCCTAAATACTACTAACTATTAATGTTTTTTAGCCTATAGTATATTAATATACCTTTAGAATTAGGGGGACGTATATCTTAAGGTATTATTATAATACTAAAGCGATCTAAATAATCTATTTCTCCCGTAATAAATAGATATTAATCTAACAGCTGTTAATATAAATTCTATACCGCCGGTTACCTAACTCTAATTTTATCTATACTATAATATTATTACCTATACTATTTATTAGTTATACTATATTTTAATTAACTATAAGAAGTATCTTTATAAGAAATACTAAATCACAGGGTAACTTAAGAAAGATATTGTGAAATAGATCGCCGACTAGAATCTAGTTAATCTAGTAAAATTATCTTCTTACAGTTACACCTATATCTTAGATCTACCTATCTTTTAAAATTAATAATATCGTACACTAGAATATTCCTACGTTATTTATAATAAGAATTTCTAGTACCGCCATTAAAACTTTTAATATAAATTAATTAGTAAATAATAATAGCGAGAGGTAGATTATAATTGTCAGAGGCTCACAAAGCTGTGACGGCATGAATAGAATTCTACTATGGTCGCTA
>LCWF01000024.1:174258-328055 GCA_001006345.1 Phaeomoniella chlamydospora | reverse complement strand
GGGGGGGGGGGGGGGGGCGTCCGGGCTTAGTATGGTGGAGGTTTTTTTTTCGGGAGGATTGGGAGGGTGAGACGTACCAGGCACCATCGAGGCAGCCATAGAAGAAGTAGAGAGCTATGTAGCCCCCGGAATTGTTAGTGGGAACACTTACCGATAGTCGGTAGTGATCACTACACATCTGGATCGAACACACATATGCGTGCATACTGTATTCTCCGTGGCAATATTCCCCAGTACCCAACCCCCCACCATGATACCAAAGCATGACTGGCCATCCTGTTTTGGGTGCTTCTCCCTCAGGAGTAAAACAGCGGATCATGACATCTTACCGCTTGACTCCTTCCGTTTGATAGCGATGTCCTGAGTCTTACACACAGGGATAGGGTCACTCCCACCAGGTATAATCTTAACACCTACTCGCGATGCTTCGACAGGAAGGTAATGAACTTGTTGTGCGTTCAATAGATATTTGTTGTAGAAGTCAACATACTCGGGGTGGAGTCTGTCCTTCACCGACTCGTGCAACGGATAAGGTGGTTGCGGCATGTTTGTTTGTCACGATCCGGCAAAAATAAGTCAGAACTATCCCTATGGGATACAAACGAAGGAATCACATGTCGTGAATTTAATACGTCGTCAGAAACTCGGTGTTGTCCCTATTCATCTCACATCTCATGTATCGACCTCATCCAGCTGGAGCGTGGAAGTCCGAATCCTGCCCCGTTGGAGTGGGTTGTAGGCAACATCCCACGCAAACCCCGCATGATTTCGATTTTGCGGTACTTAGCGTTGCCAGGGGGCATAATCGACTTCCAACACATCAATCCGGTTCAAGAGCGTTGATTTCCCTAAAATTGGCACGGAACAAGCATTGAAAATACCTAATCAAGATGTCGAAGCAAGCCATCCTGACTGACAAGGCTCCAAAGCCTTTGCCGGGTATTTACTCCCAAGCTATCGTCGCCAATGGATTCGTCTACTGCTCTGGGTGTGTTCCGATGGACCCAGTCACCATGAAGCTGATTGACGGAGATATCCAAGCTCATACCGTAGGTCTTCGTTTTGTTGAATGTATCATCACGTAGCTGATCTAGATATAGCATCAATGCATCAAAAATCTAGGGGCCATTCTCGAAGCTTCCGGGTCATCCTTGGACAAGGTTGTGGAAGTCAACGTGTTCCTGGCGGATATGGACGACTTCGCAAAAATGAACGAGATCTACTGCCAATACTGGGGCGACGTTAAGCCGGCGAGAACGTAGGTGCTCAAAGGCAACATACGGCGGAGGCTAACATTCGCTGTAGATGTGTTGCTGTCAAGACCTTGCCGTTGAACACAGATGTCGAAATCAAATGCGTTGCAGTTGTCGACCAGGCCAAGTCCTCCCTTTGAATCTGAGCTGGTGGGGGGTGGTTTTACCTTGAGTGGCAATATTCTGGTACTGTATCAACAAAACCTCCGACAGTGCGATGTGCCTCTTGGAGAAGTTCCCAACGACAATCGGCGAGAGCATCCCGAACAGTGATCAGAAGTCCTCGTGTGCGTTTAGTACCTCTGAGGTGTGAAATGTCACCCATAAGTCCACTCAGCATGTGAACCAAGTATTCTTCTGCGCCAATCTTCACTTCCCCGGCATGACCCTCAGTTAGGATTCCATATGACCATAGAACAAGTGTGGCATAATATAGACACCAAGGACGTAATGCAATATTATCCTCAGAAGCTCTATACCGTGTTCTCGCAAACATTGTCTCCTGGATGAGAAGAACACAATGAGATAACGTTCTTTTGGTTATGTTATTCCGACTCCAGTGCCTGAGGCGTCTCGTAGCTTTGATATATTCGTTCGCGTCGTAGTATTGCTCGTCAGAGATGGAGCTCCAGCAAAAATATGGAAGTCGATTAGGTCAACGTGAATGACGACGTGCGCCATCCGATGGAGGGGCCGAGCGGCCTCCAGGCTCAAGACGGCCGCTGAAAAAATAGGGAGAATGACCAAGTATCAATTGCGCGATCTAATATCTCCTTCCAGTCATCTTCCACGGTAAAAGAGGTTGCAGATATTGGTCGGTCTTCCGATACGTTTCGACCTCTACCGATATCGGATGCTGTGAGATCTCTAGCCTGCATATGGCTCGTAACGTTGAACAGACTATGAAGAAGGACGAAACGCGCGTAGGGACTCATACCTGACGACAGTGGTCGTCTGGACAGAAGGTTTTGTAACGTAGGCAGAAATTGTGGGGGGCTCTCGTATCTTGCTAACTCTCGTTGCCAGCGTTGGGGGTTTACACAGTTCCAGACGACGTCAGAATAAGGTAGAGGGAGATGGATATCGCTGACTGAAAGAGCAGGCGTATGACCGAATATTGACGAGTGCTGAGCATCCATTATGAAGGCGAAGTAAGCTACTCGTCGGGATGACTCTTCTTCAACCCATCTATATCACGATCTTTCTACAGATGACTCTGAAGTTGAGTTGTCGGCTCGTTTCGGAATAGAGACTACCGCGTCGCATCAACTATGCGAGGTCAGTCAGGATCTGGATATGATTGGGGTCAGCGTACCGTGATCACTGAGCCGTGAGAGATATGAGACATTTCATGATGCTTCCGAGACAAAAACATTTCTTCCAAAGCCTGGGAAAGTAATAGAGCCTGCAAACACCACAGAGGAGCAGGTGCCCTGAATCCTTCACACTTGAAGAATAAGCTTGTGATCCATCATATTCGATACAAATTTACGCTGAAAATGAGCCATCGTAGGGTATCGTGAATTCGTTGAGCAGAAAAGAAATGAGCTGGGTCGGGTGATAAGGTTGCCCCCAAGGTGAGCATCGCAACAAGAAGCAGGGGTTCAACGTCGTGCACAGAAAATGTTGCTTGGTGTATAATCGGAAAGTGGGCATTATAACTTTTGAAATAGTCATCATAAAAGGATTTGAGATTCTGGAGCTCAAAAAAGGAGCTTTCTAGGACTTCTGATGCTACAGATGGTAGAGCACTTTGAAGCTTGGATCTTAACAAGAGCCCAAAGGTTTGTCGTCTGTGCTGATAAGTCAGAATTTGCATGGGAGAAAGTGCTGGTAGGAGATGTAGAAGAAGGATCGATAGTGCCTGGTAGAATCGTAAACCCTTTGTTCAGATCATAGGCTTCGGGTATGCTTTCAAAGAGCTAGTCAAGTTCTTGAGACAGGTCTCTCACGTCGTTAGAACCATCGAAGAACACATGGTGGCTTGAAGAGTTGATTGTGGGAATGATCGAGATCATCTCCGAGTTATCTGGCCCAATACCAATGGAGGCCACTTCCATTGTGTTTATGGATTGATTATTGCTGGTACCAACATCTGGTTTCGTATCTGGGCATTCTGACTCTCCATGATCCTGCGGAGCTTGCATTTCACTTGCGTCCACAGACATTGATGCGATGGTACGCTCGTAACCACCGGAATTCCGGTAATGCATGCCCTTTTCATGACGTTTTTGGTGTCTCTGTAAGAGGTCGAGACGAACAAAATCCGTTTGACAATCATGGCAAGAGTATATTCGTTTCGGTCGATCTGTCAGAGCGATGACCTAAGTACAGACTCGTGATTGGATCACAGGAACTTACAATTCAGGCGATGGCGGGATAGATGCTCGGGACGTTTCAATGCATCGGTGTAAGAATAAATCAATCAATCAATCAATGCTTTTTCGCATCCCGGCTCGTTGCATGCATATCTATGCAGTGCTAGCATTGGAGCTAGGCTCAACTGACGTGTTCAATAAGTCGCATTCGAGTCAAGGTATTGTATAAGTAAATGATAGCTTGTTTTCACCAAGTAATAGCTTTGGTTCATGGCTTATGCGCAATAATCTTCTGAAGGACCATGTTCGGGGTGCTGTTGTAGGTTGCTGAGTCTCCGCAGTTTGCGGAGATTCACTGGCTCGTGCCCATAAGCCATTCCTTACCGCCTAAAATGGTGAGCTAGATTAGGGCCTTATAGCTCGCCTACTTTGTTAAGAGTTGGCTCTGAATAGGGACAACATTAATGAAGGGCGACCGTTTCCCCATGTACAGTATTTATCCAGCAAATTCATACTTCGGCATACCTCTCGACCCAGTTGGTTTATACATAAACATATGACCACCTTCATCATCAGCTCTACCATCCGCCCTCTTGTCCTTCCCTGATGCGACGTACAAGATATCGAAATTTCTCCCTCCCCATGTGGTACACGTCATATTATAAGCAGGAAAGACAATATCCTTGAGATGCTGACCTTTGGGACTAAACACCATTACGCGGTAGGAAGCATACATGGCTATCCATAGATTGCCATCTGTACTGTCAGATAAGTTAGTGATGGGTGATAAAGAATGGCTGAGAGAGATATATAGACATACTCCACCACCATTCCATCTGGTTCACCGTAGGAGTCCCTTCGGTCGATGAAGAGTCTCTGGTTGGATATGTTCCCCGTTGCTAAATCGAAATCATACGCAAATACCTTCATGGCCACCGAATCGTGAAAGTACACTGAGCCATAAGTTAGATCCTACCGAGATTCTGCTTAGTACAGCCTCACGTACGAGTTCTGTTGTCAGGGCTCCATCCGAGTCCATTACCACAGATGATTCCTTTCTCCATCTCATGAAGGCTTCCATCCGGGTCGTATCTCCAGAGTCTACCTCTCGGATCGCCATAGCTTGCTGGTAATTGATTCGGGCCATATGCCGTCGCCTTCTTATCGATCTCCGCCAACCAAAATCGACCCTTTGCATCCACGCCCCCATCATTGAAACGAAGGAGATCGCGATCTTTGGTGGGGATAATTTCTTTGACGACCTCCAGTTTCCCTGTGGTCTCATCCAAGAATGCGACCCCTTGGTAGTACGCACATATATAGCTTCCAGGATGGTCTTTCCGAAAGAATGCTACTGTCACACTGTCCTCGAGTTCTCGAATCTGGGCTTGTCCATTTGCTGCTCCGGTACCCGGATCGACTTGTAGAATGTGCAGTTCAGCAGGCTCACGTAAACAGTCCACCCAATGAAGTGTGGAATCGCTGGCTCGATAGATGGGTGCTTCACCCAAGGTCATAGGCGACTGGCATTGGTAGAATGCGCTACCTCCCTCGATCGTCTCGAGAGGTCCAACAGACATGTTGAAGTTGCGCAATGTTGAATGATCTTCCTCTGGTGCAGTCTTGTTGCGGAACGGTAGACCTATCACCGTATTGTCGTATTATCCATCCGCACTCTGTCAAGTAATATAGGATCTATTTCGTGATTTCGTTTAGGGCGACCATTTCCCGATCCCGAATAGTTTGATGGGTAAGACAGAGCGGGATAGTGGGGAGCCCATAGAGACCCATAGCAAGGTCATCTTGCGCCCACGTAAGCCCCATCACAGCCCACTCTCGGCGTCGGGATATGTCTGCATTGACGGATGCGATATGACCTATGATTAAAACGATCAAATCAAGGATCATAAATCCTCTGAGGAAAAAGACCGTACACCTTCACATCGATATAGATATGAGAAGGCTGGAATAGAGGACTACGTAGGTATCTCTGCAAATGTAAGTAGGGGGAATTTCTTCCGCATCGTCCCTCGTCGGCTATTTTAAAGCCACGCATGTACAAAAATATCATACTGAATATGGGTATGGACGGCTACGTCATGAGAGGAGAGGCAGGAATCACTATCGGAAGTTGAAAGCATGAAGATAGGCTTGCAGAAACTTTCTATCAATATGGATGTGGTTTTGTTACCAGCGAAGATGCACGTCCACAGCCAGATGTGAGGCTCTCGCTAATGCAGAGGGTGGCTTGTCTTCTGCTTGCCGGCGGTGCAGGGGTACCTACGGTCCTGGAACTCACCTGTGTTGATTGAACGATGGTTGTGAACGAATTGGATGCTGTACGTAGGAATACGATGGACAGGGGTACCGGGGGGGCTAGGGCAGGGTAATTTATGTACTGTAGAAGCTGCACAAGCACTGCTCACACAGATGATCGAGCGACAAGATATCGTACAATAGTAGTAGTAAGCTTGATCAAAGGTATTTGAGTGGGTATACCAGAGGAATCAGACTAGAGGTTGGATTTCTGATGGTCTCCAGAACCGGGTGGTAGTGTTGGTGTCCGTGCCAATGGTAGAATGTTGAGGGGAGAGCAAAGATGGTGAAAGCATGGCCCAAAAAAGTAAAGTCGGATAAGGGGAGGGAGATGTGGCGTGGTCCATCAATTCCTATGGTCGGATTTGCCAGCATCTTCCTTGGGTATTCAGGGGTAGGCTAATGACGACGCTGGCTATGCAAGCTGCAGGGGGCATCTCATAGAATCAAGTGGTGACCGATCGATTGACTTTTCTTTCGACCTAGGCAGATTATGAAGGCGACACAATCTCTTGCGAACTCGTTGTGATTTACTGTAGCAACGGGAAGGGATTCACTTCATATGGAAAGGATACTTTATGAAGTCATCCCAAGCGGATACTAGTCTCCGATATCGAGGGATTGATTGGCAACGATTCACACAGTATACCAATACGATATATTGGAAGAAGCGGAATTGTCGGGTTGGCGGGAAGATCACATCCATCTTTGATCTAAAAAGTATTTGGGTGCAGAGCGTTAGGAGCGATATCAGCGGAGGGTGTCATGATTTCCCATGGTACAAGCAGTGGCCTCTTCTGAGAGATCGACGATTTTAAGATCGAACGGGACAGAATGTGCGCTATAGTAATCAAGACGGAGTTCTAAATAAAATTCTGCGGTAATTACTCTGAATACTCTGGACCTTCGAGAAGATTCCACCAGGAGATGGCTCTGGCACCTTGACATATACCTATGGGCCGTGCGGTACACCGAGCAAGGAAGAGGGAAATTACTCGAAGCCAGATAGCGAACGCATAGCCTCCCCCCACCGCTTGGTGTCGTTGTGGACTGTTCATTTGTTGTACTATACTCGGTCCGTGTTAGGAGTATGGATGTGGATTAGGTGCGCTGGCCCATCCTCAATGATCATCACGACTTTTGGACGGCAGCGGAGGGTCGTGCCCGCAAGCTTATGCAAGAACTGCGGATAAGGTAATTTACCGAGTAGACCTACCTAATAAGGTACAGTCCAGGTCCAGGTACATAGTACATAGTACACAGGGTACATACACGTACATGTACCATACTTAAAGGAGTAATATGATCAAAATGCATTCTCTTTGTACGACCAGCATGTTGAGATCTTTGAGTTGGTATGGAAATGGTGGCATCTCAGTAGCGCACTTGGTACTACTGTACCTGTAGCTATACCTAGGTAGGTAGGTACTGTACTACGTACCACAGTACTGGGGGTACTCGGAGTACTTCGTACCTACCATATTCCCTGGTATGGTGTACAGAGTCATACAGAATACATACATAGTAGTACCAGAGTTACTATACATGGATCTATGGATTATGGACTATGGAGCATGAATTAGTTTTTCCAGAGCATCGGGTACTCATCACACCAACGGGCACGGTGGAGAAGTGCCAAGTCTCCAGCGGGGCAGTACTTGACAGCCACGGCGATATAAATTGTGCGGGAGGTTTCAACTGCAGTGGTATTGATCAACCACCTACCATAGTACTATGTAATTACGTGACACTGACCGGTAATTTTACATATTAGTAGTAGATGCAGAAAGTGTTGGGGGAATAAGGTTTTAGGAAATTAGGGCACGGGTCACAACGATCGCCTCATTCAGAGTGCTGATACCGTATTTGCTCGGGTCGGTTGCAACATCCGTGAGACACTAGCCGGCAGAAATTCCCTGATTGAGTGGAAGAAACAGAGAGAAAAAGACATAAAGGGTAAGAAGGAGCTTGGGGTGTCGAGGAGATGTCTTGAGGCCTCCTCGTTTACGAAATGATCGCCAAACAAAGCCGGCATAAGCCACGGCCTAATTAAAGATGTAGAACAGAACGTTGCGTCTCAAGCCTTCTTCATGGGACAACCTAAAACACTGCTCACCACGAGGCGTTTCCACATCAAATCTGAGAAGAATGTGGAACTTTAGCTTTCTTCCGTTTCCAAGCCACTTTTCAAGGACCTTGTGGGGTTGTGCTTTAGAGGACCATACTCTGAGTAGATAGTAGTTCAGCCTTGCGACGGATAAAGCCAGCTCTTTGCTCCTGTCTTACTCTGAATAATAGTACTATGTAGTATACACCCACAAAAGCTGGAGATTCCATTAGCTGAAGATCCTTGCTGATAGCGAATGGACCGGGGGGCTAACAACGAATATCATTTGGTTCGGGTCTTGATTGGTTTCTTGGTTTCAGACAACATGCTCACTGTTATCGGTCGGGAAGTCCAACCTCCACCTTTCACCGCCTTCAATTTTTCCCACCTAGCCCAACAAATGAACCTTCCATAGTACTTGAACTGGCGGCAGGGGCGCAGACATGACGTGTACACCATTCGACTGTGTGATACGAGACTGTAGTAGCGCCATGTTGGAAAATTGGGCACATTGTGACATGAGATATCGTATAAGTATGATCATACTGCGGAGTGCGGATCCCGCAATGCCGAAGTACATAGTAGGAGCAAACGAAATCAATTCCACCACTCATCGTCAAGAGATTTTCCTTCCTGCATAGGCGTCCTTTCGGGGAACTCACTTCCGGTCGCTTTCCAAGGCGTCCCTACCGACTAGGTCATATATTCAATGCCAATCTCCGCACCTCCGCCCTTTGCCTACCACTTGACGCCATGGGATGTGGATGATGGAGAGTGTGTACGACCGCGGCTTTGCTAAAACAACCCGTAGCCCATGTATCACCGAGACCAGCGCAGAATCCAGGTCCAGTGTTGTGGATGGAAGAGATCCCGAAGCCTTAGCCATGACTCGTCAGTCATCACCGTGTACAGTGGCAGAATTTCCGCCAATTTACAAGATTGTTCCGCCAATTTACAAGATTGTTCCGCCAATTTACAAGATTGTTAGTGCTTCCAAGGTCAAACTGGGTTTAAGCTGCGTCTAGGGGATCGAAGAAGCCGGAAGTAGAGATACAGTACTATGTAATTACTGGGCCTGCCCACGTGTCTACCAAGGGAACGGTCCTGTGCCTGGGATGGACCAAGTCCCATGTACATGTACAGTATGTACAGTATGTACAGTATGCATAGTACATGTACCATCGCTGTTTGACAGGTCGTTAGTACCACCTGACAGACCACTCACGCGATCTTCAAAGCCCAACGCGGATCGATTTGGTTCCCGCTGCCCAATGATGCCTCTATTTGCTATAGCCGATCAAGGTGCATGAGTAGAAAAGCCGTAATACCCCCCTCCCACACGTATTCCTTCTCCTTTCCCCATCGATGCTGGAGCTTGTCTAAATGACTTGCAGTACAATGGCACATCGCACAGGGATTCCGAAGTTTGTATGTGTCGGCCATGGTGTCTTCAAGTCGTTGTTTTTCTTGATCGATGTCGAAATGTACAGTACTGTAATTTCATGGTACCTGGTATTGACGCATTCAATACGCCCATCCTGTGTTTCGCGGGCCCCGGATAAGGAAAACCCAGGGCAAGCGAAATTGACGAACGAAGATCAGTGGGCACTCATGTCGTGAGAGAACGCATTATACATAGTAGCTCTGAGCAAGAGCTCCGAGTGGAACAGGAGATCTACCTAGCTGCTGCCCCAGCGAGAAGATGGCGGTTTTAACTGACAAGCACGTCTCGCATTCTGGAGCAGACAGTGCAACCATTGGCTAGCAAGCATTATGCCATTGTTTACCTGCGTATCTGAGGGTTGGAAGGGTCCGGGGGGTTTCCGGGCTAACTTTCGTGGAAAGTCAAGACATTTTCGCCCCAGCTACAACCACGGAGAGACGCTCAATGTCAGGTGATGATGGCAAAGACATGTATTATGACCATTGCATTTGGACAAGTGAGCGTCATTGTTAATATTGACTGAGGACGCATGATTCACGTCCTAACCCAGTATAGCAGTCCGCTTGGGGATGGGGATCCATCCAGCAATTCTGGTGTACATGTACCAGACTTTCAAGACAACCCCCATCGGAATCGGGACACATCTGCCTCCAACAGTAAGTAAGCAATTTTGAACTTACCTTCCCACTTACCTCCCCTACTATGAAGCCTTTTGACATGTCCAACCCTTGTCTGGACCAGCTCTAAGCCGAACATGCAGTAGTGTGTCTGAGGCCCCAGTCTCGTTTTCTCTCTTCTGTGGAAACTAACACCACCGGAGCCACCTCAGTTCTCAGATCCGGTATTTTTTTACATTTCGAATTGGCATCCAAAATATGACCATAAAGACGCCCTCTCGCTCCTGGGCGGTAGCTTTTGTTGCTGTATCTTCCCAGCGACTCATTTATCATTCGTCGAATATTCTCTCTCTTTCGTCTTTTTAGGAATTCTTTCCACAGTTCACGACCTGAAAGCAGCAACCCAACCGTGCCTTTGAAGAGCAAACACTTTTGTTATTCATTGTACGTCTGTTCCTTTCGACACTGTCATAGCCGCGCCTCTCTAACTCTCCACCAGGCTCTGCTCGGACGCGAAAATGTGTCAGTATGTACCAATCCGTTACTTTGTCGTCGGTGCGCTTCGACTGTGATCGCTAAGGCAGCGGCATCCTGTTCAACTAGCAATGATATCAAGGATCTTGAGCCGTACAACTTGAAGTGTCCCCACTGCTTGTACAGTGGATGCACAAGGTGTGGAAGTGGTGATGTGTAAGGATTGTCATTGAAGGGTTAAGAGAGCTAGCTGACGATTCGGGGTATAAATAGAGCAATCAGCCCAGTAACTAAAAAGCGGAAGAGCCACCCAGCAACCGGACAGAGGTCTTGAGCATGGGTTTCTTGCACAAGCCCATAGACACTCTGAGAGATTGCGGTGTATATTTGAACGACTCCTGCAAATGGAACCCCGGACTACTACGATGGCTGCACGCTTTGCCGCCAAGTTACCTGAGGCGTGAAGTCATTCGTGAACTCCAATACGACTTCGTGGTGGTTCGTTGTTGATAGTGACATGTCCCAACAAGGTGTCTACCCTTTCAGAACTTTCCTATCCTAAAAAGTTGTCATTGCCTGCTTTGGTTTAGTGCAAAGGCACGTCCACTCCTTTGATCACATTCAGGTCGGATGCCATCTGTTAGCAGCTTCATGGGTCCAATAGCACCACAAGAATATTCATTCCGCGTTGTGATTCAGAATCCATAATGTTCTTGTCCTTTACAAAAGAAATTCAGAAGCAACCATGGAAGGGCCCAAGGGGGCCGAAGGACGCAAACGGCAAAGAAATACATATCTTTGGATTGATCACTTCTCACATGTCGACGCGCATGCAATCGATCTGGTCAGATTCATTGTCCATTACCATTCGGCGCTGTGTCGTCCATCTTCGGCAATCAGACTCATTGAACAACTCCATCTTTGCTGCAAGACCCTTTTTGTTTCTCATAAGTGTTCTTCTGCTTCTGTTTCGTTCTCTTTCCTACCCTTCCATGTGATACCTACTTTCACTTTGTCGTTTATTTGACAAGGAAGAACGCCAAGACAAAGGGGGGAAGCGGCTTGAGGGCCGCGATGATAACGCAACAGCCCATACACGTTAGCTCTAGGCGGGGCATATTCAACATTATGCCCAGTATAGTACCTAATAGAGCTGGCCGACAATTGAGGTCTACAGGCCTCTCCTCTGGATGCTGGTGAAAGCTGCCACACGAGGACGAGCTCTTGAGGGTCATTCGTGCAGCTACAACTGCGATGCCATACGAGGCTCGTCCAATCTACGTTTCTCTCACCGCTTCGATTATGGCCTCTTGACACGCATGCGACAGCACGGCCAGATCGAGATTCGTGCCCGAGTTTAGTGATAGCCCCAATCATGATAACTACTGTTGCAGTTGTTCCTCACACCATGATCACCAGCAGCCGAGACATTGGCCAATGGCTCAACACATCTACGTTCCGTGATGCGAGGCTGAAGAAATGGTGTTTGGCGTTCGCATTCAACTTCCAATGACTGTCCTCATTCCTGCTGATAGATGTTAGTACCCTGCGTAAGGGTAGTTGATATGGCCAGTGAAGTATGGTCATGAGACCGACTACGTCAATAACGTGGCAATGCAGCCTTGTCGTTGATTGAAGCAGCATGAGGAACTCCTTTAATAAGTGCATAGTTCGCACTTTTACTGTATGACTGTTTTGTAACCCAAGTTCATGTGGTTCATAGCTACCGATCTCAGATCTTGGTACGCTCGGCTCTACCCACTTGCACTAGCCTTCGATACTATTATCATATGATGGCCACCGTCAGCGCTCTTGGGCTCGCGGTGGGGATTCCTCCGTTTTTGAGAGACTTGATTAAAGATTCAATAAACATTTGGAGCGAATATTGGGACATCCCAGAATGTATTGCACACGAAAGACGGCAACTGGCACTGTTGGGCCGAAATATCCAACTTTTCAATAGTGTGTCTCGCAACATGAGTCCCGAGGCCAGAGATTCGATCGACTGGCTCTCCAAAAGCTACAAGGACATAGAAGATCTCAAGCTTCGACCCGAGATGTCTGCTTTCCGATGGCTGACCAGCATGCGAGGCTTTCTCTTGAAGACGTCCAATCGGCAACACCAGGTAGAGATCAGGCTATTACTATACTGTATGCTCGACATATTCCCCAGACTGGTGCGCATCGAGGAGAAAATTGACAAGCCACCGCGCCCTATACCTCGCAGCCAGGAACAAACTCGGGACCTTTTACAAGGTCAATACAGAGATCTGCGGCTGCATAAAGTGCCCGCTGATCTGTCCCTGACGAGGTTGAGACCAGCCCAGGTCTACAGATATGAGCTTTCCAAACGATCGCCATCGACCGTCAACATCGCTTTCACGGAGGGCGCAAAGTGTAACTTGTATATGGCAATATCACTGGGATGGTTCCTGGGACTACCATACGTGATCCTGATATACCATGTCCTGACTCTGCACGACTCCTTGAGGATGCCATCCATTTCCATCTTGCTACGGAAGATAATGCCGGACGACTGCAAGGCTATCAGAGCTTGTCGAGAAAATAATACCAATCTTCTGGACGATGCTTTTAGCACTGATGACGTGGGAGTCAACAGCACCACCCTGAATAATTGTACTCTTCTAGGTGTAAGTCAAAGGCTGGTCACTCCCTAGCCGAAACACGATCTGATGAATAAAGTTTGCTGTATCAAATGACTCCCTAGAGGTAGCTTGCAATCTTCTCGAAAGAGGAGCGAACCCAAACCTGGCTTTTGGGAAATTCCAACAGTAAGTATCCTTTGAGACAAGATTCCACCAAAGCTAATCCAAACAGGAGCCCTCTGAATGCTGCATGCTGGCAAGGCAAGGAAAATATTATCCGCCGCCTTTTGAAAGCAGGAGCAAATCCTAATTATATCAATGGTCTTGGCCTATCATCGGCCTGCTATCTCTTCTTGAGTCCTGAAATACCTAGAACAGAAGTTCTACCGCTCTTGGAGCTGCTGGTGACGTACGGATTCGACCTCTGGAATAGTCAAGACAAATTGGGTTGGACCCTACTCCACAAAGCTGCAGTACATGGCGAGTATGTTCATGTCAAGACTTTGGTCGAGTGTTATGGTGCCAGTCTTGATGTCCTTGTTGAGGAATGGAAATGGCGAGCAATTCATTGTTCCGCGAAATCTGGCAACGAATCGACCTTTAAATACTTCTGGGAAGTTGAGAGCCCCGCACAACGTTCGTATTTCTCTGAAGGTCGTGGCTGGAACCTGCTTCATTTGGCTGCTCGGGGTGGGTCAAGACAGATCCTTTTCACCATCTTGTATAGCAGTTTGATCATGGGAGATTTCGCTAGACTGCAAGAGCGGAAGACAGATATATGCTATGATAAAGACATTCATGATCTCTTGAAGGGTAAAGAGGCTTTGGCGATCGATATCGCTATTGCATATGGCCACAGAGATGCTTACGAAGGTGCGTTGCAGGACGCCAATCAGCTGTTTTCGACGTTGTAAGGCGGGACGGTATACATCTTTCTTATGCAGTCTGCGTTGATCCTCTGAGCCCCTTTTCTGTTCCTTCTCATTTCATTTGTGCGTCCTGACGTGTTATCAATAAGCCACACTTCGCTTCCCCCGATGTATTACGTTTGTTTGTTTTAGCTTGCCACTTTTGCGTTTGATGCGCATTGACGCCGTTCCCCTCTTGGGTCTTTCCTTATGGTTCCAATACTTGAGACTGACACGATATGATTCTGATACTACCCAGACGGCGGTTGGTCGCGGAGATAAAGGAACAGTTGCAGTCGCATGGACTCCATTTGGCCAATGCCATCAAGGTCGATGCTTGCTTTCTCTCACTTTGCTTATATCCATTCGCGAATTTTCCTACTTCCCCTTCCCCACGTGTTCTTAGCACTGTATGAGTTGATGGTGTCATAGCTTTCTATATAGCAAGAATTATTACTCCATATGCCCCACCAAAATGAAAAAAGCATTTCCTGGAAAGTGGGCAAGGGAAAGGAACGAAATCCCCGGTGAAGAGGATGCCCAAAGTTGAGAACGATCACGGGTCGGCCCATGGCGCCATCCATCCTCGCAAACAGAAATAGTACCTCCACTGGGGCGAGATGGTCTGGATTGGGTTGACCAATCAGCTGTATGAGGACGGAGTGTCACGATACTTTTACCAGATGATACTGCACTAAGTGCATAATACATTGCACGAGAAACGCTACTGCCACAACGGTCATCCCTGTTATTACCATTCTCGCTCACTTGCGTTGATCACCATTCACCACCCCAGCTTCATTCCCACCATGATGCCTTACATCCCTCTTCGTCCCGAGGACTTGAAACTCTCCGGTCCTGTAACAGGTTCCCATCAAGCCAACTCTCCCGCTCCGCCCTGTCAATGTCCATCACCATCTCCACAGCAAAAGCGAGATCCCACTTGAAGTTCCGGTAATTTGAAATGAAGTCCGTGAAATTGAAATACTTTGTATTACGAGCTAACATAATTACATGACAGAGTTACTGTTCTGTATCGTATACGACAGAGAAAGCCCCTGATCCTAGGCAGAAAGAGGGCTTCATACCATGGTCGCATATGGGAAACACCTTCCATTTCATCTTTCCCTTTTTCTCCCTCTACTCTCGTTCCTTTCTTCCTAGATGCTTTCTCGAGCATGGACTGAATTTCGAACCGACAAGTTCCAAAAGCGGTCACAGCCACAACTCAAGCGCTACAGAAAACGTCTTCTTCCCACGGCTGACACGTCCTTGCTTTCTCCCGGGTCGCCTTCTCTTGCTTATATACTAACTCAAACCCAACATTCGAGTCCCACCACCTTTATCCTTGCCCAAAGTGAAGTCTTTCCCTACTAATCAGGTTCACAGCCGAAGCATCAAGATACCATCCTATGAAGCATCGATTATTCCATCTATATCGCATACAACATATGTCTGAACATGATGAGAGACCATGTCGAAAGGGTTCTTTCAACTTTTCCTCGAAATATAATCCCAATGTAAGGCCGATACACCAAGACTCGTTCTTAATGTTTTTAGAGGTTCACTTTTGTTGCGAGACTTCACTGATTTTTAAAATATTAGGACAGGAAAATACCTATCCCTGTTACCAGAAGATTCATTGGCAGATGAGAATACCCAAACGTACGTAAGTGTGCATACATAATCACCCACACATACCGCATACAGAGTGCTCAGAGTATACCCAAAGGTACAAGGCAGCTTTTTTATCCACAATACAACCATCCATTTTCCATTTATTCCAACCTTCTTCTCATCAGCCATTCCTTCCCCTCCCTACCTCTTTCACGTCCCCTCCTCTCCTTTCAGAGCAGCCGATCATGTCTGATGACATCCAAACACACCATCGATACCACAACACCAATGTATATATGCCCAATGAAAACCATCTCCCACCCATCTCCATGGGAATCAGCTCAATCAAACTTCTATCCCTCTCACATCTCACATCTCACATCCCACCCCTCTCAGCCACACAATGTAACATAGTAAACCGCTCATCACTAACCAAGCTACTCCAATCCCAAAACTAGATAAGATGTATAATACGAAATCTGGCGAATCTGACATGAACATGATAAACCAATCTTATGCAACATAATAGCCATAGCAAAAGATAAGGGGGGTTTTTTCTTTTTACTCTTAGTATGGTATGGAGATTACGAGCTCCATATACGACCAAAAAGGGATGGGAGCCGACCGGCAAAGCGGTTCGGCTGTAACCTTGACAGGAGCAGAGGAGTTTGTGGAGAACATTGGACTTTTTTATTTTTATTTTTTATTCGTGTAAGTTATGTAAATGCCATAATGTGAATCTTTTAAATCTTTTGTTATTATTATTAATTATTATAATCATCATTATTATCAATACTAATTAGTTAATTATATTATATATAACAACATTTCTAAATCTAACATTAAGTTAATAAATAGTTTAGTAACCAAAGATTTAAAAATCCAAAATGACTGCAGTGAATAAATAAATAAAATCCTACGTTATACTTTCTCCCTCTTCAGAAAAAAAAAAAAAAGAGAACAAGGTCCTATTAGTCTAGTCTAGTCTACTCTGCCTCTCGATCTAATTACAGTAATTACTTCTGCATCCAAAACTGCAATTTTCATTGAAAGATGATGGATCGATGTCCTTGGAAAACAAGATACTGTAAGGTCTAATTACTATTAATCAGGAACGAACGAATGAATGAATGAATAAGTTGTCTACTAGCTGAAACCAACACCTAAGAAATCATCGTCATCATCAAAAAAAGCAATTATCGTACTTACTGTACTGTAGATGCATCTCTGTTTACTGATGCTAATGTTAATGTTGATGTTGATGTTGATGCTAATGCTAAATGTAAGAAGTAATCGGTAATCAGTAAAATAGGGAATTAAATCTGGAAGGAGAATCATCATCGTCATCATCAGCATCATCATCATCATCAAAAAAATACTACTCTATGGTGTTGCGGATCTAATGTGAGAGTTGTAGAAGTGATTAATCTACAGTAATTAGTAACTTATGTGGAATCGGTGGGTGTGGATGACTTTTGTCGTATTGAATCGTGTTGGATTGGATTGGATTAGATTGGTGTTGAAGATAGACTATAAGATACTGTAACTTATGAGATGTATAATGTCATATGTAATTATACTAATCACAGCTCTCTAGCTAATTACAGCACCTAACTTATGATGTTACATGATAACTAAGTTAATTACACTGTAACTCAATATAACATACTGTAGTTATCGCTAATCACATACATACGTGACTCTAAGCACAAAGGAACATGCATATCTATGTACAGTATCCAGCATACACATGCATACATACATGCATGCATGCACCTCCGTCCATCCATTTCCATATCACCCTCTCCCTATCTCCTCGTCCTGCACGTTTCCTGGATGTTTGTCTGCCTGCCTGCCTGCCCATTCTATCTCATCACATCCCATCACATTTTTAGTGGGATTCGACTTGGCAGAGTGGGGGAAAGATAGAGAAATTATTACTTCGTTGCTGCGTAAGGGAGAGATGTTGATGTTGATGTTGTTTGAGATATATATATATATAGATGAATGAATAGGTGGATGGATATAGATTTAGATTACATAGATGTGTGGGATGATGGGTGATGTGGTAGACGATATGGGGTGTTGTAGAGGGGTTGAATTGGGTGGTGAAATGAAGGTCGGAATTGGAAGGAATTGCTATTGCAGTGAGTAACTAATTACGTAGGTATAGATAGTAGATGGTATGGAGCATATCAGATGCTGGAAAGTCGTTGGTGTGGAGGTTTGGTTGTGGGTTATTGTTGGTTATGGGATGTTGGTTTTTGTTCTTCAAAATGGAGGGTAATGTTAAGATGGAGGTATAGTATTGTATCTAGTAGTTAACTTATACTTGAATGTATTCAGAGTATTGGTGGCTTGGGGTTCTATCTTGTTTCATCGATTGGAGTCGTGATTGAAAATGGGAAGATTTGAACTCCTTTTTTTTGGCTATTCTAGCAAGTTACATGGGAATTGGATGTACAGATAAGTATGTACTTTGCTTGGAATTGAGGTTCCTCTTGGACACGGATCTTTCTTTGTCGGCTTTTTCCATCCTCATCAGTCCTTCATACGTGATAAAATTCAATATATCATTCACCCCACTTCGAAGATCCATTTGCACCGATCAAGGTACCCAGAGTCTAACAAACCCTCCCACTTCTCGTCGACAAGTTACACAGCTGCCAAAGTTATTCATTGCTAAACTTACCCTGCAATCCTCACAGACACAAAGACAACGACATGGCCAAGCGATAATTGTTCGAGGAGAGGATTGACAGACAACGCACAGTGGTCCCTGTGGGGTAGCAAGTGTGTCAGAAGAGTCGTGTATGGTAGGAGAATTGTGAGAATGTCGAGATTGTCTTTGTTGCTGTTGACGGCGAGTGAGGATCATGTTCTCCAGAATTTCGGACTCTTGTTCGGCTGAGGGTTTAATATGGGATGAAGTAGCTGAAGAGAAAGTTGAACCAGCATTGGGGACACGACCAGCAAGAAGAATACCAGATCGCTCACGTTCAAGCTCTCGACGGAACTGGGAACGTGTAATGATGTGATGTTCGGGAGCTGACAGATGAGAAGAGAGGATTCTAGCCTCGGATCGTGAGGTTGTATCTCGGGGGTTGAGGAGGCGGGAAAGTGTGGATGCATCTAAAGGAGTAAGATCGCTCTCAATCACTGGTGTCGATTCGCGAGTGAAATCAGCTTGTGTCGGAGTAATCTGTCCTGAAGATAATTCTTCCCATTCTCGTTCGTCATCAGTGGTGGTGGCATCGGTGGTTGATGCATTGGTAGACATAGAAATAACCGATGTGGTATCCTCATCATCAACTGTGGTTGGGCGATACTCTCCGCTGAAATCCTCGGAACCAAACCATCCACCACTCTTCCACCAATCATAAATCTTTTGATCCACCTTCTTCTCGAACTTGGGATCTTCTGTGGATCTCTCGTACGTTAATCGTCTCCTAATTTCTGGCTCGATGTCGTATGCTTCGTTCCTTGGTGTCCGTAACTCTCCCCCTTCACCCTGTATCCAGTGTTCAAGGGCATATGCATGTTCCCTAAACTTTCTGTTCCTGTCCTCCTGGTCTGCATCTCTTCTCAAAGACTTCCCGATGAGGGTTCGCAACCATCTGGGGCGATATGTAAGGCCAACATAATCTAACGCCGAACCAATGCCGTATGCAGCCCATCCCATGACTAAGAAGAAAATTCCTTTGACAAAAACAAACAAAAGCCAGAATCGTGTAGAGCGTTGAAGAGCGCCAACACCATTGGGTCCCGGGTGTAAATGTACATCATTTCGGTTATTCTTGGCTTTGGAGTCCTCAATTTTACGTTCTATCCCGTAGCCACTTTCAAACGAAGCTATGCCGCCGGGTGGGATGCCGAACTCTTCGTGAATATGAAAGTATGTTGCTGCTGGTTGTTGTTTGCCTTGAGCTGATTCTAGTTCATCGAATCTTTCTTCTTCCAACCAGGTGTAGCGTCTTACTTCAACGGCTCTTCCTTCGTTCAAGAAGACTGCTTCGGATGCTGCGGAAAGAACTGCAAACCCAATACGAAGCAAAGCGGTGTAAAAATCTTCGTACCAGCGAATCTCGAAGCCTTTGACCTGAATGGCTGCTTGCAAGTTCTCGTGGGCGATTTGCCAACGTTCTCTAAATGTCGTGGGGCGCCGAATTGCGGGATTCGTTTCGAGACTGAAAGCTGTCAAGGTCAAAGCAAGGCAATATATAGCCGCACAGAAGCTCATTCCAACAAGAATGAGTAAATGGGGAATGAAGCCGACAATACAGACGGTTGGAAAGCGAAGGAATCCGGAAGCAATGTCCGCATGATTGGTTATCGAGTTGAAAAAGCCCCATACAAATGCAATCATGAAGCAGGTTCCCCAAATCGCTGTGTTGATTAGACGCCATTTATTCTGCTTATTCAAAACAGCTATAACATTGGATGCGAAACTGTTGCAGCAAGAAATCAAGGCAATAAGGAGAACTTCAACTGGCACGTTGACCTTATCGAGAACGAATGGGAGAGATGAGGTTCCTGACTCGATAGCGGCATCTTTGACGTTTTCGGCTGTTGTGTTTGCAGCCTTTGACCCTGGCCTTGGTGTACCAAAGATACTCAAGCCCATTGAATGGCCCACCATCGCCTCCGCTTCCGCGAAGGCTAGGGAATGCTCAAATACGGACATTCCGGTCTCGGTCATCACAGGGCGCTGCTGCAGCGAACAGGAGAGTGTCTCCACAAAGTGACTCGTGCAGAGGCGAACAAAAGTTGGCCATAGAAGGGAGAAGGATCCACGAGTTGCGCTCGCGTTGAAAGCAGGCTTACTCATACGGACCGAGGAGCAGGCAACACTATCATCTTCCCAAAAGAGTAGAGCTGATGACATTTGGTGTAGTGCGCCACCATCACCAGGCCAATCCAGCACAGGATGTTTGTCAGGTACACCATACCGATATATTGACCAATTCGGAGAAGTCTGACATCGAATACCTTGAAGCAGGGAGTGGATTTGGCCGACGAAAAGTAGGATCGGTACTATGCGCAACGCAAGTCTCTTCTCCCAAGTCAAATGTATCCTATGTCTCGATGCGGCGTAAACAGAAACTCTGTTTAACACCAGCGCCATGGTGAAGCAGGCGATTGACCATCTGCTCGTCATATAGCTCAACATTCCTCCAAAACTTCTGACATTGTGAAACCCGAAAACCTCTTGAAAAGCCTCACTCCAGGAATCGCCTGGTGGTCCAGCTGCCGCTTCCGCAAGCCCTCTTACAGCAGCATCTGTCGCCACGCGTGTGCCCATTCCATTAGTCACAGCGTGCGCAAGCCTGTCCAAGTACAGAGTGTGGGCAACTTGACGTGGGAAAGTGGACAGTAAGTATCGTTCGGCTTTGTAGATATATCGGAAAGGTAGGACGACAAGATCTCGACCGGATGAGACTTGGAAATATGATGAGGTTGTGTTCGCTAGCGATGAGAGGGAGTCCACAGTACTAGTAGGAGGAGGTGTAATTGTCGCTGCCAGTGATGTTGTAGTTGTTGCAGTCACCCCGAATAGAGCAGCCATGATGGAGACGTCGCAGGAGGATCAGCTTAGAGAATGAATACTTGATCACACCTTACATGGCTCATCATGGCCTTCGCAAGAAGTGAGGCCGTTTCAGAATCCTCAGTTGTCCTTTACCATTCTGGAAACAGCGGAACTGAGTTTGGCTGGATGATGTGATGATGTAGTAAAGTGAAATTGAAGTCAACACAGAGCCAACGGGTTAGGTGCTAGAGGGACACCACCCGCCCATATGTCAGGTCTAAAGTTATCCGCTTTAGGCCGAGCCGAGTACAGTCACGGCAAGTAATTAACCTTATCAGAACAATCGCGGGGAATGGTACGGAATGCTGCCGCGACCTCACATCGGGTGAATCGACATCAAGATTATCTACACCCTCAATCGCACTCATCAGTAATGCATTAGATGTGGATTTGCACCGAATGTAAAGGCAATTTTACGCTTCTCCTCCAACAACCGGCTAGACCTTCGTCCTCAGCCTCATGCTACGTATGGTAGCGAGAGCCGAATAATGGTACATCTCAGACACTCTGGCAAACATAGTTGCGGCAGCGGAGGCATAACCATGGTACCCGTTTCCTTAGACGACTCAGTTTAGCCCTTGGGCCTTCAGAGCACTCGCTGACAGATCGGGACACTTTGCACATACCGAGGCTGATACCGTTGGCAGGCAAATTGACTTCGACGACACATCAACGGCATGGGCCTTCTGCCGCCCCTTCTCCCTGCAGAAACAAAAACCCATTTCGACAGCCGAGCACTATTATAGTTCTACTGTAGTAGCACTAATGTTGTCAATTCTTGGGCGATTACGCCATGATGAGCATCATCCCGTTGCCGGTCCCTTGCTGGCTATGGATGAGGCCGCTCCCGAACGAAACCGAGATTTGCTCACAGAAAAGCTTTGCTGATCCAGAGATGCCATAACGACCGCAGCATGAGTAAGCGGGTCGGTCATCTATTCTTCTAACCCTTGCGCAGCCTGGGTTGGCGATGAAGTTAATTCAAGGGGTCACCACAGTCAAAGTACCATTGACAAGGGCTAGTCAGCACATGACTAGGTGGATTGGGACGAAGATTGAGACTCTATGGCCTTGCCACCGGACCGCTATGCCTCAAACTAGAATCTTCCACAGATAATGCCAAGCCCAAGCTTTTCCTGATTCTCGATCCACGCCAAGCCTCCGCTGTTCTTAGCTCTTGATCAGTTGCAAGGGATATCCTAGGCGATGGCATGGTTGATATATACGGCATCACTGCAAGTAACGTATATGCTTGGTTCTTCCATGGTAGAATATTTTCATTTGCTTGTTGTATCCCCAAATCCGGCATTTTCTTTAGAGCTACGTGAGGTTCTAAAAACCCTCCAGGGATTGCCCTCGATGCAATGCGGTCTTAAGACTTTGATCAACCTCTAATCAATCAGTTGGCGTTGATCAAAGCCTCCTTTGAGCAGCAGAAATCTTGGAGATGTTTCTGAAGTTGACATGTGCTCAGTGTTTCGGAGCATCTCAGACCCGAAAATCCGAATACAACATGTGGAATCCTCATTTCTACATTCTTTGTTGATGTCTCCAGCTCTAATGAATGCCTCCGCGGCTGTCCGACTAGGCATATATAAAGGGATAGATTCTCCTTCATTCATCAAAAGGAAAAAAAAAAGAATCATTCTTTCACCTACAAACCATCAAGCTTCTAAGCCTAAACACTAGATCTTAAAACCAAAATACCACCAAATTCTTACTAACCTTCCCGTCCAAACACCATGCGTTATAGCGGACTTGCTTTCCTCTCCCTGCTTCTCAGCAGCACGGCTCTCGCCAGTCCTATAGCCGCTCCAAATGACATAGCCCGTCGAAGCGACGGTAAGTCCTCTAAGCATGACACCTTAAACAAGCATCAGCCCCTCAAGCACCCCCCCCTTTATTCCCATCAGCCCAAAACTAATCCCCCAACCCTGCACTAAACAGACCTATCCGCCCGAAACCCCCTAGACTCCCCATTGCGAGCACCCAACACCACCCTATCCCACGTACCCAACCCCGTATTCCTCGCGGAACGCCAATGCACATCCAATAAATAAAGTTTAGTCCGGAAACACCTGGGAATCCATTGCAAACCAATATGGAGTCACGGTTGAGGCTGTGCCGGATCAGTCATCACCATTCCTTGGCAGATGAGGGTGTTTGGACTGCTGTCGCAGAGATGGATATCCCTTCCGGCTTTCTGACTGGTTGACGTGTGCGGTACGGGAGGAAGGAGAGGTCGTGTTGTACAAGGAAACGCTACACTCGTTCTTCGTCAATTGTTTCCTGCTATTCTACTGAAGTATCGATGTGTGTGTATACCTAACTTTAAGTCATTCTTTTTCTCCTTCTCCTTTTGGGATCCAATGAACAATTCCAACTTTGGTTACTCCCTTTTTCTCTCTTCGGAAACAGTTAATTACTTAAACTCCAGATTAAATTGCCTGTGCTTTGATGTTCTCAAGAAGAACATGGAATTCATAGTCGATTAAACAAAAAGTTCGTTTTTCTGGGAGTCTTGTATGATTGGCATGAAGACAGATGATTTGTTGAAACTATATGAGGTATGAGATGGATAGATAGAAGATGGATAGATGGATTGGTAAGTAGATAGATAGTAAATCCAGGTCAAGTTTCTGAACAGAATGGTTTAGTAAATATTCAGGAAATCATGAATTTGATTTTTTTCGCTCTTGTGAGTATTCTGAATTGATCTTGAGAGCTACCATAGGGGTTTATTTGACTTTGTATAGTCGTTGGTTCTAGGGACACTGTCGATATCTGACTCGGAAAAGGATGGGAATTGAAAATGTGTATATCTAAGGGGGGGGGTGAAGAAAAGAGTAAATACAAAATCCTGTGACCTGACCCAAAAACTATATCAACTCTGTCTTCTTTTTGAGCCTGCAATCTGTAGGGCATTATTCGTCCTCAGTCCAATTGTCCTCGATCCAAGAACCTGGTATATCAAATAGCTCTGGATTTTCCACCCAATTCCAGAACTCCCCTGCCCATTCGTCGAGTGGCCATGATATCCAAAAGTTCCAGTCATCTGGTGAAGGGCCATATGTAAAATTAATGATTCGGACCCGGAAGTCGCGGGGAAATTCCTTAAGATATAGGGTCAGCTGGAAGGCTTCGCACTCCTGAAGCAAAAGATCGTGTTCCAGGCTGCCATATTTCACCAAATCCGCGCCAGCTGCGTTCAAATACATGATCCATTGTCGAAGGGTCTTGATAACTTCGTTCACTCGATAGCAAACCCCGTATCCCTTAAGAAACTCCGTCATTAGTGAGCGTGAATTCGAGCCTAGCTGAAGCGTCGATAGATGTCCCTGAACCGCGACAGCCGCATGCAGAATCTTACACCACTCTTCACGTCTTGAATTATGCTTAAAGTTCGGCGGCAATACATATGTACGTCCAAAGACACGAATGATGTGCCGCATGAACAGCAATACATATGTACGTCCAAAGACACGAATGATGTGCCGCATGAACGGCAATACACATGTACATCCAAAGACACGAGTGATATGCGACATGAGTTTGCCAGAATCGAAGTAAGTAGCGTCGAGTTGATGCTTCCCTAGTAAAATCCAGAATACTTCAGGATCAAAGGTTTCACTCAGTTTTTGGATCCTCCATGAAAGATCTTGCTCTAATAGTGACTTATAAGCATAACCTTGAACTATTTTAATGCTTTTCAAGTCAATAGATGGGTAGAATTTCAGAATGGACCACAAATCTTCTTCAAGCCCGTCACCATTTCTTGTCTGCTCCGTTATCAAAAGTTGCGAGGTTTTAAGACAGTGGTTGTCGATAATATATAAAAGTTGAAACATCAGCGGTGTCCTGATTTCATTTAGTTAACTGATCATGAGGAGTATATGGTTATGCACAGCTTACGATCCAAAATAATTCCTTGTTTCAGGGTTAGCCCCGTGAGAAAGCAGAAATTTTACTATCAGAAATTGATTGTTACGCGCAGCAATCTAAAGAAGTCAGCAATATTCTCAGCCAAGTCATGGCCTAGATCGTACATGAAGAGGGGTGTAACCGAATGGATCTTCATCGAACGGCGAAGCTTTTCCAGATTCGAAAAGAATCCGCAAGGTATCCAGATCACCTGTCTCAGCGAGTCCAAACACTTTTGACCTAGTCGGTACCACGCGATGGCTTCTCAAGGTCAGATTCGAGAGGTTTGGTCCCCATTGAATATCAAGTGTCCAATATCTGCCGAGCCAGCGGGTAGGCGTTTGGTATCGTCTGTAGACCCGCCGCATCTGTGTACGCCTCGCCATAGGCATGGGATCGATTTGGCAACCATCGAGCACAGGAAAGTAAGAGTTTGTCGCTACCAGTGATGAACCTGTTGCACCAAGGGAAGATGGTAGCGGAGTCCGCGCTCTGCATCCTGACAGATTTTGAGGGCCTGGAGCCGCAGGAATGGTTGCCTCGATAAGGATCTGTGTCTTACGCGTCTGCACTATGTGCTCCGCATGTAATGTCCTTGGTACGTGAGCACTGCCGCAAGAGAATACACGAGACTTACAGAGAGTAAGATTGTTGTGCCATGAGCAACATTATTTTTGCACGTTCTACCGCGCTCTTCAGATCCGAGATTGCGCATCTTTCCAGCACGACTTTGACCACGCCATACCGCTTCCTGTTTTTGAGGCTCTCGTTCAATTTGCACATTAACAAGTATAAAGTATTCAACGTAGACCGGCATCGTTCAAAACTTCTCTCCCACGTCGAGGCCGCAGCTATTCCCAACGCAGTAGCCTGTGAATGGGAGGCGGCAATATCGGTAAGGAGATCTCCCAACAGGGTCACTTCTTCGAGAGCGGATGCGACTTCGGCAGGCGCATTCTTGATGCTAGAGTGCGTTTCTTTGATTTTGGCCGCGCTTTCGGCTATTTGAACGATAAATGCTGCGATGCCAACACCGCTGGCAACTATTCCTATAGCTTCTGCCATGGCAGCTGATAATATGACAACAGTTCGAGATGGAACATAAGGAAATGCAGTATCAGGAGGGAAGTGAGGAAGGAGAGGCTAAGATAATATGTTTACAACCAGGGACGAGGCTGGAATTGTGACTATGGGTCCGATGACAACGAATGCGACAGGGATGCCTGCAGCCACAACGAGGCAGACTTTCCATACCGATGTGACTAGAAACAACCATTGGCTGTGATGGAGTGTTAATCCAAATCTCATAAGGAAGCCTTGCACGTCAATACGCAAAACATCAATTCCACCCAATCAGTTGTACTTAAGCCAAGATGTCAGGGGGGACCTCGTCATTTTTTAAAATCAGAACAATGCCCTGGAGAAAGAACCCCACAGATAAATCATTGTGTAAGCAGCCGCTCTCAAAACATACATGTATAACCATTTTACACATGACTTAGGAGTGAATGTTACTATATTATCTATAACACTGTTGGCTGTGGTGAAAAGACACTGCAGTTCAACTTTGATGATGCATCTCTATATCCAAATTTCATTGCATATCCAAAGGGGAAGTTTTAAACCTCCTATGCAGCAACGTCACCCAATCTTCTCCACCAAATCTGTAAACACTTTATCCTCTCCTAAGGCCGCCACATCTTGTTCCATAAGGCTTATACAGAGGTCCCAATCACCTTCTCTTGTTCTCGGCATTAGATACGCTAGACTCATGATCTCTGCTAGCTTTGGACGCCTCACAAAGTCTGGCAGACCCAGGCCAAGCCCAAAGTCGACAGCGTAGAGTCCGAGATCCGCCCAACTGGACGGCATGATATCAATATCGGGATTCATATTAACTTCATAGCCAAATGTGGTTTTATCAGGCTCTTCTCTCAGCAAAGCGGCTAGGGAACGGAAATGGAAATCATTCGATTGTTTCAAATCTCGGCGAAGCTGAAGAGCAATGTCGGCTACAGAAGCTTTCTCCAGTTCTGATATTGACCAAGTAGTTGCAATGACGGACACGATGTGGCCAAAATAATTGCTCGGAAGAGGAGGGTCTAATGCTCGACGCCCTTGGACAGGACGTAACATAGTACTCCTGGAAGTCTCCGTAGTGTCTACCCTTTTTGCTCGAGCAATAACCAGTCTCTGCCAGAAGAACGAGATGATAGCATCATTCGTGCTAATCCATTTCACTTCTTGTTCGTTCTGACTCAGCTCCTCTGCAGCATCATTCTTTAGCTTGAAGCATGTTGATGCAGGAAATCGATAATATAACCAGGGTGCGGCGACTGGCATGCCTGCCCAACCTGGATTAGAGAGCTTAGATTCACGTCGAAACTGTGAGAGAGGATCTGGCCGGATCCTGCTAGCAAGAGGTGGGATGATAGTCTTCTCATTCATATTCCCGACATGGACTTCGTCTCCGGTAAGATGTTCTCCTCGTAGCACTTTGGCAAACCGGTGTATGAAGTTCCCCAGGCCGGTCATGTCGAAGACGTGGTGCATGCCGTTGAATGCCAATAGCATGCCGCCGCTGACAAGATTTACCTGCAAATAGATCACAGGTGCAGGTTTGCTGTAGTCATGCCCAACTGGGATTCCACGATAAGGTGTCAGAGCCTCGGCATCGAGCATTGGCATAGGTGCCTTCGCTTTGACAAACTCCTCAAAGCTTGGAAGTACATCAGTTCTATCTTCCACATGGACCCAAGATTTGTCATTATGATCATCATATTCCGTTATGCGGTACGACCCAGACGACTTCAATCCCTCTGCTCCTTCGGGTTTGTCATTAACCACTTGTCCGGAGAGCGATGGATAATACTCGTACAATTTCAGCGAAGCGTCTTCAAGGTTCTGCACTACATTCCGTTGCTGAGAGTCTTCTGTGACAGGAAGCCCAGAAGGATGATGCAGTATGTCGAGAGTCCAGGTAGTTGCGCAATGATAGTTCGATCGGGTTTCGACTCTTCGCTTCTGTCTATAAGACTGAGTATACGAAAGACTTGTTAGACTGCCTTCTCATGGAAATATACAAGAGGAAGTTTCTTTGCGCTTGTCCCGTTCAAGGAATCGGACTACTGTTCATTCTGTTATTATATATTACCACTCTCCTAGATTTACCCCGCTAGTAATATGATCTCGGATACACAGGGCCATTTCTTATCGGAGAACGAATAAGTAAATACTTTAGACAGGGGTATGTATTCGGCCTAGACTGTTACTTATAGCGTGCAGACCAAAGACAGAGACGTATAAAAGATGAGTCATTAAATGTAATTTAGACATTCCTCTCTGATAGGGTTGCACTAGAATAAAAGGATGTTTTACATTCTATATCTGAACCCCTTTGTCTTCATGTCAGTCAAATCCTCATGCTCATCAATCTCGACGGCCAGTTGCTCCTCTAGAGATTGCACCGCCGTCGCTTCGAGGCTGGATTGGACAAGACCCTCAGTTTGATCTCTTTGATTGTTGGTCCACATGAGATAAAATCGTAGTCCCAATGAAAGCACGACGACTAGAGCATATGAGATCATGATGGCTTCAAATGCTGTGTTGTAATGCGGCGCCTCGCTCTCCTTGAAAAGCTGTGGCCCTGCAATATTTCCGGCACAGTATGCGATGAACAGAACAGCCGTGACTGTGAGTTTTTTGGTTGAGCCCTTGTAATTAGCGCCAACAAGAGACAAAAGAAGAGGAATCCCCCCCGGTCCAAATGACAGCAGATAGTAGGCAAAAAGTTTGACACCCTTGCTTGCACCAGTGTATATTATGGCGCTGCCTATTACAGGGAAGATAACGACAATGCAAATAAGATAGGTCGAGATGTTGGCGTGCCGGCCTGCGAGCCAGCCGGTGATCAAAATTGTGAAAAACGATATAAACGACGCTGGCAAAGTCACCAGTGTACTTTGCAAAGACGTAAAGCCAAAGCCCTTGAGCACAAGGTTCCCGAAGTTCTGAGTTCCACCATTTGGAATTTGGGTTAGAAGCGACATCGAGAAGATAAAAAAGGTTTTTGGGTCGAGGAAGCATTCGAGTATTTGTTCCGGTTTCCACGTTCGTTTCATCATGCCTGTGCCTTCAACAATGACCCGCTTTTGAGCGATTTCGCGTTCCTCTTTTGTGAGGAACCTGGAAGTAGCAATCGTATCAGGCAAGAAGAAGAGGAGAACGAATCCCCAGAGAAAAGTTGCCAACCCTAGGACTATGAAGAGCCATTGCCATGGTTGAAGTGGATGTGACACATGACCAAGTCCATAAGCAATGAAGCTTGCAAAAACTCCACCCAAGGAGTTTCCAGCGAACCAGATGCCCGTCCGCACTGGTATCTCCGATCTCGTATACCACATTGAAGTCAAATAGACGAACGCTGGAGAGGTAGTTGCCTCTGCGACACCAAGGAAGAATCGAACTGTGACGAGCCCACCATAATTTGTGCAAGCGGCTGTAAAGGCCACAACACTGACTCTGGTTAGCCACGCAGAATGGACCCGGAGAGGTCTATCTTACCAGCCCCAGAACAGGGTGTTGATGCCAACATACTTCCCAACAGGAAGCTTTTGAATGAGCCAAGTCGTCGGATATTCCCAAAAGAAATAGCCAAAATAGAACACTATCCTCGGTCAGCAACTTCAGCACAAGGTTTGGTCTGACGAACCTGACGACACCCAGGAATATTGTTGACCAACCAGATGCGTGTCGTCTTTCAGGCCAAACACCGACGCACTGGAGAGGATTGTCTTGTCCATGAAGTTCAGATTGTAGGTAACAAAGAGCAACGGAATCAAGTGTAGATCAATTTTCCGCAAGATCCTCGCTGCTGTTGCCTCGTCAACCTCGACCGATTGCTCCCGCGGGTCATTCTGCTCTGAGCCAACGTCTGAGGCAGCAGAAAGCTCAGGCTGCTTTTGAGACATTGTTTCTGGACTCATGGTATCCGGCGTAATATAACGTGGGCCAGTAATAAGATCATACTTCAAAGTGGGAAAGATCGTGATAGCAAGCACGGAGAGATCACACCCTTCTTAAAGCTTTCATTTCACTAGCATGTGTGTTCCTTATAGTGGAAAGACGGCCGGAACCTCTCCGATGGTGCCCTCGGACTGACCTTGCCGATTAGGATTGGATAGAGACCAACATTTCTTGGTATTTTCAGTATGCATGTCACCGTTGCATTTCACGTAGGGAAGATGGCAAATTGAGTATGTGGTGAGCATCTTATTGAGGGTCTACAAGTCTTGGCACTATTGGCCCAAGTCACAAACGGCGGATATTGGCGCACTTTGATAAGGTCGTGGACTTTCATACGCTGCTGTCCCCAAAAAGTCCAAGGCTAAGGCAATATCAATCTGATGTACAGACAAACGTGCCGGGAATATCTAGCTAGCGGCTATCTCTTCCGGCTATTGCTTGCCGGACGATATTGACGGAACGCCTCACGGCCCAAGCTTATCCATGCCGTTAACACTAAAGACTTGTTCCCCTATCGTGAGTTGGCGGCATGGATGGTGGACTTCAAATATCATACTCTTAACTACTAGTATATTTTCAATTGATCGCCAAACATGAAGCCATCTCCAACACCGAAGTTGCCAGTCGAAGATGAAGCCTTCATTCACCAACTGCCAAAGGTGGAGCTACACATTCATATCGAAGGGACCTTGACACCTTCTTTGCGTTGGACATTGGCACTAAAGAACAACATTCCGTTGGCTTATGGGACGTATGAAGACTTGCTCAAGTCGTACAACGTCACTTACAACCATCGTAAAGAGGTGAATGGTGACAATGGCATGCCGACATTCTTTGAAGCTTATTATGGCGGAATGTCAGTCCTTCGTGACGAAGCAGACTTCTTCGATTTGGCCATGGAATACTTCACTAAAGCAGCAGAAATGAACGTTCGCTACTGTGAGCCATTCTTTGACATCCAAGCCCATACGCGCCGAGGCGTTCCGGTTGAAGCGGTCATGAATGGATTGCAGAGAGCCAGAAAGAAAGCGTCCGAGGACTTAAACGTCCGTTCAAATTGGACACTTTGTTTCCTCAGAGATATGTCTCCGCAATCTGCCAAGGAACACTATGAAGCCTGCAGACCGTATCAAAAGACAGTATTCCACGCAATTGGTCTTGACAGCAATGAGTACGATCGACCCCCTACCTTGTTCGATGAGATATTCACTCTGGCCAAACATGACGGGCTGCACGTGACAGCGCATTGTGACGTTGGACAAAAGGATACACATGAACATATAGAACAGTGCCTTACAGTCTTGTGTAACGGGGCTGGGCTCCAGAGGCTTGATCATGGATTAAATGCAGCCGAAAAGCCAGAGCTTATCAAGCTCATCAAGGAGCGTGGTGTTGGGATGACTCTAGTACCACATGCCTATCACAGAAGACTACCGACTGAGGCTGTCTTTTCAAAGGTCCGGCAATTGTTTGACTCGGGAATTCCCATTACAATAAGCAGTGACGATCCAACGTATATGCATCATATGTGGGTCGAAGATAACCTGAAGTGTGTCAGAAAGTTCAGCAACTTCAGCTTCGAGGAGTTATTCCAATTGGAGATCAATGCAGTCAATATATGCTGGGCGGATGCGGAAACTAAAGCCGCTCTACATACCGAGCTGTCAGACTTCATGGAATCCTGGCGACACTGATGAGACCTCACTCTGTTTTAGAGAGGGAAAATTTCGGGACAGGAAGGTGATCTGATGGTCGATAAGATATCTGCCATCCATGAATATACGATGTATGTAAGTTATTGATTTCTCTTTCTCGCTTTTTGAGTACCTCAATATCTCTACATGAAATTAGGTGGCTTGCCTAGATGATTGATCCTCGTGCCGCTAGATATTCATGCGGCGTGGTTCACGCAATATATTACCTACCTTCCGAATTCTTTAGAATAGAGCCCAATAGAGACTGCAACATCTCCCTGTGACAAAGGTTTATTGCTGACTTGTCAGACGTAATCCATGACAGTATGACATAGACTATAATTCAAAGATAATTGATTTGTGCTGCATGTATCTGTACTCAATGTAAAGCTTATGCAAGGTACTGCACCCAAAAGGTTAGATTCTACCAAGAGGTTTCTGATCCGTCACTTTATCCGAACACAATGACTCAATAGCCAAACAGGGAGGCTGGCTCGTGACCTTGAGAATTGAACGACACAGACGCGACGAAGTCCCCGTGGCATCCCCAGGTATGAGTGGAAAACAAATACAGGGATAGGGTTCTACAGCTTTCCTGAGCCGTACGGATCATGCTGGGGTCTGCAAATCGCAAGAGCTGGATTTTGATCCCTTCATGATCACGCAGTGAGGCAAGAAAATAATCTGTTTGAAGAAGACGTTGCACCTCCTAGCCTCCCAATCCATCCCCTTGCTTTTGGATGGTGCCAGACAGCCCTTATTGACCTTGCTATTGTTAGTACAGATATGAGAGTAATAGTGTGTGAGTAGTAGTCCACGGGTCTCAATATCATCTGACATAATCTGGGATGTTTACATATGAGTTTGACTGTGATTTTGCTGCCTTTAGAGCAATTTGCAGCTTGGACGATGTCGACGACGACAATCTTGGAGTTTGATGCATGCGGGGCACAAAGACGTGTGAGGAGTTCAAAGCATGACATGAGAATGCCGTGACCTCTCAATGAGGGCAAATAGACATGTACGACTTGACAGAGACACAACGAAATAAAGAGACAAGTCCACAGCATCTCCCGCATATCGCGTCCACCTCATCAGCATAGTCAGGAAATCATATTCACGGAGCCGTTGGTTCCAGATATCGTCTCCCTCACATCGAACGTCAAATGCTACGGCAGACCCGTTGTACGTCGCAACCGAGTACCACCGCTAAGGAAAACATCAACAATGTCCCATATCAAAGCCTGCAAGCTCCGTTCTGATGGATATCCATATAATCCGAGCAAGGAACGATCTTTGGGGACAATTGGAATTCGCTTCCTTTCCCTTCCTCTCCTCCTTGACGGTCGAGGGCTCCTTCTCTCCCATCGATATTGTTTCTATCCGCTCTCTGGTTCATGTTGCTCCTTCTTGGCTTGCTGCGGCTTGGTTGAGGGAAGGAAAGCGAGCCTTCCTTCCTCCGTCTTCAAAGAACTCACTTCTCAGATCCTCAACCCTTCAAATCTTGTGTTCTTCTCTTCTTCTTCGACATACCTTGCCTCTTAGCATACTCGCCATCAACTTTGCTTCATCGCCCACATATCAATCTTTCCACGTGCATCAGTGCTCATACCTTCATCAGTGCTTTGCTACCATTCTCTTCATCATCAACTTCCAGAGCATCATCCAGAAGCTGTCCAAGAAGAATTCTTGTCAAGTCAGCCGTATAGTGAACAGGCCTTTCCTATGTAGGGACCTCCTCTCCCTGTCGGTCTTTGGATCTGCCGGTTGACCACCATTACAGAAGTTGAGAACCCATCTTATCGACTGCGTGGAGTTCACTACTGCACCGAAAGGTAAATGTCCGTTCCGCGGCCTTCACAGTTATAGCATTCATTCTTGACCCCCCTGTCCGCATTGTCTGCCTGGATTGCTGCCTTCTAGGATCATAATTCCCCAAGATTGTTCCCTTTCCCCTGGCTCGTCTTAGACAAGAGTTTTTCAGCAGCTTCATCTAACAAAGTTCTATAGCTCTCGGACCTACTTTTCAGCCAACTTTCCTTTTCGCCATTCAGACGGTTAAGAAGTCAGGTCATGTACACCCAAGAGCGAGAGCAGTCCGACAAAGCTCCCACAATGCCTTCTCAGACAAGCGCAGCCCAGGGTCAGGTCCCTGCAGCAAGATATGGATACAATCCTGGCGTTTATGGCTCCGCGAGTTCACAAGGTCAGTTATAAATTCTATCTTTCACGGGATGTAAACTGATAATGGACAGGTGTCACGTACCCAGCATACGCCACAACAATGCCTAGCATCAAAACAAATGGACCGAGTGGAGCTCAGAATGCCTACGACGCACGTACGACTTTCAATACCAACCCTTTGTTTGTCCTCAATAACGGTCAAGTCTTCCCAGGGATGGGCCCAGGCACAGCGTACGGTCAACAGGCAACCACATCGGTGGAAAATACTACTGGACTTGGCTATGTTCCGTCTGGTGTATTTCCAAACTTTATCAACAGCACAAACATTGTCCAAGCAGGCTTGCCTGGTTATACCTGGCCATACTCGCTTAGTGCTGAAAACCCTGGACTCGTCGATACACGTAGAGCATCATGGTCATCCAGCGAAGACCTGATGCCTCCAACACCGCTCACTGGACCGGTCGATTACTGGACTGCTGCCGATCGATCTGGACTGCTTGGTCTTCCATATATTTCACCATCACCACCGGTACTGACACAGAGTTACATGCCTGGCAACCCCTATCAACACATGAAATGCTCAGACAACAATTCTTACGAGCTCATCAACATGGATGCATTGACCTCCCAGTCACCAGCGATTCCACGAGCTGTTCCCGCGATGTGGAGTAACCAAGCCGACTTGACTCTCGCCAAATGCCTTCAGAATCCCGAGGGCATAACCAATGTCTACATTCGTGGCTTTCTCCCCGACACCACAGATGATGACCTCAAGGGTTATGCAGCTCGCTTTGGAGAAATCGAGTCTCACAAAGCTATCATCGACATGGAGACTGGCAAATGCAAAGGGTATATTCAATGTTCCTGACATTTTGTTGATTGCTAATGCTCAGTTAGATTCGGCTTTGTCAAATATTATCATCCTGCTTCAGCAGAAAATTGCATCAGAGGGTTTTTCCATCTAGGCTACCAAGCAAGCTATGCCCAGGTAAGTGACCCTGCCTTTCACAAGATGCTTGACTGATAGCCGGAGAAATCGCGCAACTCTAGATTGAAGGATCTCGAAGACAAAGCATCAGCAAATGTCTATTGCACTGGAGTGCCCGTCAACTGGAATGAAGCAGTAAGTGATGCTCCGCTGCCTCCTCTGTCGGGTTCTGACTTGTATAGGACCTTCGTGACCATTTTCTGCCATATCACGCCGTGTCTGAAAAGATCGTTCGTGATGAGCTGACTGGCGTCAGTAAGGAGGTCGGCTTCGCAAGGTAGGCAGGCGTCCGCAATTTCCCGGGAAGAATATCACTGACATGTGCAGGTTCGAGAGCCGCGAGATTGCCGAGAAAGTCCTTCAGGACTTTCATATGGTGACTGCAAAGGACGGTATCAAGCTGAGCTTGCGATTTGCAGACACCAAAGCTCAGAAGCAGTTGAAGGCGGAGCAAAGCAAACAACGTCTCTGGCGCAGCAAGGAGTATGACTATTCAGTTGAGCACAGTGTTTCCCCACCGACACCTCTGCATCGCTTGAACCCTGGAACAGTTCACATCAGCCCAGTCTCTCCACTCAGTTACCAATCGCCACCTGATCTTGCCAACAATTTCACCCCTGCCACGTCCGTGTCCCCACCGTAAGTTGGTCATGCGATCAGGCCGTTGAGTTCGTGGCTGACCAGAGACAGAAACGTCGCTGATATGACCAAGTCTTTGGAGACTTTAAAGGTCACGTCTGGCAGCTGGCCGATGCGTGGTGGTCTTGCATCAATCACCAACACACCTTCTTACCGTCCGGCAAAATACCCTGTCGCTGGTCGCAACATTTTTAGCGAGTCTGTTCCTGTTGCACCGATTACACAGTCTAAAGTCCCATTGCCCGAAGTCGTGAAACCCAGCGCTAGCACTCCGAGTCCAAGGAAAACCGTCGATAAGGCTGATGAAGCATCACCAATTGGCAAGGAGAACTTTCGCACCACTCCGACCTCAGTCAAATGATTGACAGCCAATATTTGCTGACTTCCCTCGGACAGTCGACCAATCTCTCTCTGGGCGAACATTATTATTGACAGTGAGACTGTTCTGACATGACAGTTGAAACTCACGAGGCCTCTTGTACAAGTCAGGTTTATGTTTCATGTTTTCGGATTGTATCACCATCCAAGTTCAGTTGTCTCGTCTGGCGTTCATCCAAACAGCAGTTCCAGACTTACTCTTCAGCCATTACTTTGCATCACAGCACATCTGTACATTCAGATATGTTCATGTTAGTATGGTCAGAGGTAATTGTTGGTATGATATCACCGGAAAGCATCCATTTATTTCTGGGATCGTTAGATAGCTTTGTAGAGCGTGGCCGATAGTTGAACAGAGGAGATCATTTTGCTCCCAATACTTCCTTCAAATGTTGCATGTGATCTTGAATCGAGGTCTTGAACATCTCCGACACCCAGGAGTGCTGTAAGTGTCCAGGATATTCTAGATCCTATCTTCAACCCGAAGCCCTCATGATAACGTACAGTACTGTAGCATAACGTGGGGTTGGTTACATTGGATTCAGAAACTCTTGCCAGGTCCCACATCGAACCTCGGAGAACATCGACTGCATTATGACTGCTTACCGTGCACATATGTTTGTTATACCTCACATTATTCACTTGCACCTTTTTTCCACAACAATCCCTAGACTTTCTCTTATTGGTGTCCGGTTGCAGATGTCGCCCTTGCTTCGAAGGCGTCGCAATGCAACAGGATGGAATCACTGATACCGTGATTACCAACTTCGCCGACGAAGCAATCAATCTCCCCCTCAGCGAAGTGTGCGCATTACTCAACGACCGAGTAGAAGCCTTTCTCAAGCGACCCCCAACCTCAGATATCGAAGCTCGTGTACAGTCCCAGACCAGGATATCCTTGAACGTGATAGAAGAAGCATTACAGCGCTACGAGTATGTGACCACTCTCTCCCCAGGAATCTGATAGAAGCAGCTAAACCTAACCCACCATCTCTTCTCGACACAGTCTCTCCTCGCTCTCGGTATCCTACAATGGAGGCAAAGACTGTCTCGTCCTCCTAATCCTCTTCCTCTCCTCTCTTCACGCCCACCTCCGCAAAACCAACTCCCCCTTCCCCTCCTCCATCCCCTCCATCTACGCCTACCCCCCCGACCCTTTCTCCTCTGTAACCTCCTTCGTCGAATCCTCCAGCAAAACCTACCACCTCGACCTAGCACACATCCCCACCAACCCCCGCCCCTCTCCCTCCTCCTCCTCCTCCGCCGCCAAAGTCTCCATCCGCGACGCCTTCGAATCCTACCTCCGTCCCCGCCCGCACATCCGCGCCATCTTCGTCGGCACCCGACGCACCGACCCGCACGGTTCGAACCTCACCTTCTTCGACCCCACGGACCACGGCTGGCCGCAATTCATGCGCATCCACCCCGTCATCGACTGGAAACTCGCCGAGATCTGGGGTTTCCTCCGTGCCAAGGAGTTCTTGCATTCCGGCGTCACATACTGCGATCTGTATGATCAGGGGTATACGAGCTTGGGCGGCAGAGGGGATACGTTGCCGAATCCGTTGTTGAAAATAGGTCAGGGAAATGACGAGGGTCGTCGTTCCGACGGGTATAGACCGGCTTATGAATTGGAAGAGGATGGTGTAGAGAGATTAGGGAGAGAGTAGAAAAAATATGAAAAATGAAGTAGCATTTTCGTGGTATTTCTTTTGGGGGGGGGGGGGGGGGTTTTCTTCCCTCTCCCAAGAGTAAATATTCAAAATATAATAGAAGGAGAAGAAAAAAGAGAGAGAAAGAGAAATCAAGCATTTGATCAATTCGATTCTATTGGGTATATCGTACATACATACATACAAACTTATTCATGTCGAATGCAAACGAAAGACAAAGTCAAACTCAAGCATTTATAAAGCCCATTCTTAAAGAGGAATTTGTGACCCCTAGACACTTCTGTTCCTGTTTCCCTGTGTGTACTACCATTGCCCTTTGGTGCCCCGTCCGTCCGTCCGTCCGTCCGTCCATTGTGCCTCGTTTTCTATCATAAGCAATTCTGGAACGCCAGCATGAACGCCTGGGAGACAAGATCTCCGTATAATATGAGTCCGAGAGGGGAAAACAATTTCATCCCAGAACCTTCATCTTTTTCTTCTTCTTCTCCGGTCCGCCTAACCCTCCCAGGGCACCGCCGCCGCTTCCACTACCGCCGGTCTTCTTCTTTGCTTGAAAATCCCTCCAATTTCCGATCCTTTCTTCCCTGGTATCTTCCCATCGTTGTTGTTCATCTCGTTTCCGTTTCCGCTCTTGCAATTCGTCATCTTCTTTCTTCTGCGCTCGACCTTCCTCCTGCATCTGTGCTTTTAACTGACGTCTCTTCCGAGCTTCGGCTTCGACGAGGACTTCAATCGTCTTCTTACGCCATTCGACACGGAATTCCTCCGATTGTAGGACTTCGGTGTCGTCTTTGGAGAGCTTCTTTTCTCGTATCAACAGGGTTCGGGCATCGGCTATGCATTCGTCGAGATGGGTTCGTGTCTTTTCTTCGAGGAGTGCGGTGTGGGCTTTTTTAAGGCGGTCGAAAGCTTCGGGGGCGAGTGGATTCTTGGTCTTGTCCGGGTGAATGAGCAGGGACTTCTTGCGGTATTGCACTTTTATGTCGGAATCGGGGACACCAGGTTGGAGATCGAGGACGGCGTAGGAGTCGAGACGAAATGCGGAGAGTATGCGATCGATCTCGGCATCCTGTGATGTACATTATTTGATTAGTATGGATTTTAGAACCGGCGGGCAGATAGAGTGGGGAGGTCCTGGTCGATGCTTCGAACTCCATGATGAAGAAGTTATACCTTATCGTATTCCTTTGCTTCTTTATCAAGCAGATCAAGCGCCTCGGCCTCTTCGTCTTTCGCCATTACGTATTGATCAGATGTCTAACTTGGAATGTCAAGCAATTCCGAGTCGTTGAGCAGCCGAAATTGGGCCTGAGTGATGAATTCAAATCCTAGTCTGTCGCGTGAGATTTTGGTTGCCGACCTCTCTTCTCTGTTCGTTACACAGAGAGTTCTGGGAATCTCTAAACCGTGAATCCTTTGGGCGGGGTGAGAGACTACGGTAGATTGAGAGACCCGTTGTTGGGTTTAGTGATTTTCCGTGCGCCGCCGTATCGGAGAGGGCTGATATGTTCGTCTTCCTTGAAGTTCGAGACTAAGACACTGTACGTATAAGCTTTACAGTATTAATAATTAGATCTTGGTTTGGTCGATTGATGCGGGACGGATCGTCGTGTGTGGGGGGAGGAAGGTACGGGTGAGTGTTTGGAGCCCTCCGCAACATCCTAAAATCAAAATTCCCATAACGTTACCATATAACGTATTTATAGCTAGTTATAACTAATCTAATGTTATTGTATTTTACTCATTTAGAATTCTCCCCACCATTTTTGACGGATAGCCTCCATCTTCAGCTCATCGGGAAACGGTTCAAGGAATTTATCAAGAGTATTCCGCCATCCTGTTCTCGCTACACTACCAAGCCATGCGGAGGTATACTCCTAATAGTTTGGGTACCATCCGGATAATTCCCAGTCAACTAGACCGACAACTCGATCTCCACTGGTTAGAATATTGAATGGATTCAAATCAGCATGTGTAAAAACCGGTGGTGGCCATGACTTGTCCTGAGCGGCTGCCATATCTCGAACGTCCTGCCAGTCTGAGTCGCTTTCTCCACCTTCGATTCGGGATGGCTGCAACCCCTCTCTAAGCCAAAGGTGGAACTCTTGGATCGTTGCGAATGGACCAAAACGGGGATTAGAGCGAGGAATTCGAGAGTCGCGCAATGATCTGCCAACGCAGCTCTCAACCCCCGTCCCCGGCGGCGGCTTTAGTAAGCGCATCTCTTGTATCATGCTTCTCAATTGATCAAAGACTTTCTGGCGAGACTGTTCGGACAATTTCTGCCATGCTGTTGGTATGTCATTACCTCGAATCCTTCTCATGACAATATAAGCGCGGTTCTTATGGACGAAAGAGCAGTATACCCTAGGCACTGGGATAGATGTATTCTGGGCGATAAATTCGATAGTTGCCCCTTCAGTAAGGTGAACGAATGGACCGGTCTTGACTATCTTATTTCTTGTGATTGGAACACAGGAGCCCATCGATGTGTAGAATCTTGCCGTGGTTTTCAATGCAAGTAGGGACAGCCAGCGGCGGAAAATAGTGTTGTGGATGGCCAAATTTCCAGTACCTTTGTGCTGAACATCCCTCTTGTTAATTTCAGCCAAGTATTGATCGCACTCAGATTTCATGATGAGGTAGATATGGCAAGGTTTGTAGGGATATTGATTTGGTACACGATCGATTTCGAGATAACATGACGATATCGGTTTAAACGTAGTCGAAGGAGGGTGTGATCACTTGGTGAGAATCACGTTGGATCATTGTAGTATGTCCGAGGGCAAGCATCCAGTGTTCGCAAGGAAGCAGCCGCCGTGCCAAGTATTGCCGAGGGGATCAGGGGGAGCGTCCGGTGGGCCTGAAGCCGAAGACCACGTGAGCGGGGAATTGTACATACAGAGTAGTACAGTACTATGGTCACAGTTTATAGGATCCCCACGCCTATCCCACCAAAGCACCGCCTAAGGTTTTCATGAACAATCGGTACAGCGTGGTGAAGCTTGAAGCGAGGTTGGAGCAGGATTATTTTCTGGGTTTGAGATGTTCTTCAAGTCCGTTATATCCTATTTCCATTGCCCATACAATTCACGCAATTCATGGAAGTGTTTTATTCGTTTGGAGAAGCACCGTAGTGTTTCCAACTCGCTCAAGGAGAAACTGAAAGTTACGAAGATTCTATGCACATTGCCTTTGGGCTCTATTTCATAGAGATGACTTGATTGGGTTGTTCCATTTCATATCCCTTTTCAACACTTAAGCTTTCTTTAAAGCATTAGCAACGATTTCAACCATCTCCAGCACCTTCTCCTCCTCAAGACGCTTGCCAACCATCTGCAACGCAACGGGAGCTCCGTCGTAGAATTTCGCGTCATAGTCGGCGTAGACCTTCTTGTCTAGCTCACTAAGCGGCGCGAAAGACGAAGCTGGAATGGCGCGGTCAAGGTTTTTGTCTGCGAAAGTGACCGGAAAGGTACAAGAGCAGAAGTCTAGTAACGGTGTCAGCATCGTCCATGACTTAGTGAGTCTACCACACGCACCAAGAAGATTCCAAACTCCGGTATACCCGCAATAAAACATCTCCTGTGTCACACCGAGTCTCGGGGCCGCCCACGGAGCTGAAGCCATGATAATGCCATCCATAGGCCCTCCCTGGATTTGCGTGCTCATCCATCTCTTCAGATAGTTCGCTTGCAGTTCATTCCTCATTTTAGTCTTCTCTCGCATCCTACTCGGTCCCATGATATTTTCTCCAAATTCTGCGACTGTCTCATACGGCTTCATAGAACCAAATATCGGTTCATTGTAAGCTTTCAATAGGGACACTATTGGAGCACCACCAAAATCAAAAAAACCCGCCAAGAGGCATTTAACAATTTCAGTATGTTCAGTAGGTGACCAATCAATCACATGATGACCACTGGCGATGAGCGCCTTTTTGGTCATTTGAAGGGCACGCTTGATTGGTGGGTGTGCTCGGACAAGGCCGTCGTGGTCACCCACAATTCCTATTCGAAGCTTTCGACCTTGTGGTTGGATGACATTTTCACGCCATGGAATTGGCAGCGCTTTATGATCGAGGGTCCAAGGGGCAACTTGCTCGCTCAGAACAGCTCGGCTATACAACCTGAGAGTTTCCACTTCTCTGGCCATCGGACCGTTGACAGACAGGATGTACTCTTGGCCTGGGATGGCGCTTTGGCCGCCAGCTGTTGGGAACCGGCCAAAACTTGGCTTCAATCCGTACAAATTGCAAAATGCACTGGGGATACGCACGCTTCCGCCAATGTCTGTGCCAATTCCCAAAGGTGAGGCATACAAGGCTATCAATGCCCCCTCACCACCAGAGGAACCGCCACAGCTTGTCCCTTTATGGATAGGAGATCTGCATTCACCAAAAATATTGTTATTCGTCTCCATCATCATCATAGCCGTTGGTACGTTCGTCTTTACATAAAAGACGGCGCCTAGAGATCGCAGAATAGTTACCAGAGTCGCTTCATCTGTTGTTGGTTTGTTCGCCAAAGCAGCAATACCGATAGACGATGGGTGAGGCGGAGTTGGTAGACAATCCTTGAGCGATATTGGAAGGCCGTGAAATGGACCCACGGTCTGGCCAGTCTTCTCGAGATGGTCATCTAGCTGTTTAGCTCGCTGTAAAGCTTCTTCGAAGAGTACTTCAGTGAGACAGTTTGTCTGCCGAGTCAGTTCCCAAATACCTTTCTAGCTTTGGATAATACATACCAGCTCTTGTGCAATAGCTGCCGCCTTGCAAAACGCCGATGTTACCTCAAAAGACGTCCATATCCGATCTCTAATCTTTTGTAAGATATCTTCAGCCGCAGAATGTGTTATCTCCACCTCTTCCGGGGTTAGGAGCTTTGCAGAGACTGGATAATCAACTAGATTCTTTGGCAAGGTTGAATCAGATATTGACGCTATCTTGTAAAAAGCTTTGATGGAAGTATAACGACGAGATTTCGCGATCTCAGCGACCTCTTTATAAAGATTTGAGGGAGATGTCGTGGCCATGTCTGCCTTTTCAAAATTTACTCCGAACTTGATCCAGATTCTTCGTTTGTATATGATATCGTAGACGCTGAGGCTTACAGCTCCAAGGTCGGAGTGGATGTGCTCGGGCCACAGGCAGCTCTCAAAGTGAACGAGCTCAGCGTAGCATAGCAACGAGGCGCATCGCTTTTATCATGCAACTTACCTATTCTCGATTCATTGACATGATACATGAAATAAGAAAAACGACTGTTCATGCATTTCGTAGGGGCCTAATCAATCATGATGAAGAGCGAACCCCCTACATAGGTAGAGTCCAAGCACGTGAGGGGCAAGATCTTATCAGTTTAACCGGAGATAAGCGGGCGGGTCTGCCAAGCATCTAAATCCTTTTACATCCGTCGCAAAAACAGAAATGCTTTAACACGGCAGATAGAAAGAACTACAGGTGAGAGGTGCTGGAGAAAAGAGGAGATACCACAGTGCTATCGAGTAGTGCTTATTGCTATATCAACCATATCATATTACCCAAGGCAAGTTCAGATCCGCAATGGCGGTAACTGTCAGTCTCCCTTTCCATTGATAAATTGTGTCATGGGCTCAAACATTTGATAGCTTCATACCACACATGGCGACCTAAAGCTTGAAATCTTCTGTGAATCCGTTCCACGTACTGCAGAGAACTTTCTGGCCCTCTGCGCGTCTGGCGCATATGATAACACACCATTTCACCGACTCATTCCAGATTTCATGCTCCAGGGTGGTGATACATCACAGACCTCTCGCAACACCGCTGAAACCCCAATTCCAAAGGGCGGCACGTCGATATGGGGCCAGTATTTTGAAGACGAAATCAAATTACCAGCGTTGAGGCATACTTCGAGAGGCATGGTATCTATGGCTAACAAAGGACCTGGGACAAACGGGAGCCAATTCTTCATTACATTCAAAGAAGCGCCACATCTCGACGGCAAAAATACCGTATTCGGCAAGGTGATCGCGGGTGCCGAAGATGGGGGACCCCTAGAGAAGATAGAAGCTGTGGAGGTAGACAAGAAGTACAGGCCGAAAAGTGAAAAGGTCCTATTGGAAAAAGTCACGATTCACGCCAATCCGCTGGCAGGTTGAGGGACGATGCAGGATATCTCTGAGACTGGAGATATTTCATTACTACAGACAATCAACGCTTCGCCAGCGGTCTCAGCCCTATATGAAACAGGCAAGACGTACAATAGCCACCAAGACATCGATCTCATGAATAATCAATTCAAACCAACGTGTACAAAGCACCAAGTCCAGGATAGGCTCGACAAAGCAAATACTAGATCATACAACGTCCCGAGAGCAGCCTGATGCGAGCTTGGGAAGTTGGAGGTCCGATTAGGGACGGTCCACGCTGCGAGAAGAATTTATGGTAGCTGCTACGCAATGTAGTGGCTTGAAAATGCTTGAGAGGTCACCAGAATTTGGTCGCAAGAAGGATCCACGACCTATCAGGCGTGGATTGGGCCTTTTGCATAGGAGATGCTTTAGATAAGCCGAAGTGGACTTGTAGAAATAATACCAGGAAGAGCTATAACTTCCCCCTTTTTAGGCTTTCTACCAGCTTCACCTTTTTCTCTACATATGCTATTTACAAAGGACAGACCATTAACTCTTCAGCTGAGCCTTCTTTCTAACGCAGTCAATATGACCTAAGATCAGGATCCTGTAGAAATCAACGAATAGCAGGCCGGGAATTTTGATACCTGCATCGGTCATTTCCATCAGGAAAAGCAAGTCCGTGCCGCAGCCCTTGCCGCATTCATTCACCAGCCTTATCGCTACCTCATTGTTGACAGCGTTATACCTTTGTCCGTATGAATCGGGATGCTTGGTTGGAGCATTCTCCGCAGCTCGTGACTTTGGTTTCAATCGACATACTAATATGTAGTACTGTAGAATCAAGTATCACTAGATATCGGAGTATCTTTTTGGCTTTCCCGTACTAAACTTCGCTTGTTGACATCGCATCCGCATTACTGTATTTGCTTGCCCCACCGCTCTCTTTCAGATCGCAGCTAGGAGGGTGAATCCGGATTCTGCGCATCTGTATTTATCCTGCCTTCAAGATCTGTTTGCTCTTGTCACAATTCACAGAGCCCTTCCATCTCGTGTCAGCACAACAGGGAGCCAAATGACCAGACCAAGGATCGTCAGCTACTTAAGCCCCTCTAGAAGATGAGCGCATTTGTGAGGGTGTCTGGTAGACCGAATACGAACTTTTTGATTGGATATCCAGGCATCTCCGCAACACTTGTAAGTCTCGAGCTCCAGATCCGTGGGCAAAACAGTACTAACAGGCACCAATAGCCGCGCATCGAAGGTACCGTTGAGATCAGGCCAGGGAGTGGAATCTCCGCGCCAGTCAATGTATCCCTTGTCACAGTCGCCTTGCAGAGGCGAGAAACGATCCATCCCGCAGCTGATTCAGTAGCCAAGAAACATCTGGCAGCGCCGCGCAAAGAGATTACCGACATCGTAGGGAAGGAGATGCTTCTATTTCGGTGTCCTGCCGGAAGAGAATATGAAGAGATAGTGGCAATGGACTTACCGTTCGTAATATTCATCCCGTTTGGAAGAGGTGGGCAAGAAGCGGCTCGGAGGGTACCTGCGGCAAGTCTACAATTACCCCGACGTACGGCAGAGACGTTCTACGAGATGGTGGTCACTATTCAACACGGCCACGTTGATCAGAAGAAATACACGTTTCCAGTACCGATCCAAAGATATGACACGTTATCGACATTCGGGATGTATAATAGGCCGGAGGTGGCTGAGCGAGTGTCGGATCACATTGTTACCCTGGGCATATCATTACCGCGATGGTCATATGGTCCTCTCGACCCGGTCAGTGTGTTCATTAAATTAGCCCCAAATCCAGATTGGGTCAACAAAGCAAAACGTGTTACTATCAACAAGATCACGCTGGGGATCGATGAAGAAATAATATACAACCACGAAGGGGACGAACCAAAGAGGGTAGTCAAGACTTTGGCCAAAAAGATCGAAACTGTAGGAATCAAAATGCCAGAGATGGGTTATTTTACAAATCTTGGACTCGTTTTTCCTGCGAAGGACATGCGAGATGCTGATGGCATTTTGCCAAGAGGGAAAGCGCCGTTTCCCTTGTATTCGGTCTACGGGTTTACAACTTCGGCAAGTTTGTACAAGATTGAGTACTACTTGACCGTTAAGGTTTGTTCATCCTTAGCATTGACAGTGTCTTCTTTGCTGACTAGCGCAGGCCCATCTAACCAATGCTAAAGATATCGTCCTTCGGCAACCCATTGTCGTATGTCCACTTGATCATGCAGGCTGTAAAGCGGAGATGGAAGCAATTGAACAAGCCGCTAAAGATGCAGCAACCATAAACGCGGAAAATCCTATGCTTCCTCTCGCGACCATTATTCGGGCAAGCGATCCAAATGCTTTACAGGTCCTTGGCATGGCTATGGTTGGGAAAACCCGAAAACCACTCATTCATTGAGGATAATCGTTTTCGGCACTAGAAAGAGCGAGTTCGTCGTTTTTACTGTGAAAAGCGTTTAGCAATCATGAGTAAAGCGACATTTTGCACTGTCCTTACCGTTGAGTCTTGAAATGGGCATTCAGCATCACTTCAAGACCGCGTCGCTTAGAAGGCGATCTCGTCACAACGGCTCTCAGAGTCGCGCTTCCACCTCATCCCATTCGCTGTAAATATCTTTTGAGATGTTGAATGACCATCTCGGCCTCTCAACACGCTCCAGTTTGAGCAAGCATGACGAATCCTTGGCCTCCCGGAACCGGAGCAGGATTGGCAACACCCTTATCGCACGGGCGGGACTCTAGGAAGCAAATGAGCTTTAGCTTATATCGGTGTGTCTTCCACTCGCGCCCGGCCTTCGTCAACCGGTTGTTCTCGAGACCTGACGAGTAATACTGTCTTTACAGTAGCTGGAGAGTCAAGCCGTCAGAAGAAACACCTTTCTCTTCACTGCTGTCGACTGTCTCACTTATGCCAAACCTTACTATGCTGAAGGGTCGACTTATGAAAGGCATCCCGGTTGCAGGATCTCTATAAATGTAAGGACTTTGGTGGGAAATGAAGCCAAGCTATATGCCCTTACCGGAGAATAGCAGATTCAGGGCATTATCTATGGCTAATGGCTGAGGATCCCAGACATTGGCCCCCTGGTTTCTACATAACGTATTTCCTTGAGTATCGAACGTCGTGCATGATCGAAGGCATTTGTTATGGAATCAGCATCGTCGGTGTTGAAGTCTTCGAATTTTGCATGTTAGCATGGCGTTCCGAAGCGTTGGATTTAATTTGATTTTGATACGAAGTATGAAGACCATTGATTCAAAAACTATTTCTATCTCATTATGCGGTGGTTCCCTTGAGAAATGCATCCTATACTTTAATTATAGCTTTGACACATCTCAATAGTCGTGTGACTTATGTGAAGGTGTTTCTAGAAATCGTTCTCCTTTGTTGTGTTGCCTAAAAGGCAAAAGTTGTGTTTATTAAAATATCCATCGGACCCACTACTACCAACCAAGACCAAACAACATCATGTCACCAAATTAATGGACATATTTTGGGCGATTCAACACCTTAGCACGAAGATTTAATCTAAACATCTAGCATATGATATTATGTATTAGAACATCCCCTTTTTTAAGGGATTTGTACAAAAATCCGCAATCGTTCTCCAGATAATTACCACGATTCCAACAAGAGTAGGGTCGGACAAGTTTACGGTCGGGGAACTTCACGTTAAGAAGATAAATCAGAGGAGGCTTAGGAACGACCGAAGAAACGAAAAAAATCCCAGGAAATAGCGACGGCCATACTTGACACGCCAAATAGTCTTACCTGGCATTTCCCTAACTCAGCGCTCTTCCCCATCTCATCACCCTTACCTGTACACCCATTTTCCTCTTTCTCTTCACTGCCGCAAAAGTCCCTTCTTCCTTCCGATGCCATCCGCGAAACGTTCTAACAGGTCCCCTCCTCAAAATCCCCTCCTCTCTTCCCTCCAAACATCTCTGCTTCTCTCCCTCAAGACCTGGGGTCCGGGATCCAGACAATACGCCGAGATCGAATCGATTCTGGTGGCGGAGACAAGAAGACAGTACTTTAGCGGTAGTAGGGGAGGAGAGGTGGAGAACGGAGTGGGAGATCATAGAGGGATAAAAGATGAACGGATGAGAGGAAGGAACGCTGGATTCGAAGATGAATTGAGTGGGTTATTGCAGGCATTGAGGGTTGGTGATGGGAAAGATAGATGATGGATCGAGAGCTACGATCATCACTGGTACAATCCGCCTTTCCGATGGATGTACAATCGATAGGAAACATCCAGATGGAGTATCTAACCCGGCTCATATGATCAAGCTATATCATCACAGATCCTAAAAGCTTTGCGAGCTTTGCATGGTCCCGATATTCTTACTTCTGCCTCGAGGCGGCCCTGGGTTCGATACGGAACAATTAAGATGCAAGATGCACATCTGGTGAAAAGGCTACGGTAGTGGAGTCAACAGGCTAATGCTGTCCCTCTCTTTTTTCTCTCTTCTCGAAGATGTAGATCGGTTCCTGGACCCTGCTGCTGGTACGAACCAAGTAAACAGGCGCTGTGATCTCACTTTACAGTCAAAGTCCAAAGAAACAAACCATCCATCACTGGCTGATTCCCAACAACTCTTCATGCGGAGGCCCCTCTCAGAGCCTTGTCAATTCTTCACGGCGGAAACATAGAGAACCTCACACTCGAAATCATATCTTCCACGACTCGTCTCACCTTGTCGGAACGTCGTCAACTATACTGTGGTGATCGGTCGATACATACTGTACCCATTCATAGCATCTACAGCCCACAGCCCAAAACCCAAACGATGGATTCATCTCAGCAGAGAATTGGGAATAAGATCCTAGTTATTCTCCTCCGGAATATTTCGTCGTGAAGGTCTCATCAACTTTAGGACAAGAAATCGCAAAAAGGCACTCTATGTTTTTGGAGCCAAAAGGAGAGAAGAGTCCGAAATCACCAGATAATTTTGTGTTAAGTAGACTGAGAAGATTGTGGATCTCCTTGTCGTTTACAGTATTCTTTTTATGCAAAAAGGGTCCTTGGCCCTTACCTACATTCAATTTTTAAATTTTTTTTTTAATTCTTTTCTTTACAGCTCTGTGAGGTCTTTGTAAATATAATGGAATTCGATGGCTCTAATATATCTCCGAGGAGAGCGAATCCAATGATAGATAGAAACACAATTAGAAAAAATATAGTCCAGAGTTCTTCAGTAGACATTATATGTATTGAATTCAACTAATCTCCCTCACCTTTATCATCCCCCTTTGTCGTACCCATCCATACATGATCTTTGTATTGTCCTCTCTCATTCCACTCCCTGATAAACAACAACAACAACAACGGCCTCTTTCCCACCACCACAATATTCTCTACTACTTCCCTCGCAGACCACTCCCTCACAGTTCCCGATATCGATCTCAGCGTCATCATCATGTCCGAGTTCATCTCCACAGTAGCAATTCGATCCGTTTTCTAGGCCCGCGTAGAGATACTGTTGGGATTTTGAATTTGAATTTAAATTCCTATTCCAATTGGGGAATTGACATGCTGTTAAACAGGACTCAACTGTTAGGTTTGAGGATGAGGGGTATGAGAGTGATGTCCATGACGGGAATACGCTGGATGTGGTGTTTGTGTCGGTACTTGTGGATGAAGTGTTCTTATAACAACCGGAGTGTTTCCAACTGCTTACATTTGCGACGATGGTTGGTGCGTAAGTTCTTGTGTCGTTCCAGATACTGACTCTGTCGCCGAGTTCGTTGCCGCAGATCTCGGTGCTGTTTCCGGCGCATGGGGCGTTGCAGTCGGTGGAGAGTTGAGAAACGGAGTTGCCGAATAGGGAGTATCCGCAGAGACATGTTGTGCTGGACGTGGTGCCGGAGAGGGGGAAGGAGTGCGAGGAACAGTAGGCGGCACAGAGGGTGAGGGTCATGTTGGGGGATTCGTAGGTGTACGGGGAGGGAAGGGAAGATAGAGGGTATAGGGAATTGGAGGGGGTGGAGTTGTAACAGGATAGGTAGGCGTAGGGAGAGGATGGGGCCAGGAGCTGGGAGGGGGTTGGGTGGAGGGCCTGGGTGGTAGTTGTAGTGGAGGTAGAGGTCAAAGTTGAGGGTGTTTTGGCTGAGGAGGATGAGGCGCTAGAAGTGGACGAAGCTGCTTGCAAAGAAGTAGATGACGAGATTGGCGACATTGTGGTAGGATTTGTACTTGGTGTAGACGAGAAAGAAGGAGAAGGAGAGATTGATGTTGTAAATGTGGTAGTTGATGCTGTTAAAGTGATTGAACTTGTGGACGAAGTGCTACTATCCTCGGGTGTCAAAATATTCAACTGAGCTGCTTGTGAACTATTCGATGTCCTCGTTGTCGAGCTAGTAGAATATACTGAAACATTTCCATGAGCTTCAGCAGCCTGATACAGGTTCAATCTATTTGGTCCACCACAGTACTCGGTTGAGTTTCCAGTACAAACCATGTCACAACCGTCTGTGGCTGGATCCGAAGTAGCTTGAACCGTAGACCCGGTTTCAATGGTATTACCGCAATAGCATTCCGAAGAGTATTCAACCCCAAAGTAGATATATCCTGAACAAGCCGCGGCGCAGTTTTCGACAGTATTGTTGGATGCTAGCACTGGGTTGGCCAGGCCTGTTAATGCTCGAGAACTGGTTCCCTCAGAGTAGCAGCCTAAATACGTCCAATCTCTAAGGCTTCTGACTGTGATTGGTCCTGTTTGTGAGGGTGTGGCCAAAGATGTTGTTGAAGTAATGATGGAAGATGTAGAAGTTTTCGAGGTAATGTTGGCGATTCTTTTCGCAGAAGAGCCATATTCGTAGACATTCAGTCGGTTCGCACCACCGCAGTACTCAGAAGAGTTACCGTTGCAGACCATGGAGCAACCGGTCGTGTCCGGGTCTGTTCCGTCTTGTTGAGTACTTCCTTCTGCCAATGAATCACCGCAGTAACACTACCAGTTACACAATTAGCCACCAGTATTCAGAACAGAGTTAGGTCGCTTACCTCTCCTGAATATTCCACACCAGCATAAGTATACCCAGCACAAGCGATGGTGCATGCTTCAACATCATTATCTGCGGCAGCAATAGGGTCGGCAAGTCCACTTAGGGCTCTAGAGCTCGTCCCTTCTGAATAACAACCAATATAACTCCACAAACCTACCGACTGCACGGTGATGGGTCCTGTTGATATTGGAGTAGCACTCGCTGACGTCGTTATCGTCAAAGCTGCGGAGGATGAAGTTGATTTAAAGGAGGAAGACGAACCACCTCCTCCATCCACGTAGACATCCAGTCTATTCGAACCACCACAATATTCTGACGAGTTGGCGTTGCAAACCATATTGCATCCATTACTTGCGGGATCATCTCCACTGACGATGACAGACCCTGTACCAAATGTATCGCCACAGTAACATTCTCCACCGTACTCAACTCCAGCATAGCTAAGCCCTTCGCAGGCGGTTGTGCAAGCTTCCACAGACACATCGGCACCAACAATTGGATTCTCCCTCCCATTCAACGCTCTCGTATTTGTGCCCTCTGTATAGCAACCCAGATAAGTCCACGTTCCTGCAGTTTGTACTGTGTGAGGCCCGTCAGTAGAGGTCGATACGCTTGTAGTAGTGCTCGGGCTTGCACTTGAAGTCGGTGCGGCTGTCGAGGTATTCAACACATATACGTCCAAGTGATTCGCACCCCCACAGTATTCAGATTCATTGCCTCCACATACCATGTCACAGCCATTGACGGTGGGATCTGAGGATGTCTGATTGACAGAACCCGTGTTAATTTTGTCACCGCAATAGCATTCGTTAGAGTACTCTACGCCCCAATAGGTGTAGCCTTGACATTGTTCGGCACAATACTCCAAGGTTCCACCAGTGTCAGGTTCTGTAGGCTCATAGTCAGACAAGGCTCGTCCATCCGTACCTTCGCTATAGCAGCCAAGATAGTTGTAGTTCAGGACAGTTGGGACCGTGTAGGGTCTGTCACTACTACCATCACCACCGCTATTGCCATCACCCGGATCATAGTCCTCATCATCATAGTAAATGCTGATGTAGCCGCCAGTGCCACCGCATGCCTGGGATCCATCACCTGCACAGGCAAAGGTGCACATAGTCCCAGTAGTATCATTGTATGTAGCACTTGGTGCAGTGTTACCACACCAACATTGGGTCTGATATTCAGTGCCGGCAAATATGTATCCTTTTGCATAGCATGCTGTCTGACACTCACCATTTTCATTTGTGGAATCATCGTATGCCAGATATGGGAGAAGACGGCCCGTCGGATCATTGTCAAGATAGCAACCGAGATATTCGTAGATTGCGTCTCCAGAATCGTCAGTGGGTCCAACTTGCGTAGATATGACAGTTCCAGTCATCTCAACTACGTGAACTCCAAAAGTCACATCATCAGTGTTCAGAGTCCACTCGTTGGTATACTCTTCTGGTGGAGTGTTGAGATTGGTGGTAGGTGCAACCATGAGCACCGTCCCATAAGCACACTCCCCGACTTCTATGGTTTGGCTTTCATGGAGGTCAACGCCATAGGTTTGGACATGAATAACCCCTAGAGGTGGCTTTGACTTGGTAATAGTGAGAACAGAGCCACCGTTGTTGCAAATACGAATTTGGCGGGAAGTTGTAGATCCAGAGTCTACATCTCCAAAATCCATTGTCAGATCTGAAGGAGGGAGCCACCCACCCTCTCCGTTGCTAATTGAAAAGTTAGCGATTGGTGCGGTTGATGCTGAACCTTCAAGAATGGTGTTTGTTGAGCCACCGTCCGACCATATTTGGAAATAGCTGCTATAGGCACCCACACCGTCAATAGGACAGAATTTAAGATCAACAGAAATTGAAGTCGTTGCGGCTATGACGGTCCCAACGTCTGGCAAGTTGCTCGATGTAAACCCAGTCCCGAGATCACAAGAACCGTCAGAACAAGTTATATTTGTCCAATATACGTTTCCTTCGTCCAGTTCGTCAGTTGTAAAGGCATATCCAGTGATAGTAAGTGGGGACAGTCCAGCATTCTCGATAACCAATGTCGAATCAATGGCATCTATAGAGTCATTCGTGATGACAACACCACCAAAGTCCACTGTCGGAGTTGTCGTTTCAAGAAATGCATCATTGCTGACTTCAGTTCCAGTGAGACTTATAGGAAACACCGTCGAGTATCCCGTGACAGCATTAGTCGTATATAGTGTCAAAGCAGTGGACTTAACCCCTGGATAAGTGTTGCCATATGAAGCGTTCGCTTTGTCTGTGACGGATACATTTGTTAGATCCCAAGTCACCGGCAAAGAGAAAGACTCGCCGGCCTTTATCTCTCCGATTGGAAGAGAGGCATTGCTAGCCTCGAAATGTGAGTCCCCAACAGTAAGGCCATCGACTGAGGTGACATCGATGATTGCTGTGCATGTCACAGTTTCGGTCTCCTCGGAACCTAGTGCTACTTCCCCAAAGCTAACTGGTGAAGTACAGTTCAACGGTAAATTGACAGGCGAACCCAAACAATAGATAATCCCATTCGAGTCGATAACATAAAGTCGAGTATCGCCAAAAACAGGTCTTTCGAACTTGTTGAGACCATTGACCTGGGGGAGCGAGATTGTCTTCAACAAGCCTGTCGAGCTGTCAGGCACGGCATACCATGCACGGAGGCCTGCGTCAGGGTCCGTCATCCATAGTATGGCAGTTCCTTCTTGGCCATCGAGCGATGTCACTGTCGGTATTCCGACACCCACACGACCAGCAGAGGATTCTGACGTTTGGCCAGTTTGAGTGAATTTTGGTACACCAGCAGAAGTGAAGCCAAGTTGATAGGCGTACGTCGGGTACCCTACAGGAGTTGAGTAAATCCAACCTCCTTCAAGTGGATAGCTACCAGCTCCTCCAAACACAGCTTCCCCAGTCACAATAGTTTGAAGAATACCGTCGGTTTGACCAGATCCCATTCGATAGCCACCTAGATTGTCCGCATTAAGGATATAAATTTTGCCATTTTTGCCCGAAGTAACGCCTATCCGTGACACACCAGTTCCTGAAAAAGTGCTGGAGTCAAGCAGAGCAATGCCACCAGACCCGAAATCTTGGTCGCCAGCATCCATGTTTTCGTAATCATACGGCTGGAAGTAATCAGTCAGCGTAAGGGACCCATCTTCCCCCACAGCCAAATTCACGACAGCTTCACCTAAAGTTTGGCAACCACTACTACCAGAAGCTGGAACACCCGAGTTTTCATGCGCGTTCCCATTTCCTGTCACAAAAAAAATACGTGATCCATCGGTAGATAGACTCATGCCGGACTGCCAGATACCACCCTGGCCTCCTCCGCCACTATCATTCCATACATTTGTTTGCTGAGCAAGAGGGCCTGATTCTGTAGCAAATTGACTGACGATTTTCTTTGCCGTGATGTCTATTCCGACAACTAAGCCAGTATAATTGAAAAGGTCGCAGTGGCCACCAAATCCAGCAAAAATGTAGTTGTCAATCTGGACCAAGGAGGGGCGCTGTAGAATGACACCACCAATGAAGTATTTCTCGTCGTCATTATCGGCCACGCTCCCATCAAAAAGGATGGGATAGCCGTCAACATCTTCGAGGGTCTTGATATCAACTCCATGGAAATAGTATACTCCATTCATCACACCCGTATCACCAGCAATTCTGTAATTTGGAATGTAGGTTTTGGAGTAAAAGTAGACAATGTCCGTTGCAGTGTCAATAGTTGGGGTGCCAATGATACCAATATAATTCGGAATGTCTGTACATCCAATATCCGACTGAAGGAATGGAGTATGAATTCGGCGTTCGTTAATGAGGTCACCCGTCTTTGCGTTCAAGGTTCGGATATAATTCTTCGACGAAGCGAGGAACAAGATCTGCTCACCACTAACAGGTGGTGTATATACAAGTGGTTTCGCGTAGAACTCGGACTCGTATTAGCCCATCAATTGCATACGTTCAAGGTAGGTACACACCTGCTCCTCAGAGGTGAAAGATACTGTCCACAGTTGCCCGAATTGAGCACTGTCTACAACAGCAGGATCCATATTATGATTATCCGAATAGGATGATTGCCCTACATCTGCATCTCTCTAGGTGTCGGTCGATGCTAACCCATAGGTAAGGGCGACAAGGTCGACCAGAAGGGCTATAGCGGAGCACAACATAACGAACGAAGATACAAGGCGACAAAAGAGAGACTGAACCCTGAGAGCAAACCAAAAGAAAACTCCTTACTTTTCAGGGTAGGACACATGTGAAGTCTTATAAGCTACTCACGAGCAAATCCAAGGGACCCGGTCCATGCCCATGCATAGGGTGCCAAAGCTTCGCAAACAGTTATTTCTGGGTCATGTGTCATCTCACGACGGTTGTTCGGCTACACTGAGTAGTCCAATCAGGCCGAATATGGAAACAGGAGTTCCAGTCCCATACCGTAATGGCAGCAGCCTTAACGAGAAAGAAAGCTCCATCAACAATCATATTTGTCGATCGTCTGTTCCTGGCGCATATCACTTAAACTGTATTGGTAATTCTGAATGCTCTAGAGAGACCTGCTAGCGAAAAGCCAGCCCAAAGGACTGTGTACAGGGGATGATGGATTTCTTGACTGCGAGATTGCTTTCAGGTCACATGAGGCTGGAAATAGTCAGTGAGTTTCCTCTTTCGTTCGGTGTGAGTCGCTACTCCTCAGCGTGATCTGTTGCGGTGTCCCGGAGATTTATTCGTGAAGTTTGCGGATGCACGAGTTGTGTGGATCTCTTCATTCAAAGATCGATGCTGGTTCGTTTGGTTACAGTATCTTTGCAACCCTTTTCCCTCCATGCCGTCCATGAGGTAGATGCGCTAATCGCAACGTGGTGTTATTGACCAATTGACGCCCTTCCTCCAATAGTAGTGAGGCTCGCAGGTATGCTAAGCACGGGCAAGGGCCGTTTATTTGGACACGAGCCAGAGCCTTTGCAATTTAATTAGTTATAGCAAAATAAGTCGAAAGCCATGGCTTGACTTCTGCATACCAAGGTCTGTGGAAACAAGGCACCAGGAAACTGTGTTGACAAACTAATGCACGTCAGCCCGCCCGGGCTCCTTTTGATGATAAGTTCTGGCCGAGAGATATTCATTAACATCATTAAATGCTGGAACGAGCCTGGGATTCTTCGAAGACTCATAGGTGTCAAGGTGAAAGTATACTGAAGATCCCTGTGGTGTTTATCGAGCACATGTCACTCACCAACGGAGGCTTCGTCTGCAGTCGAGACATAAGAAACCTCCAGTAGAATGAACCATCGGCAAAGCTGCTAAGAATTGTTAGATCATGCGATGTTCTCGAAAGCTGTTACAAGCCACACATGCTTGGTGCGATACTGAACGGAGGATTCAACCGCATTAGCCAGCCGAAGACAAGGTCTGACAATGACCACTGTGACAGACAAGCTTCGGATGAATCCTTATAGCGGGAATCACTCTTAGTGCTTGAACAGAAGGGTTGTAGGATACTGTCCAATGCGGGAAAGGCCTTCTCGTCGCTTGTCCTCCACTAACGTTTCTTTGCCTCCAACCGATGTGCGGCTGCAGCCGGATACGAAGAAGGGGTGGATGGAGAACAGCTATGATAAAAACATTTCAGCGGTCAGCTTCCCAGGATGCAACGCGCTATTGACAATGTCCCAGGCCGTGCTATCCTTTGTGGTGGCCAGGACATGTTTTTGGCTTCAGTCTAGAGGATTCGGGGATGTTTTATCGCACTTCCTCGGGACACTTAGTTGATATGTAGTGCAAAGCCGCCGAGCTGACACTGGTATATGTATTAGAGACAATAATTCCTGGGCGAACCCAAACGCATGGTTCGTGGGCCGCTTTCTACCGGACATTACGGTGGCGACCATCCTCTAGTTCGTATTGATGTCTCGAACCGGGTCCAAAGAATGTTGTCACTACAACTTCATCAGCAAGCTCCGTTTCCCGAAAACATAGCTTCTTCAAAAGAAGTTTTCCGGAATGGCCATTGGTCACGCTGAAAACACTTCATTATAGTATCGCGAGGCAGCTGACCCTATCCGTCTGTGAATCTCAATAATTAGTCTGATGCAACGTTTGTATAACCTCACTTTCTATGGCAACATCACAATAGGATGCTGCTCAAGCGCAACCCATGGACCCGTAGGTCCATATTACATTACTCAGGCGATCATCAATAAAATCGGCAGTGGAGATGTAATGTGCCATTGACTTTCCGATCTCAAGCCTCATATAAATTTAGTGACGAAACGTTATTTCAATCAGGATATGTATCCATAGCAAGAGAACAAAGGCATTGTTACAGCCACCTGCGTAGCAGCCGAGAAATCACAGGTTCTTTATAGGGAACAGTATAAGTAGTCCAAAGAATTCCAGTAATAGAGCCTGTGGCTTAGTTGGCGTCCAAGTCATTTTGCATCTTGCATAAAGGTGCCTAAGGCGCCTTATACCTTCTGTTCACTTGCACCACACGAAGACAGAGATTGATATTCTGGCTCAAATGACTCCAAAGGGCATGGTCGACCAATTCTGATCCATTGGTCACTCAGTAGAATACAGGCAATGGGTCATCACCGTACGTAGCTACTTTTTTTTATTAAAATAGTGTCTTCTACAAAACGCCCTGGCTTCAGCTGGCCGGGTTGTAGGTCAGAATTCGTTGGAATTCAATAGCTTAACGCTCAAAGAAACGCTGTAAGACAGGGCAAATACAACAAATCAGTGGCTTACGCCCAGTTCTTCCAGGTCCGCCAGGGCAATCAGTCGGCCCAGACGGCACATTTTCCTTGTTCTTTTATGTTTCAGTCGTTTGGCGGTCCGGAGCTTCGCGTGAGTCTATTATAGGGTGGATTTGGTAAAGGGCCTAACGCTTGGATTTCATCAGGATTCCAGGATTGTAAGAAACTACCCATGTCATGCATCGCGGCTGAGAGATCGAACGCAGCTTCGTGGTTGTCGTCTAGAGCATTCTGACCATAAGCTTCTTCGTGCAGTTGCATGGCATTCTCAGTATGATTCGTTGGTGTAAACGGTGCGGTGGAAGAAGTTGGTATCAGACTCGGTGGTTGGTGCGCATTGAGTAGTTTCTTCAGGCTAGGAAGGCTTTCCTCTGTGCCGTGAAAGTTGCCAGAACCATGTTCCTTCTGCAAACTGTCCTTCAAAGACTTGACTTTCTTGTTGCCATCCCCTTCAAGCGGCTTCGGCGTCGTGGTTGCGGATGCTGATTTGGTCACCTTCAGAGAACATTTAAGTGATCCCGAAGATGAGGTAGACTCTTGTGAGGTTGGCGCAAATGAAGCGCGCTTTTTCTTTTTGCCTTTTGATCCAAGGGTCGGTGTTAAATCCTTCGGAGATGAAAATTTGAGAGGAACTTTCTTCGTCGTTGTCAATGTGAACGGCGTGATAGCTTCCAGCATCGCTTGAGTGTCAGGATCGTGAGCTATGTTTTGGAAACGCCGTCCTGTCTCAGGCGAAGGTGTACTCGACATGCCAATATCCTTGAACAATCTGATACCATCCTTGTTTCTCAGGTTGTCTTGCTCATCTGTCGTTATTGTGTTTGCAGCAGGGTCTCCTCGGTCAGACACTAAGAGGTCTGCCCTCAGCTGCTGCTGAGCTCGACAGACTCCAGCCTGTGTAGACAATAGCAGAACAGAATCGTCCTCGGCTGTAGGGCTTTCCTCTGGAGGTTTCGCCACGCTGTCTTCACGCTTGTCACTTACACTTGGATTTCCGATCTCAGGAAGTGTGGTGATCGATGCTGTTGACGGCTCATGTAAATGCGGAATGGGTTGCGGATCGATCTGAGCCGACGGAATTTCACTGAGTACCGGCCCATGGTTCGTAGCTTCAGGCTCAGTGGATGCTTCGTTGAGAACTTTGAGATCCTGCTTCTCCCCAATCGACCTACGACGCTCACAAGATGGCTCGGATGGATTATTTGCCTTCTGCATAGTCTTGACATCTTCTTCCAAATACTTGGCAGATATGTCTGCTTTTAGGTGACCTTCAAGACCAGTCACAGTCCTAGTTGTAACGGTATATGGCGACGACGTTAGGAGAGATCCAGTGGTTTGCTCATTCTTCTCATTATGTGATGTGACTGCTGATGGTGATGCGAAATCCATGCGTCGCGCCTTGCGAGCTTTTGCCATGTTCCTTGTTTGAGCACGCGGGTCGTCCATTGCCGCATTGTGCAATACCCAAGATTTCCCCACACAGGATACCTTGATCTTTTGGGTATGGTCGACTGGATCTATAATGTGTTCAGCTTGCCTCTCTTGGGCACTGTGATACTCGTCATCCCGGAATTGCTCGTCTGTGTCCACCATTATCCGCTTCTCGCGGGCATCGTCTGCAGCAGTCTCCCGGGTCACCGTCCCCTTTACGGCAATTTCCGACGGTCCTTTATATGAAGACTTGTGATTGTTGTCTTGAAATGCTGAGATGTGTCGTGTGCCACGCGGCCCTGCTGGCGTCGGAGACCTCTGTGAACCGTTGTTGTTTGAGGTAGAGAAATTGCGGTCTCGCCGCAGCACTTGCACATTCTTCTCATCAGTTTCGCCTCCCTTGTGCTCCATGATCATATCTTCCGAACTTATACCCTTGGCTGCATCACCCGGATGGCGGTCTTTCCATGCTGTCTCCGGTATCACAGCCTCGGATTCCAGGGCGCGGGTAGCAACTGCGGCCCCTGATCCGTTTCTTGAAGTCTGTCGCTTTCGCCAGGGATTTCTCCATTTAACTCTTTTACCATTATGAATACCCTCAAAAGGACCTTTTAATTGCGCTGTCATAATCATGACAGGATAGCCTTGTAAATAGCTAGTCCCCAGCTCTTCGATCCTCCGTCGTTTCGATTGTCTCACCTCGAGGTCCTCCTCGGAACTGCTTCCTGGTTCATAAATGACATCTCCCGCTGTTGGCTGGACCGGCTCGTAAGAAAGAGGAGAGGTCGGTCTTGGATAACGCATCGTGTATCACAGCCCGGTTTGCCCAACACGGCTGTAGATATGTTGATCGGAGGGACGATGGATCTTGCCCAGGACGATTCGAAAGCTTCATAATATATCATATAACTTCAATATGAGGCGCAATCGCGTATACAGATAATAGTAGGCTCAGAGTGAGGTGGTGGTTGATGAAGTGGCCTGTTTCTGTTGGGGATGGTGGTTCGCAAGGCAACCAAACCAAGGCTGATAAGGATGCGATACTTACTAGTAAATACTGTAACTTTAAGCTTGAATTAATTCAACAGTCAACCGCGTCTCGACGCGTCACCGTTCATGTCACTTGCGTTACTCCAATTCGATTGTCATGACCTTGTGATGTACTGTATTGCAACCCACCTACACTCCTCCCACGTACGAAGTCGCCCAGTTGACAATGATGGACCGTTGATCGAGGACGGGGGTCAGCCCTACGATTCCTCATCTCAGAATCCAACTTGGCATTGCAATTATTTTTCTATTTCTTTCCCAGCCATGCCTGAAGTTATTGAAATTGTTTCCTCTCCCGTGGCAATTGAAAAGCCTGGACAAACAGAGACTTCATCTGGTCCGCTTCATCTACTGCCTTCGGATGATTTTACTTCGTCTATTTTTGATGAAGATGATTGGTTATTCTCTCGTCCGGTCAAAAGACAAAGGTCAAACACAGGTGTTGATATAAAGACATCCCAAATCGAAAACAGTAGTGCTTCTCTTGTCGCCAGCGACAAAGGTTTATCTGGATCCTCTCATGCTGCTTTATCCTTTTCAACAAGAACAGGGTCCACGACAATTGGTCTAGAGGATGACTTTTCCGATGATATTATCTTTACCTCTTCGGCTCCCGAACCTAGATCAATTCCCAGGAGTGGTATGAAGTCATCAATTGTTGGCAGGGCCAACGATGGATCTCAATATTTCGATGATGAAATTTTAAGTTTCTCGCAGCCCACTGAAGCAAAAAAATCTCTTTCTGAGAGAACGACCAATCTACTGGCAAACATCAATTCTCGGCAATCATCAGCTAGGACCACGATGTCTAGAAGCAGTAATGTAAAGGAAAGTTCGACAACTTTTCCAGAAAATCTCCCACGGACAATGCGACGCGAGGTAGAAAGCGATCAAATATTTAATTCAAGCCCACCAATCTTGTCTAAGGAGGCGAAAACGAAGAGAGACGACAAAGAGGCAAAAGCCGCAGCCAAAGCAGCAGAACGAGCCGCATCCAAGGTGGCCAAGGAAGCAGCGAAAGCCGAGGAACGAGAACTAAAAAGGATTGCTAAAGAGGAGAAAGCCCGGGAAAAGCAACTTGCCACTGATATCGCAGAGGTCAACAAATCAAAACATGACAAGAAAAATTCAACCCCCGAGATGATAGTACTGTTGCCAGATTCCCTCAGCGATGCTAGCGTTCGGAATCAGGTCTTGGAATACATGAAACGTCTGGGCGTTGACACCAAGTCCTACAAGAATGACATGAAACCCGGTAATGTCGTGAGATGGAAACGAAAAGTTAGAGCTCGCTTTGATGACGAAGCCGGGCGGTGGGAGCCGGTACCTGAGTTCATCCAGGATGAGAAGCATGTATTGTGCCATATCACATCTACGGAGTTCGTTGATCTTGCAGTGGCTTCAATCACGCCTGATCGAGAGATCGATACACAAGATCTTAATCTACACGTCACGAAACTGACAAACGAGTTCCCTGGTTGCAAGATCATCTATCTCATCGAGTCACTGGGTGGTTGGATGCGCAAGAATCGCAATAACCGCAACCGCGCCTATCAAGATGCAATACGCAGCCAGAACCCGGAAGAAAATGAGGGGCAGAACAAACGCAAGAGGAAGCAAACGACAGCATATGTAGACGAAGACAGCATCGAGGATGCGCTATTGCAGCTTCAGGTGAAGCATGGATGCTTGATCTACCAAACATCATGCGCAGCCGAGTCGGCAGAATGGATAAAAAATTTTACCGAGCATATATCTACAATTCCGTATCGACAGGAGAGACTGAATGCACAGAGTGACGCTGCATTCTGCATGGATGTTGGGCAAGTGAAGACAGGCGACAATGCTCAAGAAACTTACATCAGGATGCTTCAGGAGGTGCATCGCCTGACACCAGCCATGGCTTATGGAGTTGCAAATCTATATCCCAACGTCCTAGCCCTGGTCTGTGCTTTCAGAGAACACGGACCGAACATGTTGGAACATGTGAAAAAGAGCGCCAACAAAAACGGCGGCGTCACAGAAGCCAGACTAGGACCTGCTATGAGCAAACGACTATTCAAAGTATTCCTGGGTGCCAACCCTTCGTCGACGGACGGTATAGCCTGAAACTTGGCGCCGTTGTCGCTTGAGGCAGGGATTTGGGTCGAGACATTCAATAGTCGCGTGAAAGTAATCCTGCCAAATGGATCTAGCTCATTCCCTGTTGCAGAACCCATGTCACTTAAGAGATATCAGCGACCTGGCATGATTAGTCATCACGTTGGGCGGCGGTTGGCGCCTAGGGATTTATGGGACAGCTGGACCATTCTTCATTCGGCAGACGAATGTATCTGTTATGGTAATTACTTCGATTCGCTCCTTTCTTTTTGAACCAGTACCAAAATGCTTGCTGCAACGGTGAGGCAACTGCTGTCTCTCTTCGACTCTAAGGAAGTCAGTCGATGATGGCCTCGCACAGCAACCTGAGATAGGGCAACCATGATTTTAGCACTCCTACCGCGGACATATTTGTTTTTGTCTGCGGGCAGTTGGTGCAGGTACTCGCTGTGTGTTGAGCACGCCCAGGAGGACGGTTTTGAGATGGAAGGCATATGGATTGCCTTGCAGCGCGCAGACTTTCACTATGGTAATGCCAGGATGAGAAGAGAGCAGGAACGTGGCAGCAAGTCGTATCGAAAACGACCAGGTCCTTCGGAAGGATCGATTCGGGCAGCAATCGAAAGTATGATTACTTTCTGAACCTGTTGATCCTTACACCGCCTTAACCCGGAGGTTTGGTTAGGAGGGCAATCGATTCATGGGGCCATTTGAGGCGGCTGATTGGTGGGATCGGGGGTTACGGATCGTGGGTCCGTGGATACTGTTTGTGTCCTAATGTTGCTTCTCTGCCGCCGCAGAGCTCTTGTGCAATGACCCTACATACTATAGTAGGATGGTCCTGTCGTCCCCACTGGCGTGCATACATGGTGGACGGACAGTGGATGAGCGGAGGGACATCGATAAGATGTATCACTCTGTATGTATGTATATAAGCGAGGCCAGGAGAATCAATCGATGTACTCTACCATAGTATAGACTGACGGTGTAAGCAATATAATATTCTGGGCAAATTATTGGCCGGGCAAATGAGCCTCATTGTATGCATCCAGTCAGAATACCGCTGGTAATACGATGATACCTGATTACGTTTGATGATGTCCCATTACTATGGTAGATAATTGTTTGTTTCAGCCCCGCTCCCCACATAGTTTGCTTGAGTCTGTATCGGCGATACAAGGCTGTATGTAATTTTCCCCTCCTCTCCTCTGTTTTCCTTTCCCCTGCACCAACTGGAACCTTGTCCAAAGATGGCGCCAGGGGAGTGACACAAGGAAATGGAACCATTCACTGTGCCACATCGTACATCACTTTTTCTATCCTTGCCCAGATGATGAGCATATTTCTGATTCTTGATATCTCACTGTAATCTCTCTCTCGTACATAGTAAAATTTCCCCAATCCAATGCTCTATGACGACTGCATGATATGTGATGCAAAGCGTTATTGCCCCGTAGGGAAGAGGTCGATCGAGAAAACGAAAGATGCGAGGTGATCCAATCGATTCTCCCACCTGCACAAACAAGAGGTCCTCCGCCATCGTCACCTTATTTTCATTTATTTCTCCTACCAACCGCAACAACCCAATTCACAAAGATCTACTCACAACATATGCCAACTCACCTCCTGCGTTACGATACCATACAGAGGAGGTGCACACAAACAACAACTCCACTGCACTAATTACTCGTCCCCAGAGAAAAGTCGTTTCCCTCACTGGGTAATTTACTCTCGCCCCAAGGTACAGTACCTCATAGTAATTGTACTGTATTGCAGCTGCTGGAATCCTTGACTGATTGTCGTCCGGTTCAAAAGTCAAAAGAAACGATCGAATTATCCGCGCGCTATTCTCTCTTCGCACCCACACATCCACCCCAGTCGACCAACCTTTCGGAGCCAGTGCTGCAAAAACGTGCCGTCACTGACAGTCACACAACTTTCGACCTTGCTGCTACTCTGCCCCTAGCCATTCGAAGTACTCCCCTCCGAATCATCTAATCCGATCCTCGAACGTGCAGCCGAGACGAACTCAACCAATGTCCTCCCCATGTCAGATCGTGGCCCTGACCCTCCCTCGAGTGGCACATCCTCTTCGGTAGAAGACACCCGTGCTGCCTTGCAACATGATCCGCGATCCGAACTCTCCTTCTCGGCTCTCTCACATTCTCCCTCGTCGCGCCCAAAGCCGGTAACATTGCCTTCGAGTCCGGTCTATACCAGAGCGGCGCCAACAACGAGTCCGTCAGATAAGTTGCGGAGGGCTTCGACCTTCGGAGGCGATCACGTACCCCAGCTTTCGGAAAGGGATAGTATCTGGTCAACGCATTACACCAACGATCCTACCTCGCCCACCGTATCTGAACCAGCTATTCAAGAGGGAAACAACGATTTGGTACCAGCCGTGCAAGATGTGCCTAAAGCTACCGGCTTACCTCTATCGCCCATTGGGCGGGCAAGACAGTCGGGGCCGTTTGCGCTCAAGCCGAAACAGTCGTCGTTGACACAACGCTTGACCGGCGCAAAATTCCGAGATGCATCATTTCAAGCTAGTAATGAAGTGACGGTAGTCCCAGATACGGCGGTAACTTTTGACGGAGTGGGCGACGGAGCGCTTCACAGAAACCCAGGCGCAAAGGACACGGCAGGCGAAAGAGCGGGCCAAACGGAACGTGGACAGGCCAAGAGGCCTGCTATGGAAAATAAACGAGTCGAGCGCAGCGCCAGCAGAGGAAGAACGCACGTTGAGAAAAGTATTGAGGCGACGCTAGCTGTTGCGGAGCCTTCTAAGAATGTACGAAGCAGAAAATCAAGTCATTATATGGGTTTGTTCAAAGACAACGCCCAGCAACAGGAATCGCAAAAGAAGGATGAAAGACGAAAAGGGAGAGAAGGCGCTCCGTTGACTGATGTTGAAAGAATTGACGAACTACGTCCCCTGTCCGGGTCTCCCACTTATTTTGATGAGATTGAGCCGGTGGAAGAGACAAGGACGCAGCCTCAAATTCAAGACGATAATCGCTATCATCTGATCGAACAGGCTACGGAGGATAAAAGCGATACCACTACGTTAAAGGCCGCACACCGCCCCGTCATTCCCGTCAACCTCTTGGAAGAAATTAGGCGGGAGCATCACTTGAATCCAATCAGGCCTGTGGTCGTCGGTGAACCGCGAAGCTTGCCAGATCCTCGAGAAATCGAAACAGCGCAGAGAGCAAAACAGTCGGATGACCACAGATCTGCCAGCCAAGAACTTCGTGAGGACGACGATGACGAGGAACATATTTCTGGCGCCGTGTACTTTCCCCATGCTGGGCATACGCAGGAAGAAATCGATTCTTTTGAAGTAGTAGATGACCATGCTGGCTCTCCTCCGCAGATAAAACCACCTCTAGCACGACCTGCCATGCTGAAGGAGAAGTCGGCTCCCAGAAAGTCTTTTGGTGGAACCGTCCCAGCAGAGCATGTTGACATATCCTTACAGTCAAAGAATGAGAAGAGTGTCTTTCACGGTGACTACAAACCATCATCAGAAACTGCAGAAGATGAAGATGACAAGCTTCCGCCAATTGAAGAGTTGCATCCTGAGAGTCAATCCAGTACGTCAGAGTATGAGACTGATATAACAGATGATGATTCTGGTTTGACCGAAGAGGATGATACCACTCCGACAGCTACTCCAACCATTCAAAGCGAATTTCATGTACACAAAGGTCAAGGTGAATCGTTGACTGGGCCTAAGAACGCCGTTGTCTTGCAGCCTTACAGTCATCAGGTTGGTGGCCACTCAACAGTTTTCCAGTTCTCGCGTCAAGCCGTATGCAAAAAGTTGAACAATCGCGAGAACCAGTTTTACGAGAGAATCGAACAACGCCATCCTGATATGTTACGTTTCCTCCCGAAATATCTTGGTGTCTTGAATGTAACTTTCTCCAAAGGCCCAAAGCGTTCACGTGCAAAATCCTCGGTACAAGTAAATGCCCAGGATGCTCCTGAAAACAAGCCAAATGGCTCAGATACTAGAACGGAATCAAAATCTGGTAAGGATGCATTCACTGTGACCAATGGGCATGAGCCTGGTCCAGAAACGCAGAGGGTCGTGAGCCAATCTCAACAGATTGGTGAGATCCCCCAAGTGATACTGAATCAGAATCGGCATATCTTACCGTACAGTCTACTTGGTTCTCCTGAAAGACCGAAGAGCGCCGACCCGGCGAGCACCCAAAGACATAAATCTTTATCTCCGAAATCGTCTATTAGGAGTTCGGATATCTTTTCAACTACTGAAACAAAGTCTACTAATACCTCGCCCACCAGACCTTCAGCACCCGAACACTCCAACAGCTGGGGGACTACGACTGTCAACAGCAAGTTACGGGAGCAAGTACTTCGAGAAGTTTTCGGCCCACCTATGATACACCATCATCGCAAACATGGAAAGACCCATAACACGTTACCTCGGCTGCGTACTGCCAATGCCCACAGAAGATCCAACCTCTCAGAATCCAAACTCAGCGAAACCACTAACGGAGAGACTGGCTCTTGGCACAATCACGTTTCATCTCCAAAAGGTGTCTCTACGGTTAAGAACGACCTTGAGAGCCAAGCATCCGATTCCAAACGGGCCCCACTGTCTGCCTCCGCTTCAACTTTTGAGGATATGAACAGCCAAACGCTAGAGCGAACAAGGACTACAGGCAGCAGTGAATCAGGAAAGTCTAATGCCAGTGGTCGCCATATCAAACGCCGGCATTCCGGAATGGGCCTTCGGCGTCGCAAAGACTCCATATCACAGAATCAGCGTGGCAATTTAGAATATTTTGAGGAAGACGGCTATGGCGGTGATGGTGAAGATGAAGTATTCCAGATGGATTCTGAAAACACAGATTCCAAAGATGGTCGTTTTCTGCAAGTGAGGACCCCAGCAAATGGCGATGATAGGAAGGAAGGGACAAAACAGAAGAGACAACTTGACCCCGCGTGGGACGGGCAACCCTCTGATATACAACAGCATGATCCAGCACCCGAGCCTCCTCCTGCTCTTGACCATTTTCCCTTAAATCCCAAGGAAGCCCAGAGCCTGAACACCGTTCAGGGCTCGGAGCAACGTGTAGAATACTTTCTCCTGCTTGAGGATCTTACCTCGGGAATGGGACGGCCCTGTGTTCTAGACCTGAAAATGGGAACCCGCCAATATGGCATCGAAGCTGACAAGAAGAAACGCGACTCTCAGAGGCGCAAATGCAAAACTACCACTTCTGAGCAGCTGGGGGTCCGAATATGCGGGATGCAAACATTCGATGTCAAGAAACAGCAGCAGACATATGAGGATAAATACTATGGTCGTGACCTCAAAGCTGGGAGAGAATTCAGGGAGGCACTGACCCGGTTTCTTTATGACGGCGTCAGTAAAGGCAGTATCGTTCGACATATCCCAACGATCTTAGACAAGCTATCAAAGCTGGAAAGAATGGTCCGCAGACTGCCTGGATATCGCTTCTACGCAAGTAGCTTGCTGCTACTTTACGACGCAGAGCCGGATAGATCCCAGAGATCATTGCAAGACTCTAAGCGGAAACCTCACCATGGTGATGGGAAGAAATCGGTCAAATGGCCGCCTCCTATTGACATCAAGATTGTCGACTTCGCCAACTGTGTGACGGGGGAAGATCCGCTTCCTCCGGATGCTCCTTGTCCTCCAAAGCACCCAGATGATGTTGATCGAGGCTATCTGCGCGGACTTCGAACGCTCAGGCTCTACTTTCAACGCATATTAAAGGACATCGAAGAGGAGCAATTTGTCGAAAGAGGAGAAGAAGGGGCATCCGGCGGTATGAGGGAGATTGACAAATCCCAGTCGGAACCGACTTGGTCCGAGAGTGTAATTGAAGAAGATCCGGGTGAAGTTAGTGTTTGAAATTATAGTGACGTTATGTTGTTCGTTATATCCAAGATTTGCCTCCTGTCAAGGCATGACATGACATATTTGGCGTTCGGCATTCAACAGGCAAGCACATGATATCCCACGGGCATGAAATCAAATTTTGGGTTCGGTGGCCCTCTATGGTTTTTATTATGTTTTAGACTCCTTTTCATGGCGCTGGGCAATTGCATCATTACGGAGGATAGGTGTTATATGGGAGGAGGCTTGGGGCTTCGGTGTCTTTTTCGAGGAAAATGCTCGCATACCCTCCCAAAGAGTAAGAAGGCCTACATGGTACTTTCTTTCAGGGGTGGCATTTCTACATCTAGGGCAGTAAATTAATCAGTGTACGTTATGTACAACTTATATCTGTCTTCACCGCAATATCAGTGCACATGATTGTAATTAGCTATGATACATTGAGACGCGACATCATAAGTGGTAGCACTGAAAGCTCACCTTCATAGCAGTGATTAATACATTGAAACGAGGTGGTGCATCGGATAATTTTTATTCGATCTCATTCATCACCAGACAACTATTGAAAGAAAGGCTCAGTTGTTTGATGGGAATGTAACTTTTATCATATGAGAATATAAGGGGTTTGATTAATCAGAAGAATAGATGCTGAGGTAGAGGATTAGGTGCTACTATGTATATGATATTATAACTTATCTATTGTAACGTTAATGTATATTATATAGTATATGGTTAATCAATGATGGGTGTAGAAGATAATATGGTAAAACGTATGTATTGTACATACACATAATACAACATATGTGTTGTGTTGGGGTGGGGATTACTTGCTACGTACATAATAATTAATGCTTGAGGTGTTACTTACCCAAAACGTACTGTACCGGCGTTACCAGGTGGGAGATGGCGGTCTTTCTTAGCTCCACTATGACTCTCATCGACTACTGTATAAACCTCACTTCGAACCCCACGGCGTTCCCAATTGCAATACCCAACAACCCGGTAACGAACAATCCCGAGTTGACATCCTTCCCTTGAGCATCTCCGAGTCAGTTTCCATTCCCCGTATACTCTTAGCAGATTACTCGGTGCTGCGCTTGAACGCAGCTTGGAATCATGGGAATATAAGGCGTCCTTGCTATCTATCTTGCACCCTACCCGCCCTGATGCGGCAATAGTTCGAACATGGCTAATCGCATTGAAACTCGTGACTTTGATGCGAACCGCTCCATACGATCCCAAGGAGGACGAAGCATACTCGACGACGATGTGAGCTTAATGAGTGAAGTAGCGGAAGGCATTATCGAACGAGATCGACGGCGCATGAAGCGAGAAGTAAAGAGAGTCATATCTTTTGCCTGCGCTCTGTTAAGCTGGTATGATGGACAATCCATCATGAGGATCAAAACTGTTCTGACCAACTGTGTTGTATAGTCTTTGCGCCAATGGCATCACTTCGTTCTCCGTCTATGCTCCTTATTTCCAGAGCGACCTCCACTACAATCAGATTCGAGTCAACATAGTGTCAATATGTGCCGAGTTGGCGATGTACTTGTCGGTTCCCTTCTTGGGCTACTTCTGTGATCGATACTCGCCTCGGCCACTGTCGCTGTTCGCTTCGGTCGCTTTTGGACTTGGTTATTTCCTCGCCGCCTTCACCTATAAATCCGGGCCACCCAAAGACACAGGGTACGGACAAGGCTGGCCATTTGGGATTATGGCTCTGTCATTCTTTGGAGTTGGCATTGGCACCACTGCTATGTATCTTTCGGGTCTGGCGACTTGTGCTAAGAACTATGCAAAGAGTAAACATCGTGGGCTCCTCTTGGCCCTGCCCATCACCGCCCTCGGTTTAAGCGGTATGTGGCAGAGTCAGGTCGGAGAGCATTTTTTGTGCCGCAGGGTCAATGGTCAGCATACTAAAGACCTGGATGTATTTCGGTACTTTCTATTTCTAGGGGGTTTGCTCATCTGTGCAGGGTTGATTGGTGCGTTGGGCTTGCAAATCGTTGATGAAGAAGAACTCATTGAAGAAAGAATTGAGGAGCTTGAGAGAAGCGGCTTGCTTGAGGAATCGGACTTTTTCAGACCAACTCTGAGCAGACAGAACACAATGTCGCACAGGAGCTATGGAACTCTCAATCGGACCGGGCCGTCCGGTGGTTGGGAAGAAGAGGACAACAATACATTTGATGAAAATGATTTGTCCGAATCGATGCTTCTTGCAAAGCAACGAGAAGCTGAACTCCGAGAAGAGGAACGCTTGAAGAAGGATTGGCTTCTCAACCGAGAGACCGGCGAGTTTCTTGGAGATCACACCATGTGGTATCTTACCGCAGGCTTTTTCCTTCTCATCGGTCCGGGTGAGTCCTACATGAACAATTTAGGAACTATTATCGAAAGCTTAACTCCATCGAGCTGGGCTGCAGAGAGTCCTCCAGCCGGTGCTGCAAGTACCCACGTTGGCGCAATCTCTGTCGCAAGTACCATCGCGCGTCTACTGATGGGAACATTATCAGATCTTCTCGCTCCTCGACTGGAATCATCAGACCTTCCAAGGATAAAAACGACGGCACCTTCGGATTCGTCCCACGCAGAAACTCCACTTTCGGGAGCACCCACAGAGAAAGTCACGGGCATCTCACGCTTATATCTATTATTCACTGCATCCTTCCTCGTCCTTCTATGTTTCCTTTCTGTGTCCCTAGTTGTACCATCTCACCCATCTGTGTTCCCCGTATCTTCCGCTCTATTAGGGTTTGGCTATGGAGCTTCATTCTCTCTCGTCCCGATTCTCATCTCAGTGGTATGGGGAGTAGAGAATTTCGCTACAAATTGGGGAATCGTTACTTTGATGCCGGCGGGTGGCGCTGTGATATGGTCGACAGTTTATGCCATCGGATATGGGAATGCCACACTGAACGGCGAAGATGAATGTTATGGATCGAGATGCTTCGTGGGATGGGCATGGGGTTCCGCTGGAAGCGTTGCTGTCGCTATCGTCCTATTCGCTGGGGCTTGGAGAGGATGGAGGAAGAGAGGGGTTCTCGTTTAGAAGGGAAACCTGTTATCAGGGAATTTCTTCCTTATTGCATTGTTACGGGTGTTTAACTGGATCTATGTACAATCTTGAATCATTTCAGTAATAATAAGCCATGTACAGACCTTGATGCCAGCCTCAAGGTGAGATGGTTCATAAGGAGCCTACATTCATTTGTAATATAAGAGAGTTACGCTGAACTCGACTAGATAAATTCATAACATACTGCCTTATGTATCGGTTTATTCTTCATTTTATTATACGCTATGTAAGGTCGTTGATTTGAATTGGCTTGCACTGGTTGCCCAGCAACGTCTCCGCGTTCCCAGAAAGGAAAGCGGGCGCCACAACAAACGGAGAATTAGCGGCAAGTCTCGACCGGCATACCACATGAAATATTATTGGTCGTAATGGATCGACAGTCAAACCAACAACAGAGAGTTACCAGAGCGTCGATCCACCAATGGCACCTCTTTAACGATTCGGGATTCGCGACATCATTCATGTATTTTCAGCCCATACAGCGATATCGACCAAAGCACTACATCCATACACGGCAGCTGTGGACGCGACAGTTTAACCACACCTTGTAACGACTATGATTACGATGATGAATATTGCATAGCTTAGTTTCGACATTCCCAACACGTTGCACCTCGTTTCTGGTAGCCGACATCTGCGAGCAACATCATGGCGCAACCGTGGCTAGACGGCCTTTCAGATGATTGGGAGCAATCTGATCGAGATCTATCTTCGCCATCAATACCAAGATCATCACCAGAAGTGTCTCGCATATCGCATGGCAGTACAACATCACAAAGTAGGATACCACGCGCCTCGGTCAGTAGCAGAATGTCATCGTCAGGAAACTTCCTTCGACCACGATCAACAAAAGGACTCGCAAAAGCGGGCGTAACACCAGCTCTTGCAGAACGAAGCCCTTCGGAGCTTAACGTTCCTCTACAGCCCACGAATGGCAACACCAAGACCAATGCCAGGGCCTCGACACTCCCGCGCCGCGCCTCTGGCGCATTCAGCGATTCTGTGTCGTCGGTACAACACCACACGGTCAACAAGGCATCGGGCCGTGGGGTCCAAAAGGGGGACACTCCTGAATGGAAGAGGCGACTCGTTCGCGGCGACAAATCCGATGCCGGTCTATTCGGCCCTACGGCCCTGGAAGGTGTATTTCACCAACCCTTACAAAATGCGAATTCGAGTTTACTTTCATCAAGCGTTCTCGAGGAAAAGCCATGGACGATGCCTGCTGATAATGGTGGATCATTCAATTTCTCAAGGTCGCAGAGTATGAGGAGGTCTATGACACGTACAATGGAAGTTCTACAAGAAGAAACAGAGGATGAGTCAATCAGGCATGATGAGAGTTTGCCAACATCCGCGGACCTCGGGGATAGTGATCGTAAAGATAGTATTATACGATTGGAAGCTCACCACGATGTTATGCCACACCAGGCATCCCAAAGACTTGAAGACTCGCGAATGCGGACTGTTAGCGGCCGAGAAGAGTTACGAAACGAGGGTATCAGCCCAATCACGATCTCCAAGAATAACACAGTGAACGGACGGTCACTACGAGGCATAGTCAGCGATTCTATCGACGAGCTTAGATCAAAGTTGGAGAAATTGGCGACAGATACGACCGAAAGGCCCTCATCTAGTGCGAGTGACAAGAACATACAATACGGTTACGATGAAAAAGACGCGCACATCGAGGCTCGACAGGATCTTGGCGACATCACAAGTCAATCCCTTCCTGATGATTTGTCCATGGGAACCGATGATTTTGCATCGCGAGGGGGCTATATCAATCTTAAGCGAGGTGGCCATTCCAACGAAAATTCTTTCTTGAGACGGAATATCAGTTCATCCATTGTTCAATCGCAACAGATGTCGCAGTTCAGGAGCTCTCCCCCTCCATATAATCCTCCACACACCGAGTCTGGTAGCGAGTTGCCAGAGGAGTTGCCCCATACCCCTTCTCGGCGGAATCCAGGACCACAGGAAGTAAGCTCTACTCCAGACAGGCCAGGTTCATCCGGAAGTCCATTGAAGCTTTTTGGAAATCATGACACATATACAAAGGCTAGGCTCTTGCGAAGGATGAGCCAGTTTGCTGGCTCTCAAGTTTCATCAGAGGAAGGGTCTGGGAATATGGAGGAGCATCGGGAACTCTCAATCGATCGAAGGGTATCAGATGCAGATACGGCCAAGAAGAGAGAACGGCAAATGAGTCAATTTGGACATGGAGAACTGAATGATTATGCGTTTACAAAGCATGCCACCCCTGACGCAAATGTCTCGAGCGCAGGTTCCACTCCATCGGTCCAAGGGTCTATTTTCAAGCAAACAATACATTATGAATCAGCCAGTCTACCCCGGGTGCGCAAAAGCAATCGTCCGCGAACTCCAGAGGTCATAGAAGAAGCCACTCTTACAATCGAATACACAGAGAGCAAGAGAGGATTGATATCTCCCGGAAAGGAAAGGACACCAAAGCGTAGGCGGACACTACTGAAGGACGAGCTTGAAGCACAGCAGATGCCGCCCTTAGCAGAGGACAACGTACAAAAAGATGTAGATAAACATCAGGTTGCTGGGCGGAAGAGAAAGGATGCACATTACGAGGCACAGGGCTCTCCGGCAGACCCAGGCGTTCTCGCTACACGTCAAATGCTTCGGCCCAAGTCTGCTAGTCGACAGAGTTCTTCACAAGCTGCCACATCAGCAACTGGAGAGTCGGCCATGCTCCAAACAACAGATGCATCTATCACGGAGGCTATCGAGCAACGTCCCGCAGATACACTGACCAAATCTGTCGCCCATGAGTTGGCGTCATTTCGAGAATCATTTAATCAGTTACCAGCTCGCAGCGAGACACGAGTGAGATCAATTACAACCTCGGACTATTTCGCAGAAGCCACGAAAGTGATGAACCTGATCCGTTCCAAACAATTTGGGAGGAGTACACTTGGCAAAGTCGAGCAGGAATCAAGCGAAGCCGAGGAAGAGGACGAGGAGCTAATGCATAGCTTAGGAAAGGAAGATTTTGAGTCAACGATGGAACAATTCTCACGTCCACCTAGTCGTGAGGGTGTTCGCGAAAAACAGAAATCCAAGGAGCCCGACCCTCGAGTGCTAAGTCACCTACGCAAGTTCAAAGATGAATCAGATCCAGTCGACTTGAACGGTGGAGACCAGTTTTACCAGGATCTGCCTACAAGCGACCCTCCCAATGTGCGAATCCTGAATCCTATGGACACACAAAGGAAGAGGAAGCACTCAGATACTACGGCTTCCGCACATCCACACTCCCAAGATGGCAATGTACCAACATCATCTAGCTCGCATGGGAACTCCACGGGGAGGTCAATTCCGACAGCATTCTCAGGAAGCTCACGTGAAAAAGGGTTCATCACATCTGAAAAGATCAATTTGCCAACAGAGGTGGGCGGTATGATATTTGACGAAGTGACAAAAGCTTGGGTGAAGAATCGAATGGCCAATGGCGAGAAGAGTCATTCAAGGAATCACACAAGTGAAGAGGATCCATTCCAAGACATCCCTGATCTCAGTGTAGACGAATTAGACGAGTTGAAACGCAGCTTAGAGTCGCCAAAAAGGTCCAACGAGGCGGCAAATCAGCTACGAACACAACAGCCGATATCAGACTCTCGCCCTCAGACTCGCAATGGTGCTACTATTCCAGCTATCGATTCGAGTTCAGCCCCATCTAAATGGACAAGGTTGGATTCTACTGCACTAATTGTCGAAACAAGAGCGACCTCATGGGCAACAGCCCAGATACCTGATGACGCTAAAATTTCAAATGCGAACACCGAAGAATTCTCGAAACAAAGTGATGCTGATAAGGAGGAAGAGGTTGAGCATGAGATCCAAGCCAATGAGGGAAGACTACCTAAGTCTCCCAAGCGACCTGAGTCGTCCGATAAACAACCCCGGGTCGTAACTATTGCTTTCTCATCTCCATTGGTGTCTGGAATTGCATACCAGGATGAGTCAAGTATCTCAGAACATTCTCTTGCGCCTGGCAATTCTTCTGCTCCACGAATGATGCAGGAACAAGACTTGCCACCTAGAAAGGCGTCTCGCCGAATTTCTACTTCATATGCTCCCAGAAGAAATTCAATTGATGCGATTGGCTTCGTTGCTCGACCGGTGTCTCGAATTGATGAATATGACGAGCACGATGATGATTTTGTCGACAATGAAAAGAGTATCATCCATGTACCTGAAAATGGATCTATGACTCCAATCCCAGCTCGTTCGCACTCAACGATGATCGTTCCAGCAACAGCAGGGAAAGATTCCAGTCTCATCTGCTTAACACCCCTCTCCGATTTCACTTTTCATCAAATTGATGATCCTGTCCATCTAGAGCTCAGCTATGTTGCCCAGAGAACTCATCCGACATCGCTTCAGCAAGCACATGGCCAACTCACTCTTGCTGTTGACGAAATGGTAAAAGCCATTACAGATCTTGAGCCATACGAACCATATTGGGATCAAATAAGAAGGCTTGACCTTAGCGGCAAAGAATTGACCACGCTTCATCGTTTTCACGTATATTGTTCCAACATCGAGGAGCTGTCTGTTGCCGACAATGAGATTAACCAAGTAGCAGACCTACCTGCCACGTTACGAACATTGAACATCCAAAGAAACTGTCTTTCAGACTTGAGTGCATGGGGTCACTTGTACAATCTTCAGTATTTGGACGTATCAGGGAATCAGATCGAGAATTTGGACGGATTTTCAAGCCTAGTCCATCTTCGTGATTTGCGGGCCAATAACAATCAGATCCGTACCATTGATGGAATACTTGATCTGGATGGGCTCTTAAGTCTAAGGTTGAAGGGCAATCAGCTCTCTTCTTTAGACTTCGAGGCTTGTGAGCTGTAAGTTGACTGAGTGTTGCACACTAATTGGATAAGGCTAAGATCATTAAACAGGACCAGATTGACTCATCTCGACCTCAGCTGCAATAAGCTCACAAATGTGGTGAACTTACACTATCTCCCAGCTTTGACATATCTTGATCTTTCGTCCAACGACCTTGCTAGATTTGAGCCAAGTCGACCTTTGCTCAAATTGACCACCTTGAAACTTTCCTCTAACAACCTCTCATCATTGAAACTAGACCTATTTCCCTCACTTCAAACCCTTTACCTCGATAACAACAGTTTTCACACGATTGATGGATTATCAACAGCTCGGCATCTCGAAATTCTATCTGTACGAGCACAGAAATCTTCATCAGCAGTAGCACCTCAAAGCAACTCAAGTTCCAATATTGTCACTACAATCCTATCGACGCCGTCCGATGTTCGTAAACTATATCTGTCAATGAATGCTTTACCTCAATCTCATCATGGCACCCTCCCACCAATCACATATCCACTCCTCAGTCTGCAATATCTCGACTTGGCCTCCTGCGGAATTTCTGATCTCCCGTTCGAGTTTGGGCCTCATTTACCAAATCTCCGAGTCCTGAATCTGAATTTCAACGCTATCAAAGATTTGAACCCTCTGATAGGCATTGTTCGACTTAATAAGTTACTTGTCGTTGGAAATCGGATTCAGAGATTAAGGAAAAGCGTTCGTGTCTTGGAAATGATTGGAGGAAGGAATGGAAGCAGTCTGACAAAAGTTGATTTTAGAGGCAATCAAGTTGTTGCAGGGTTTTATTGGGTTGGTGATTTATGGAGAGGACAGAAACGAAGTTGTGACTCGAATGACAGAAAGAGTAGTAAGACTTCGAACGCGGATGTGAATATTGGATTGGATTATTTCGACCCAATCTTTGAACGAACGCTTCAATGTCAGCACGACCAACAACACCAAAGTCGAAATCACGATCTGGATAAGAGCAACGACGTAGAAACCAAGCCCCAATCTCCTCGAATCCAGCTTTCCCATGAAGATCCATACATCCTCCCCTCTCAGTCGCCCACAAAAGATCTTTCTTACTCCGCAACGCTTGACCGCGCGACCAGACTCAAACGGAGAATCTGGGAAGCTCTACTGTCAGAAAAATTGCCGGGGTTGAAAGAAGTCGATGGGTTGAAGTTTGAGAGAATCAACTTTGATGATGATGATGGAGAGACTGGACATAATGATGGGCAGGAAATGTCATTGAAACAGAAGGAGAAGGGCGAGGTTATGAGGGTATTGATGGGATTGGGAGTTTTGCGGGAGACGAAAGAAAAGGAAGGCGAAGAACATATGGAGGTACAAGAGTGAAAGGAAGTTGAACCGGGGACTTGTACGAGTCTAAGGCAAGAGGCAAAAACAGATAGTTAGATGGCTTCAATAAACAAGCTGAAAAGATGATGAGATGATAGTTAATGAACAAACATGATCTGCTTTATCGGGAATTGGAAATCGGAAATCAGAAGAACAAGGATCAGATCAGCAACTCGAGAAAGAGACAAAGACAGAGACAGAGTCAGAGACAGAGACAGAACTTGTACTTTTATTTTTCTATTCCACTGCCACTTATATACTTACTTACTCTTGCTGTACTTATTCATTGTATTAGAAACATCATCAACCTATCTATCTATCCATACTTCTATCCACACATCTATCTATCTAGTTATTCAGATTATTATTATTATTATAATCAAATACATAGACACAGACATGAATAGGAAGATGTAAAGTGGTTTTAGTTTAGTCTAGTTTGTTTCTATTGCTGTCTGTCTACTGTATCTGTCTCCTACAGTATTCTTCTTTTGATGCGAATTTTTCTTTATATCTGTAGTACATATCTACTATGGGGGGGTATCGATACTAGAGAAGTTAACTAATATATATGTAGTTATAGAAATACCAGAGAGAGCATGGCAAAGTGAGAAGAAATGAAAAGCAAGTACTGTATACTCCATCTATGAATACAGTCAGTCAGTCAGTCGTACAGTATACTCTATTAGCCCCCCCACCCAATGAAATTACGGCGGTAAGCCCAAAGCTCAATCAATCCTGGTTGGACAGAAAACTGGATGTACTGATTCTTGAAAGGGGGTACTGTATGAGAAGAGAGGATGGAAAATGTCTGGTTCTGGTTCTTGAGGAAATGGGACGTTACTGCGTTGTTCTCTTCGCTTGGCATGACACTGACACTGATCCACGTGATGGTCTCTTAGTGTAAGAGAATCATGTTCGAATTTATAGACGGAGAGATACAGTAGCACTTCGTCCATCTTCATCTCCCGTCTCTTTCTCCCCTACCCTCTCTTCACTCTAGTTAACAAACTGGGAATTCTCACTCTCTTACTCAAACCAACTCTATAATTGATCTTTGGTCCTGATGGATTTATTGGAGAATGGGAATTAGGTCCCCTTTTATCGTTGTTGCTATTGGTGTTTGAAGTTAGATTGGTTTTGGAGGTTGGAGTTGAGGGTTCGAGATTTGAATGTTGATTGTGATCTGGTTCAGTGCATTGGTTGGAAAGAACAGAAGGTTGATTCGATGATGGAGTTGTTTGCTTGTTTTGTAGATTGCCCTCTTCATTGACGCTGTCGTGATGATCTTGGACAATGGCTCCTCCCTGAGCCTTTTCTATAGAGTCGTTGGACGCCGCATGCCTGCTCCTTGTTGCATTTGTGTTTTTTCCCTTCAAAGGATGTTGACTTCTTTTCTTGGGTATAATTATATCGTCTTCTTCATTGGCATCATTTTCGTCATCACTATCAGCGATTGAAGGCTCCGCCTTGTCGTCCTCATCAAGATTCTCCTGAGCAGGCGATTTGACTGGCTCTGCAGCTTTCTTCGGTTTTCGACCACGTTTTTTGGGAGCAGGTTTTAGGACGTCTAAGTTTGCCGATGTTTCTTCAATATTTTGTATAGTGTCATCATGAGTGATCACCCGTCCATTTACGACTGGTATGTAGACTTCGACCCTCATAGCTTTGCCTTCCCCTTCCTGTCCCTCACTCTTTGTTGTATCAGCTCTAAGACTAGAAACTCTTTGGATTGTCAAATCACCCTCAATCGGATTCTCATTAACCACGCTAGATTCTCGTTTCAACTTTGTCTGTTCTGGAATGTCCATTTTGACCTTCGTTGGCCGCTCGTCCATATATATGACATCCTGATCATCATCACTAAGCATTGATTCAGCCTTGAATGCAACGGCAGAAGTTTTCGCTCTTTTGACTTTGACCTTTCGATTTGCCTTTTTGGAGCCTTTCTTTGGTGGAGGAGGCATCAACTTTTCTTCGTCATCGCCTGCTGAAACCTGCGACTGTCTTCGCTCCTCAAACAATGTTTCGCATTCTTGGGGATTGTATCCATCAATTTCAGCGACGGTCGAATCTTGCTTGTTCGCTAGCCCTCTACCGTATCGACTTGGCCTAGGGTTATAGACTTCTTTTGGCAATCCGATGAACGCTTCGTCGCTCAGATTCATCTCACTGCTGGGATTCTTGGTAGGGGACTCCTGGAGAGTTGTAGATTGTGCTATTCTAACGTCTGCTTTTGAAAGCGCAATTATCTCTTCTGGGCCGGATTGGTCGTCTTCAGGAATAGGCGATTTCTCTCTTGCCTTTGGCTTTCGCCCGCGTTTCTCCAGCTGTGGCGTTTCTGATTTAGTATATCCATCTGGGCTAATTTGGTCGTTACTTTCAGCATCAGCACCAGCGGCTATATTGGGCCTTGTCTCGCCTTTCTTTCTCGTGTTTTCTTGATTTTGAGATGTTCCTGATTCTTTTAAACTGATACTATTAATCTGATGTATACCTTCGTATGTTTCCAGCTGTTGAGAGGCAATACTGGGAACATTTTCGTGATGATCACGGTCCTGCTGTGAGCTTTCCTTACACCGCTCTATTTCACCAGAAACAACGTCTCCGATCTCGCCGCTTGAAGTAGCCATGCTTGTGAGTAATTCTGTACTAGAAGCACGACAGTAAGGCTTGAAAATTTCAGCAACATGATTGATCTGCTCAGCACTTGGACCCAATCTACTTGAGTCTTCAGCGAAGGGGTTATGATCAGGATCAGTGATCAACAGCGTTTCATAGCCGCCCATTGAACTTTTTGTCGCTTTGACTGAAGTATACTTCGGCCCTGAATTCATAGTAGTCAATCGATACCCAGTATGAGATACGTCCCTGTCACTGTCGCCAGGGAATGCGGATTGAAATTTCTCATTTGAATTGGAAGTCTGGTCGACTGTATTCGTTGTTAAGTCCACAATTTTCTGATCTAGTCTCGATGGTGATATGTCCACATTGGCTGAGCTCGACGATTTCGAGACCCAGCCTTCAGCGAGTGATCTGGTGACATCTGTGTATGTCCGTTTTTGCTTTTTCCGAGTGCTGGCCCCACGCTTGCAGGAGCTATCCAGAGCCACACTTCTTGATCGCTTCAAGGTTGTGGATGGCGTTCCGACCTCGTCTATTGTTTCATCTAGCTGAGATGTTGATATAGTTGATACGTTTCCGCTAGCATTGGATTGGAAGAGCTCGCCTTGAATCTGTTCGATATCTCGCCTGACACGATCCGTAGAGCCAGTACTCTTTGCAGGCGCATTCAAGACCGTTGAATCCGTCAAAGTAGAAAATGGCTGTGTAGGACTTCCTAGATCTTCTTGTTGTCGCAATGCCTCATCGGATCGCGCTTGGGAACTGGGCAGGCCATTGTAGCTTTGCGTCTGGCTTAGAAACTGACTGAAGTTGATGTCTGCATCCCCTGTCGACTCTGTGGGTTGCGCAAAGTCTCCTGTACGTTTCAATTGTTCTGGGATTTGACTTGCAGCAGGCGCAAGCTCGTCAAGGTCATCCTCATCATCGGAATCGGCAATCTCGCGGGGCGTCATTTTGACCGAAACTTGATAAATTGCACCGACACCACGATGGGAGGATCAGGTATGCGCCACGCTCACGCAGATAAACGTTTGTTCTTTCGTACCATTGTTGAGTATGCGTGCTATGGCACGGCGGGCTCAATGGGATACAGGAAGTTCATCAATGCGGCCGTCAACACTGTGGGGTTACTACCCTGTACCAATGAGAAGCTTACCGACGCGTTCTACAGCCCGCGTAAAGCACCAGCACGGTCTCACGTGACTCCGACTCACACAGATTGTGGCATTGTATGGATGTGACCGACTTTGCATACAGAACGGTGTTGCATATTAGGTTCATAGAAATCGAAAGGGCAAGGGATGATATATTACTCCTGCTGCAGATATTGAGTAGAACAAAAGAATACAGAACCGAAAATAAAGTGTATAGCCCCCTCCTTCGACCTAATCGCTTGTTCGCTCGCTTCAATGGTATCTTTTGCGCAACCAAGAATGCAACAGAAGTCTGTATCAAGAAAAGTGGAAAAGCCATGCATCATCACAGTATTGAATTTGCTCAAGACCCCGTCACAACGCCTCTCACCGGAAAATCCACGTTTATAATGTCACGAACCAGAATTAGAAGCAGTTCAATCCACTCTTCTTCTTTTTCTTGCTCAGTGCTTGCATACGCTCTTCCAAGTGAGCACGAGCAGCTTCAGCCTCACGTCTCTTGTCACGTTCTTCTTCAACTTGTTGAATACTCAATCGTTGAGTCTTTTGTTCACGTCGAAGGTTTTGTAACTCTTCCTCGGCTGCCCAAGCCTTCTTTTTCCAAGTTTCCATGTCAGCTCGTACTTTATTAGATTGAGTTTCAAGATCAACAAGAGCTTCTTCGAGAGTAGCAGTGAGTTGCTTCTCCGCATGAAGATGTTTCTCAATGGTACGAATACGTGCTTCTTGGTCCTCAATAAGTTGTGCCTGGTGTTGTTGAACACTTGAGATATCCTTGGAAGTATGTCTGGATTGAGGCGGCGATGCCGAAGAATTGCTTGGAGCTCCGTTGGTCGCTTGAGCAATGGAAGGCAATGGTGGCAGTGGAATTGCTGGAGGTGGAGAAGGGAGCGAAGCCACTGAAGCAGATTTTCTCAGATTGGATGTTAATGAATTTGACCGAGCAACATCCAATGGCGGTGACTGTGGACGTGACTATGAGATATGTTAGTAAGACATAAAAGCGATGCCCCCAGCAGGCGTAACTTACAGAAACATGCTCTAGACGAGACTTGTACTCGTCGAGCTCTTTCTCCAGTGAACTGACACGTTTATTGGCCTCTGCGAGGGCCTGGTTACCTTGTTCTTGCATGACGGAGAGTCGATTGTGATGCTGATCAAAGCTGTTTTCAATCTGTTGCTCCAATTCTTCGATGATGCGTGCACTGTTTTGTTTTTCAGTCGTGAGTGACTCGATCGTCGCCTCGCGCTTGCGAAGAGTAACATCTTTCTCTCGAATGGTTTCTTCGTGATTGGCCACGTCAATAGCAAGATTACGAATGCGATCTTGATAGTCGGCCATTTTCCCTGTATGCTCAGCAATTTGCTTCTCGAGTTCAGCACGATCTCCATGGTGTGTCTCTAATTGCTTGGTGAGTTCTGCATTTTCGGCAGTCAAAACAGCATGCGTCTGAACGGCTTGTGTCTTTGCTTCCATGAGCTTGGAAACATGGGCATCAATGTCAGCTTCCGTGATAGGTTCGTTCATGACGTGGGATATACGTTCCAGCAGGCTCTGATGTTCTTTATGTCGAGTGTCCAACTCCTGTTTGAGCAGAGCTAGGCGTTCTTCGTGTTGCATATTTACCTCCTTGAGCTTCTCTTCATGTTCAGTCTTGACACCCTCAGCAGCTAGTCGAAGTTCCGCAAGCTCGCTGTCGTGGGAATCATGCAGACTCTTCAGTCCATGCTTCTGAAATTCGACTTCAGACTTATGCTCTTCAACTTCCTTCTGGAGTTGCTCAATCTGTTGTTGATATTCTTTCTCTTTGCCTTCTAAGACTGCAACTTGCTCCTGTAGCTGTTGTTGAGCAGCAGCCTGTTGTTGTTCAAGCTGAGCAATCTTGGATTCGTGGTTTGCAATTGTTGTTGTGTAGCCCTCGATTTCTCTCTTGAGGCTGCCGACAAGCTCCTGGTGCTTCAACCTTTCTTTTTCCATGGCATTGGATGCGGAATCCTCGTTAGCCGAAGATCGCGTCTTCATCGTCTCCATAGCAGCTGCTATCGCCTCAAGCTCTGCAATAGTTGTAGCGAGGCGCTTCCCTGTGGATTCTTTCTCTTCGACTGCTGATGCGTGTTGAGTCTTGACAGACTCCAGCTCAGCTTGCAGTTGCTTCTCTTTTTCAGAGTGCTGTGCTTGTAACTGAGCCATCTCTGTTTCGTTTCTCTGTAGTTGGTCTTGCATCTGACTGATAATAGATATATCCATTGGTGAGGAAGCTTTGATGCTGTTTCTCTCACGTGTTAGACCCGTGATCATCGTAGCCTTCTGCTCCATCTCCCTCTTCACGCTCTTGTTCTCTGCTTCAAGAGCCTGAATCCGTTCCATCTTGGTGTGAAGTTCGTGCATTGCGTTGTTGATGTGAACATCTACAGACTGCATAGTGTCGGGTTTGGTTTCAAACTCTTCGACTGCAATATTCCGAAGGGAAGCAAGGGAGCGATGGGCACGGTCGACTGTAATAACGCTCTGAGAAGTTTGACGGCGAATGACATTTGGTGGCTCCCTTGGTGAAGTCGGTGGCTGCATGTTTTTGGATTTCTGTATTTCGGCCTTGAGCTCCTCCACAGCATCCAGACTATCTTGATGCTCGGTTTGAAGCTGAGCATACTCCTGTGTCAATGCATTCATGCCCATCTCGTGCTCTATCAGAAGTTGAGTAAGGCGCGCGATTTCCCCTTCCGCGTTCTGGTGCGATGGCGACGTTGGTTGGTGGAACTCAGCCTGAGAGCTGGTTTCCTGAGCTGGTGTTTGTGGAACTTCCGATGGCTCAGCCGAACCTGTCGATTCCCCAGCTTGAGATAATTCCGAAGATAATGATCGCGAGCCAGACAAATGTCCGCCAGCCCTGAGTTCGTTCACTCGTGGGTCTTCTAAAAAAGATTGAGGTCTAGATTTGGCTGGCGAAAGTATCTCGCTCGGAGGGGCGGGGTGCTTGGCTTCATCAACCGCATCTTGGAGCTCTGCTAATGTTCGAAGAGCTTCCTGATACTTGGCTGATAACATATCATAATCCGTCATTGTTGATTCATGTTCAAGCCTAAGATCGAAAAGTTCTTGAGTAACATTTTCAAGTTTATCAGCAACGAACTTTGTTTGCGCAGGGCTTTCAGGTTCTTCGTCACGAACAGCAGCAAGACTGCGCGAGGACTTTTTTGGTGCAAGTGACCTCGCTTTCTCTAGGACCCCCAAGTCATCGTCTCCTACAGGCTTCGTAACTTCTGATTCGGCTTCAGCCATGACTTCAGCCAACTCTTGGTCCGTCTCCTCGGGAATAGCCGTTTCAGTGGCAACCTTAAAAGTATCTTCGGAGTGTTGTTGGTCGGTTTCTCCGTTAGTTTCTGGGGCTCTATGGTTGACCGAAGGCAATTTCGTATCACCTGGTTGCTGTTCATTCTGTTGAATATGATCCAACTCGTACAAGAGATTATCAAGCTTGCCGAGGCTACGCTGGCGTTCAACAACGTGCTCGAGGCGTTCAACCTCTCGTTGCATCAATTCCATATCCTGATCAGCCTCAGCAAGTCGTTCCTCAAGAGTAGAGATGTAATCCTCGGAGTTGGCTTCATTCTCCCGCAAACGAGATATTTCCTTTCTAAGCTCAGATACCAACGCGGAGCTCTTTTCCTCACCAGAACTCTGCCCATCGATTCTTGCTTCTAGCTCATGCAGATAAGTGTCGGTACTGGCTTCGCGATCCATTAACTTTTGTACCCTGACATGCAGCTGTTGGTTCATCGTCTCGGTATAAGCGCACTTAGTTTCCTTCTCAAGGAGACTGCTCTCGGTGTTCGCCAGAGCAGCTCGTGTCGTAGATAGATTTGTTTCCAAGGCTTGGATGGTCTTCTCGTATTCAAGGACCATTGACTCGATCTGCTGTTGATTCGCTTGCGAACGCTTCAAGCGATCCACAGAACTTTCACCAGTGATACTATGTAGGTCGACAGATGTATCTCCATTTTGTGTCAATTCAGATATCAGTTTTGCATGTCTTTGGCTCAGGGCAGTGTAACTCTCTTGTACATCGAGAAGATTGTTCTGCAATTCGATTTCACGTTCATTCTGACGTTCAGTTCGCTCGATTGTTGGACCATTTCGCCGTTCGCCACCTTCGGTATTGCGAATTTGTTGGCGTAAGAATGCGACTTCGGCTTTCAACCTGTCGATCAAAGCCTGTTTATCACCATCATCCGAAACTTGTTGTATGCGCGGCTTGCTTTGAATTGCCCGCGCTCTCTGGGCATATTGAACAGTATTCAATGTCTCGCTTAGGTGAAACTCGGCGGGCGTGACGCAAGCAATCATGTAAGTTATAGCGTTACCACCTAAGGAATCTTGCAAGAGTCGTGTTAATCTCGAATCTCTATATGACACATGAGATCCAGCCTGTCGCGAAGATAGCTGGGAAATGACTTTTCCAAGACTCGCCAAACCTGCGTTGATGGAGATACCTTCCCTAGCTCGCTCACCAGATGCTCCAGTATTTTTCAGACGTTCACTCCCAGCGAGGTCGACAAAATGAAGCTTGCTGTCGATAGTCACACTAGGCTGACTTCCAGACATGGCTTCGATAGGTACAGAAAAGCGCTTTTCCTTGGCTGATGTTGGCTGGGGACCTTTCTTCAATACCAGGTTCAGGCTGAATACTGCATGCGATCGAGATGACTTGGCATTGATAGCGGTCGCATCAGTTTGTCGAATTGAAGAGCCGAAGTTCAAAGCCCCAAGTAAATCATCAATGGAATTTATGTTGACCTGATGTAACCCAGTTAGAAGAATTCTGCCTTTTGTATCTTCCCTAATGGTAACGTTGGCTCGTTCCTGTGGAGGAGTAGACTCTGGTAATAATAAGTCACGAAGTTGCTCATTGTAGATTTCGACATAGGTAGCCTTCAGTTGCCAGTCCCGGTCACCATTTGCCCTTGTTGCATTGTGTAAAGAGTTGTTCATAGATGTCATAGAGTACTTTGTCGGCGTCCTTAAGCCAGTGCTATGACGATTGTTGGTACCGGCGAGTTTTTCGAAGAGACTTGCGGCTGCTCTAGGGATAATGCCTGTAATAGATCCATCAGTATTGATGAGGATATATTGTAAACAACTACACAGTACGTACCCATTACTTCCTCGTCATTCTGTTCCCTCGGGCCCGACGTCCCCATAGTGTAGGATTTACCAGCACCAGATTGACCATACGCAAGAATCGAAACGTTATAACCCTGCACAAAAGAATTGACGCTGTCGTGGAGATACTCCCAAACGCCGGCTTGCGTAACATCCTCGTCAAAAACTCGATCGAACACGAAGAGTTTGCGACCCTGGGGGACATCGACGGCCAGACTGGTTGGTGCGGTAACATGGACCATCGACTTCTGGAATCTTTGTGGAATCAACTCGAATCCTGGGTCGGTAGATTTCAATGGAGGTCGTACACGGACAGCTAGCTCAACAATCAGAATGCGTCTCTTCGAGATAAAAGATTGTGGCAGTCTGGCACTCACCAACTTTGACCGCAGTCTTGCCGTCATCATCCGATACTCGACTGCTGCCACCTTGTTTGCTACCTATACTCATCCTGCTGTTACTTCTCGGTGGTGGTCGCATAATTGCGCTCTGCGGTCGTGGTTTGGCGACGCCATCAGGCGACCCAGGCGGAGAGGTCATCATCCTCCAGAGGACGCCTCTATGGTGGGAGTTGTCACTGCGATGGAAGCCTGTCCCTCAGTATTAATAGCAGATGATGCTGGCGGAGCGAGACCATTCAACAAGTTTGTGATGCGAACCCAGTCATTCAACTGGGCTGCTTTTCTATATGTTTAGGGAAATCGACGCGCGGTTTGTGGTACGGGTGATGATGCTGATTTGAGAGGCAGGTCCGGTTGATCGGGGCGATTATCTCGAGTGTCTGATCGACCGCACAGGTCAATGATCACACCAGCTGGCGAACGCGACCCATGCGACAAAAGGTAATAGGTCGTGACAGTATATTATTGATTTGCGATAATAAGTTGAGAGATATTAAGATCTGGGATACGGAGGTGAGCTTAGGGGGCGTCTTCGATAGGGAGTACCCGAAATTATCACTTGCCGACCAGTAATTTTTTTTTCCCTACTTGTTATTGTTATTTTACCTCTCCTTTCTCCTTTCGGCTGAATCGATACGTTGTGCGCCGTAAGAGCACGACAGGGGCCAGTGACACCAACAATATGATTGCAGGGACAAGGCAGGCCACATCTCAAGTGGGGGAAGTTAGCCTTTTGGAGCGGACAAAGCCAACGAGACAAGTTAGGGGAACAGGGGTATTGTGTACCCTGAGTACGGAGACTGTGCCTGAGGACGCAAGGTTTATCGGGAGCTTGTGTGCGCAAGTGTGCGTATCCAAAGTTCAGCGTGGCACAGGTGGCCATTCAGGAGCAGAGTGAGCAGCCGAATGGAGCACTGTTGCGCTAAATGCACACTAAGTCAACCACTTCAAGAACCCGCGTCGGCAACGTAAAAAAACGATTACTTTCTCGCTAAAAGCCGTCGAAAAATGGTAACAACATGAATCCAGAAGGGCTCAGGGGATTCTTCGAAAAGTATGGATTGCGACGTAACCGATTTGAGAGAAACTATGGACCAATAGCGCATGTCGCATGGCATCTTGAAACCGACCCAGCATGAAGAAGCACGATGCAGACCATCTTCACAATCATCCACAAGAATTATGTGATTCGTTTCCTATCGTTATCTTCCGACGCTTCAATACGGTAATACGCATAGCGCTCAATTAGACAACCGGCGATCCCTGCTGTCTCCGGTATAACAAGGCTTGAGCCAGCTGCTCTGCCAATGGCCAAATCGAAGCTACTGTCATGAAAGAAAGAAAAAAGCTTCATAATTCCTGATGAGACACCGGAGGAAAGTACACACCCGTCTGCAGAACGTTCAGCTACAAACATCCAATTGTCTCTGTATAGCCCATCTGTGCTCTAGGTACAGATAACGAAGAACCAGAAAAGCTAGGCTGCGGACAATCCGCCACGCAAGGGATTGACACAGAGATGAACGCCCGGTCCAATAAACTTTCACGGTACCGCAGTAATCGACCGATTGCTATTCCCCGTTCCTACGCTTTTTGCTTTCTAAGAGTGTGTCCCTCGTCAGTCTGAGAGAAACTGTGAGAACCAGGATACAACACCAGATGTATTGCATCCACTACAGAGGTCAGCGGTGTTCCTGTCTCCCATCTGCCAAGAGCCTACTCTGGAGTATACTCTGCTGAAATCCGGCAGTGATGATCAGGGGCGTTTTTCACTTTCGGATATTGTCTGTGTGCAACCCCAGTCCTGCTTAGGAAAAAATCTACTAGTAAGCCACGGATTTTTGTTAACGGTCTTCACTAGTAATATGACCTCGACTTCATCTTTCCAACATGGAAAAGTATGAAAGAGAATTGGGGGGAAAATGCGGCATGGGACGCTTCTTAAACATGTTACTATGTGATTAGCACTTTTCGGAAGCCGTTCGTACCGCAACCCTCTGCTGCAAATGTCAGCAGCTATGACAGACACCGTGGCTCCCTGTCTCCCTGTCGTCACCGATTCAAGTCAACTGCTGGTGGTGCTCAGACCTCCAAGCACCCCGTCAGTAGCTCCGGAATCAACCCGCTCTACCCCATCGCAATACCCGGCATAACTAGTGGGTTGGCAAAAATATCGTAACTCACCTGGCTCAGCATCCTTCTTGTTGACACCTGGCGAGCTTCGCTGATTCCCGTCGGACGAGCGAAACCCCGGACATTTCCTCAGCACGCACCTCCTACTGTGCCAGACCTTTGATACCACGTTTCGGCCTTGCTTATTGAAATTTCTTCTACATGTATCTAGTTACCTTCAGATCAGGCTTGTCAGAAAACACACTTCCGAAGCTGCGCATTGCAATTATAAAAGATAGAGTTTATCGTGGGAGCCGTTCTAGTAGGCTTAGGTATCCCTCCTCTCAAGCACTGTGCTTGGTCAATCCTGTTTGCTTACATCCTTCCAGCAGTTATCGCTGCCTCTACAAGTGTGACGGCAAGGTGAAGCTAAGTCGCGCTGCCCACAATCTTGCATTGGTCATAGGACGTTGGTTTGTCGCTTTCATGCCGATTCTGGAAACCGTCCGCTACATGATGCCGGCCACCCAGTCAGTGTGAACAAACTCCACAAACTCCAGGACTGACCATCAGCCACTTTATTCGAGAACATCAAAGAGGACTCTGTAAGATCCAGACGTCCGGTGCATTGAAGAGGACCCTTGCTCATTACAGAGTCTAGCCAACCCCACCTCCGACATCCCGCAAACACATCTGCGTCTGAGCGTTGCCACATCTGTATGACCTCGGACCAACCTCAAGCAGATACGAGTTGTTGGTTAGTCGCTTTAGTGGTCACTATGGATTCGACAGCTTCCACGACATCAGTGCAGTGAGTATGTCCGCCTGACCTCAAGATCCCTATTCTGCCCATCTTAAATCTTGCCCGAAAACCTGTGTAAGATGTCGTTGCATACTTGGTCTTGCAGCATCTTGATAACCGATGCTACGCTAGCTCTAGCACAAAGCGCAATTGTCTAAGGCAAATACTGTGCGTATCGCCATACCCGCCATACCACTATCCAATTGGTGGCTGGAAATCATGAACCAAGTATTCCCCTGTCCTAGGCTACCCATCGTTGTACATGAAAAGCGACACAGGTGGCTCGGTATGCGCATCTAATGACATGGCGATGGGCCTTGCGTTTCCTCCTCTCCTAACCCGCTGCAAACACAGAGGCATTGTGTGTCATCATAGGATACGGTGTATTGTAATCAACAATTCTCGTTTTTACACTCCGCTTCGCAATTCTGTTAGTGTGCTCTCATTTTCTCTACTCGGTAAATTTCCTGGTGTCTGAACGATTCAATAAGTCTGTCCCCTTGTGATCTTCTCAGCTACAGAGGCAGCCTTTGTTTGTCTGCATATCATTGACTGCCATCATGGACGATCAGGATGTTAGCACCACCTATGGCCACCCATCCGAGTTATATGGGCAGATGTCCAGGTTTTAGTAAAGGCTCGGATTAACATTAGTCAATCGCTGTGGCGCAGGAGTACGCAGATTACGTTACCGAGTCACAGCACTTACTTCGTCCTCTACTACAGCTGTGAATGTTGATCAACCTCGTCGGCATTCCATTCAAGTTCTTTAATATGCAACCTTACGCTTACCGTTACTCTTGCATCCTACACTTCGACACAATGCAGTGACTTCGTACTGCAAAGGATAGAGGCCTGGATGTACCAATGATAATTACAGGAAGGTGAACATGACGCAGGAACTATTCCTTCAGAGTAAGAAACTACTGGTATATGGAGTATTGCAACCTCCAACACACCATCTTCACCTCATGCATAACAATCATAGCCATACGGAGAAGAATGTCTTGCAATTCTCCCATGAACTTCCCAACTTCAAAATATCTATGAGTCATCCTCCTAGCTTCCAACGCCGGTATATAAAGTTCCCATTTCCCTCCAACCTTTTGCTCTTGTTCACCATCTCTCATCTTCATTAGTCCTATTTGCTCCCTGGTTGAGTTGTCGCTTTCCCTGCGTCCTTTTCTCGATCCTAAAGTCATCTGCCATACTTCTCTGATGAACACAGCTCGGATATCATGAACATACACAGAGATACGCACGTCAAGAGTGCAGACCCTGAAGGAATCAAGCCACTCGGATATCATCCTGATGATTGGATGAGCGCAATTCCATTGCTAAAGGAAGGGGGAATAACGCTGAACAACAAACATGGAAGGTCATCATTGATCCATCAATGATCTATTCATTTCACCGAAAGCTATAATGGAGAATGTCCGAAGCATGAAGCTTATCCCGACCGATAAAGATGATAATTTGTTGAATCAGCAAGCGCATCAACTTTCATTTACGAAGTATCGTGAAGCCCAGACAGAATATTTGCACCACGATAAGAACAAACACCGCATCCATGATGATCCATCAACACGCTCGTGCATCCGGCGGATTAACGCCCATGCATGCATGAAAATTACCAAGGGGGCATCGGTTCCAGAGGCATTATTTCAAAGCTAGCCCACCATGGGGGAATTCGAGCCACCCCCCTATCCCATCCAGTAATCAAAAGACTGGCACCCGAGTCCAAACGAGCCAGACACTGTGGACCTCCACAACCTCTGTAACGCTGCTAGACGCCCTACAGGAAGATCTATTGATGACAAATCGTTCCTCCATCTCCGACTATCGACATGGTGGCAGAAGGTCTGTCTATACGGCTTGTAACAGTTTATTGAGCCAATGATCCAGAGATGGCATCTTGAGATTGAAGGACCAGTATGGAGATTGCCTAGGGGAGAATACAGAACTTGTGAACCACGAAGATTGGGAATGAGCTTCGATTATTCACGACGAGAATTTGGCGACGAGCCTAATTTCCAATCAGTTGTAGAAGAGTTCCCTACATATCTTTTACCAGCTGAAGGCCGGCAGAGGGGAAGTATCCCTCACAAAATACAACAGGTTCCATACACTCAGGTTCATCGTGCTCCGGCACAACAGTACTGCTTTTTCAATTTCGCCTAGTGAGTGATTATATCATAACATATTGGGCTCCTCTCCCTGGGCCCTGACAAACTCATCATCCTCGGGTTGACCTGTCGCTTCAAGGTCTGCCGAAGCCTGATCACACACGTTGCATCACCCTGTTGACCAGACGTTAGAATACTACACAATTTCAATGCTGGATCAATCTTGTGATTTATCTTGCGGTACTCTGTTGATGACAGGAAAGAGAAAGTAAACCTCACAATTCAGATACCTGAAATCTAACAAAACACAGATTGAACAGGTATGTCGAACGATAAGACATTCAAAATACTGTACGTTACAGTTCACAGATTAAAGTTGGTATAAACGTAGAAAAATTTCACATCCCTGAGCAAGAAACAATGGGGTATATAACTGTTAGGGCACTAGGCAATGGACAACGTGAAACGATAATCCCGGCAAGCTGGGGGCTTGTGAAACGTATGTGCAACGATGACAGCTATGGGTGTGCAGGACATCTCGAAACTAGCCGTTGTGCCCTTATAGACAAGAGGGGTCAACGGCTGCAAAGGCTGCAAAAATTGAGCATCTGGCCTCCTCAGCTAACCTTCCATTCACAAGGATCAAATGCGAATAGCATGTCGTTCAGATCCTAACAATAACGATATCATGATATCAGGCAAGGCATAACGTTATATATAATTATAGTGAGTATATAGCGATGTCACGCGATTCAGATAAGGCATATGAATTTGTATTTGAGGATTTAACATTGAGAACTTTATGCATGCTCTTTCATACTGTAAGTCCAGTTTGGTTGGTTACATCGGTTTACTGCTTTTACGTACCGTCCACGATAAATCATCATCCAGCAGGCAGTCTTGTTGCAGGTCCGATCTCGATATGTTGTGTCAAGTGAGAGTTGAAGACATTTCTTTTTTGGAATCTCAGCTAGCTTCATCGCCGCACATTCAGATTCAGATTCTGGATCTGGGATGAATTAAATGTAATATCAAACTTGAGTGTTCTCAAACTGTGGATTCAGAACCCCAGCCAAGCTCTAGCTATGTAATCACTGTAGAACCGGTGACTGATCAGATGGAAATGAAATTCTCACTGAGAGGCATCTAAATATGATAGCGCTGTAATTAGGGGTGCATACTTGACCCAGAATTCCAATCCATCAAATGTCTACAGTATCTAGAAAACCTCCACGGTTGCGTTAGGAGGAATTGACGGCTCTTCAGGAGCTTCACCAAGAACACCACGGGGGAAAGCAGAATCTTCAGGAGGATTATCCCTCTTTATTCCCAAATCTCCTAAGCTACTACCTACATTGTCGCTACTACACAGACACTTTCACACAGCGGCTACCCAAAAAAAAAACCCCCCCGAATCTAGAAAGCACTTGACAAAGTCCAAGGGGGGATTGAATTGGGCTTTGGATTCCGAGAAAAAAGGATAAGTTGTCCGAAGTTCAGCGTCATGGCGCGCGGAGGACGGTAGGATAGAATCAAAACCTTATAGAACGTACTGTAGGTAACATTAATCTTTGTCCCTTTATACTAATTAAAATACAGTACCTTGTTCTGTCACCATCACCACAGCACACTTTGTCATATTCTACTACGGTAGTAGTAGATGGGAAAATACTGCGGGAAAGTGACAGATAGGAATTCTGAACACCGCCAAATTGCCTTGATTAATATTTGCATCTGAACAGATAATTAACGTTAGCCTAGTATTCTTAGAAGATAATACAATATGAACAATTTCGGCCTCTATAGTACAGTACGGAATAAAACCGTTTTGTTCTCCTGGGGGAAAAGGGGGGAAAAAAAAAGAGGATTCTGTGTCTTGTATTTATATCGCTTGTACAGTATCAAGACATGGATATAAGGGATATTATAAAGAGATTTTTTTTTTTTTTTTTGGAATAGTTGGTGAAAAGATGGAAGACGACAAACGAAACGGCGCGCGCTGAGCTACACATCATTTTCGTTTTGAGAGTTGCAAAGCTTGTGACTTCTTTTTTTGAGTTATAATAAATGCTGGCTGCAAGATCGCTGATGTAGAAATTGGAAAGTAAAGTAATGCATGTACGTTATTGCTATCATGGAGCTCGTGAAATAAGTCGTAAATTGGTACAGTACATAAATGACATCGAGAACGGTTCCTGCCTGCAGAAAAAGCCCGACCTTGTTTTTCTCAACGCCGCGGCGTTCTTTTTGTTGTTCTCTTCCGTGGAGGAAGGAATCATATTCATAGGAAGCTCTCATGGCCCACACATGTCCTTAATATTTTCAATCTCTCTCCCTATACGGTGGCGGAGGTGAACTTCTCATATACTCCATATCTCTCCCTCTTTGCTGCTGTGAACCATGTTTCTGCCGGACTCCATTCACTGCTCTATATCGCCCCGGAATCTCTGCATCCAGTTCCACGAACCCGTTCGGTGGACTTGAAATAGTCGTGGGGATATCTGGATGGCTTGGATTACTGTTGCTGGTGATATTAATTCTGGAATTATTGGACGTGTTTGTAGGATATCCTGGAGAGGAGGAAGAGTCGTGGGTTTGACCTTGGGATGAGTTCCGCGGCATGTCAGGTGGGTACATGTTGGTTTGCACCTTTCCAGTCTTCATGTCGACGTGGACCCCGGGAGGAGGGAACATATTCGGACGTTGTTGTTGAATCGGTGGTCTGAATGCGGCGAATGTTTGAGACGGCGGCGGTGGGTGGTGCTGCTGCGTCCACTGTTGTGGGAAATTTTGTGGGTGTATAGGACCTGTGTTCTGGGGTTGCCATGTAGGATGCGATATGGGTGGCGGAGCGCTGTAGGGTCGCGGGGGACCTGTCTGTGGAGGTCTGAGTTGTTGCGATGTTGCATGATGGGGAGAAGTGTCAGGGCTGTGATGATGGTGATGGCGACGCCTGCGACGTCGTCTTCTGTGTTCTGATTCCGATCTTTTCGGGGGGTTGTCCTTGCTCAGCTCATTCAAAAAGTATCCTGCTGCGACAAGTTCGAGGCCACCGAGGATGACCATTTCAGCGACGGCGAGAACGCGATGGTTTCTATATCCCAAAGAGTAGCTAACATGAAGCGCGTAATACTGCCGATGTACTTGAGATGTCTGAGATCTGAATTACGGCCTGCATAACAGATCAGATGCTGAGAATGTACAGAAGTGATTGATTTCAGCCCTTGGTAACCTCGGTCAGCTGCGGTGGAAGTGGACTAACGATGTCATATGAGAGAGTTTCTAACAATAGAACGAGCACGTGTGATACTGTAAAAGCCCCTTGAAGGATCTTAACCTTTGGAATTATTTTACGAGACCTCAATTATTTTATTCCGGGATAGATTTGAATCTACCTTGACCTCTCTTGTTAGTCTCAGATTGTTCGTAGACGACATGGCCATGACAAATCCTATACATCTACGACCATCGTCTAGACAAAGGATCATGGCGTATTTTCCGAAGCATTGATCATGTTGTGCGAGACGTATTGCTTTCTCAGAAGGATAGGACGGTGAAAGTGGTAGCGAAAGCTTAGGTTTCTGATTATTTTTTTCAGATTGTATTACATGCATCATGCAGTCCTGCTGGCCTCAGCGTAACTGCATCGGTACATTATTCAACAGCCCAAGAATGTCGTAAATTGCTTGCGTTTCTCTATGTCAATCATCATCATACTTCGGCACTATCGTTCTGATAGTTTATATAAATCCAACATACGCACTGCTTAAGCATCCGAGTCCAATCTTGTCTCTATGGTCACATGCTCCATGACCACCAGGACGCATAGGCATTCTATCATCTGGTGAGTTGATCTGCTAGCCATGTTGTCTTAATTGGAGGTCGAGCTGCGATACATGAGAGACATAGCTCATGCGATTCCCAAAGCTTGGAGATGACTGTTCGCCAAGAGAGGGAGAAATAGCCAGTTCGTCCTATACGAAAGTTGAAGCGTGGTGTTAGGAGTTGCTCCCTTTGGCATCGATCGTGTGAACATCATCCCGTAGGGCGAGGGCAAGGAGTTGGCATCCCGAGTCTAGAGGAGTGTATCCTTTCCCAATTTCTCAATTCAGCGCCCATATAACTCCCCGTCAAACTCCGCCGGACAAATCTCTTCCCACTCCACGAATTCCCCTTCAATGGTAAAACCCCCTAGCAATCCTCCTCCTTGAGTCTCCTCATTCTCGTTCTCCTCCCCGTTAACCTCAACGACCTCTAACATTTTCTTCAATTCCCCTTGATACCAAACTTTTTTCCAATCCCTCTTTCTTGCATCTTTGTCCCCATTATGATGGATCATAACTGGGATCGTATTCAGACATAGATGGGTATAAAGCACGAGACTGTTGGATTGTTTCTGTTGGTCCAGAACAGGAAACTCACTTGCACGGATATCAGTGGGTAAGAGCAGGGGAGTCTTCTGCAGGTCCGGGTGTAAAGGACATGCCATTGAACTCCGGCGGCCGGCTTGATCGAGAATGTCGAGATTGTGATTTAAGTATTTGGCATCTTCTTGGGAGTTGACAGTTTGATGGCCTAAGAGAGAGTAGTAATCTAATCCTATGCCGTACTCAAATGGTTTGTTGGGTCGATATTCTGTCGAGAGCACCTGGTGAGTGAAACTTGGTTCAAGCGGGTCGTCAACAATCGCTGCTTCTTGTTGGAATGATGGTCTTGGGGAACCTGGGCGGTCCTTCACCAAGTACTCCATCAGGGTGTCGACCCAGGTGTGGTGATGTCTTCGCATGACTTCGCGGTGGAATTCTTGTTCACCAAAAATCTCGGCAAAGATTGATTGGTCGCTCCCACCGTAACAGTGGCTGGCCTCCGTGTCTCCCTTGTCGTGCGGACTAGGGTTCTCGGGGGTGTATTTCACGCAGATCTCGAGTTTCTGTTGGGCTCTTTCGAACAGTCGAGCCATGTCACCTAGTGGTCCGATAATGTAGCCGGAATTCAGATACCGCTGCCTGACGCTGGCGTATCGATTCCACCCGACTCCAGTGTCGGTATTGTGGCCATAGAGGTCTCGAGGAAGTGGTGATTCTGGAATGGCATAACAGGAGACCGTGTGCAAGTCATTCGGAGCACACTTTTTGCCAGCCCCGAAGATGATGGTCTGTTTAATGCCTTCTCGAGCCGCTGCCCCACCGAGACGATGCTCAATCCAGGCGTTCGCGTTGTTGTTAATGGAATGGTAGCGGCTTAGAAATAATGAAGAGGGCAACTGGATGAAGATGTCATATGCATCGAGCATGAAAATTAGTTCTGAAGAGACTTCTGGTCCTCCTTCCTGCATCCGGTTTCGAAGGTGTTCAAGCACCAAAGTGATTTTTGCCAGATGCGATCCACCGCCGAGCAGACCCGGAACGGCATACGTTTCATTCCAACTCACGAGGGTAGGAACTGGGTATTCTAGAACGGCAAGCCCGAGCATTGTCTTGCAGAGATTGACTTCCCTCTTTTGTGCTACCATTACCACATGAATATCTTGGGGGGATGCAGACGCCCCCTCCCCTTGTACTGGCACTCGGAGCATGGCAGCGACATCCTGATCCTAGGTTCCTGGTTCAGCAACCTTCTTCTACCAATGACACCAGAACAGTCTTACTTCCGTTGTAGCAGGTCCGAATGGATTATATATGGTGATCACTAATATGGTAATTGAAATATATAACAACGCCCCTAGTGATAATCGCCTTGAGGGCCGAGGTAGCGTAAAGGCAAATGGGTTTGGAGAAAACGGCTTTCCCATATTGCTATTCGACAGCACCTGAGTCAATGACAAAGAGTTGCATTTATTGAGCTCGCGAGGTACATAGGTAAGTGGTCAAATATTGCGTATACTGACCACAGCGCTCCCCTCTGTCAGCCCGCGGTCGAGACTAATTAATCCACAGCTTTTCAGCTGCTAGGTGCCTTTTTCCATTGTACTGTAGAACTCTCGGTAGCCATTTGATATGGTCCATCTTTGCTCGGTACACCACCAGTGAATATTTCAACGTCCAGAGCGTCAGGCAATTGACCCCTATTGGCTTTTTCGGCGGACTACCTGAGACCATTTCCACCCGGTGGGTAGCGCCATGGACTAACGAAAAGCTAAGTAAGAATGCCCCTAAAAAGTTTAGGGTAAGCACTGTTTTCTGTAATGGCACATCCAAAGTTGAAAAACCAACAACATTCACATCGCTATCACAGTCACGATGAAGCCCAATGAAGCCCAGAAGAGCCCAGAGCATTGTTGTGGCCACCGTCGGAAAATTGTCAAACACCATAGACCCCATATCTAATTGACAGTACATCCCCTTTTCCTATACAACCCTATTGAAACGCATAGCATCTCTCCTTCCCTACCAGATCTTACCCCCGATAGCCTGGTTTTCCCACGCACTCGACTTGCATGCCTAGCGCCCTGAGTTTGTCCGAATCTACCACATTACGCCCATCAAAAACGAGCTTGGGATATCGCATAAGACTTGCCACCCGACGCCAGTCCACTTTGCCTGGCTTTTCTTGCTCCTCTGCAAGTCCGTGTTCTGCAAGACTGTCACTGAGAGGCGGTGTCAATTGTCCATCGCTTTGGATTTCCCCTGCCAGTGCGTCGCTCCCAAAGAGCTCGCTTTGATTACCTTTACTGCTGTCGCAGAGGGAGCTATAGCTTGGCGAGGAGTCACGGTTGTTGAATTCGTCCCATTCGGTTGCTATCACGACAGCTTGAGCTTGATGGCAGGCCTCATACGCTGATGAGCAAACCCGCATCTTCGAGTGTATTTGCTCCAGGGACATCCCCGTTTCGACACCCATAGCATGGAAGAACTCGTCTGCCCTCACCCGAGGATCATACACTGTGATTCTAGCTTGTTCAGAAATCAGATATCCTGCGATAGAGATAGCTGCACTTTCTCGTATGTCGCCAGTATTCTTCTTGTATGAACATCCTAGTAATGCGACCTTCTTTCCAGAGATGGTATTGTGCATTCTGCGGACTATTCTGTGCGCGAACCGAGCTTTTTGACGCTCATTGATGTCGTTGACAGACCGCCAGTAGGATCCAATGTCGGGTAGTTGCAGGCTGTCCGAGAAGTGTGCGAGACTAAGTGTGTCTTTCTTAAAGCAAGATCCTCCAAATCCAATGGAAGATCTTAACATCTTACTCCCTATGCGTGTGTCAAGACCGCAGGCGAAAGCCACCTCCTCCACATCTGCTCCTGTTGCTTCGCAAATCGCACTCAATGCATTGATGCTGCTGATCCTTTGGGCCAACAACGTGTTGGCCGCGAGTTTGGCAAGCTCAGCTGAATTCGTATCCATGGAGATGATTCGGTCCTTTGGAACCCAAGCATTGTAGACATCACTCAGAATCCTTCGAGCTTGGTAGCCGCTCTCAGTCGGATCCGATCCGATCAAGACTCTGTCAGGCTCCAGTAAATCACGGATAGCTGTGCCTTCAGCCAGAAATTCAGGGTTCGACAAGACTTCGAAATGCAATCCCGGTCGTCCCAATCCTACTAAGATTTCTTTTACAATCTTCGCCGTGCCACATGAGACAGTACTCTTTTGGACCACAATTTTGTCGTCAGCAGCCACCCGTGCAATTCTCTCGACCGCAGCTTCGACCCAAGTCACATCCAAAGCCTGATTCGCCCCACGGCCAAACTTTTTGGTTGGCGTATTGACCGAGATAAATATCAGGTCGGCATCTACAATGGCTCTGTCGACTTCGGTGGTGAAATGAAGGTTAGGGGTACGTCCGTCAATCCCATCACGTCCGATCTGGATCATCTCTAGGAGTCCGGGTTCTGCAATCGGCAAATCGAGGGAGTTCCATGCTTTGATTCTCTCGACACTGAGGTCCACCACATTCACGGTGATGCTGGGATTTTTGCAGGCTATGACAGCACATGTTGGACCGCCCTTGATGGAATCAGTAAGACCCTTGCACACGGGCGTTTACCTGTGTCGCTAGGATTACTTACAACGTAGCCTGCCCCAATACAACAAATATTCTTGATCATTGCTCCCATTGCAGGGGCTTGACCATTGTATACCAACCACCTAGACTTCTAACATGAACAATCCGTCACCGTACATGATATGCTTAGCATAACCTCAAGGCATCAATCATTCTACCGTAATATGGATTGATGGTTTCTCTTCCAAATAACTGCTTTGATCAGGTACAATGCAGGGTGGACGAGTCATCAGCGAGGTCGAGTGCTTTAAAAGCGAACTAGCTCGCATTTTAGTATGGCACTTGCTTATACCAATACTCTATATGACCGCCAATATGAGTAACGACAGATACACTAGGTTAAGGAAGGAGATCACTCACGCGATAGTTGAGCGGATGGCCATCGAGCCGCACTGGACTCTCCATCTGTCAATTGAATGTGATGTGGTCTTGGTTCATTTCTTTTTAGTCCCAAAACGGTATGAGGCGGTTGGTATTAGTGTGAAGCCACATGTTCGACTAAAATCAAGAATAAGAAGATCAGTGGATTTCTTGTCCAGCAGCGCCGTAGCGCGGGACATAGGATGGTCTTGGTCTGGAACAGGTGAACTACGGTCATACATGCAAAACACGACATATGTATCACCCGAGCCATTAGGACCGGTAACGCCCAAGTTGCAAATATGGAGCGTTACCTTACCTTCCTCCGAGGTTGCAAGCCGTCTTTGCATTCTGTGCAATGAACATATACGCAATGACATACTCTTTACTATAGATGGATGTATGCATCCCTTTTCTGGTCGAGAGGGGGCCATAGTTTGAGCTCTGACTCTGCTGGAAGTGAGAAGTGAGAAAGAACTGTTCAACGCCGTCTATCAGCATGTCTTCACAGGCATCGACACAAGCACATATCCTGATCTCCCTCGGCCTGTATTTTGTCATTAATTTGACACTTTCGACGAGCAACAAGGCAGTCTTGGACAAGGTATGATAGAACGACCACTCGATTGAAGGCCAACTAACTTTTCCATATAGTTTCCCTTTCCCTGGCTCGTTACAGCGCTGCATGCCATTTTCACCTCGATCGGATGTCTGGTCTTATTGTGGAGAGGGACTTTCCAGGCTTCCAAACTCACGAGACATGACAGCATCGTCATAGCGCTTTTCTCTTCCCTGTTCACCATCAATATCGCTATGTCTAATGTGTCCCTGTATGTCAGCGACGCCTTTCCGCTCGCAATGGTTTGGTTTTACTAATGTCGACATAGATCCCTTGTTTCTCTATCATTTCACCAGACTGCAAGGTCAACCACTCCGATCTTCACAGTTCTCATATATCGACTCGGGTATTCTAGAAAGTTTACCCACCAGATCTATCTCTCATTGTTACTCATGACCATGGGCATTGCTATCGCGACATACGGAGATTACGATTTTACCCTGGTAGGCTTCGGCTTAACACTTACCGGTATCGTACTCGCTGCCGTGAAGGTATGTTGACCGAGTTCTGCACAGACCAGATAGGATGGCTAATGTCTCTCATCTCAGACGGTTGCCACCAACAGGTTGATGACAGGCTCCTTGAAACTCCATCCCCTGGATATCTTGTTTCGAATGAGTCCTCTTGCGGCTTTCCAGTCGCTCTTAATGGCATGGTGGAAAGAAGAGCTGATGCACGCAACCATTCAGTTTCCGAGCGTAGATGCATTGTTTCAAGGCGTCGGGATTCTACTTCTCGTCAATGCATCTCTGGCTTTCCTTCAAAACATATCCTCTTTTCACACAAACAAAGTGGCAGGAGCGGTGACTATCTCGGTTTGTGCTAATGTGAAGCAGTGCTTAGTAGTATTGCTCGCTATCTCTACCTTCTATACACGAGTTGGGATGTTGAGCGGGATTGGCATGGCTGTGGCATTGAGCAGTAGTGCTTGGTATAGCTGGATTCAATTGCAGGAGAGAAGAAAAGCTGTCGCTGAGAAATTACCACAATAGGCATCGCATCTTCATCTCTAAATTAAGATCAAATACAGCCGTAATTGTGCGCCGTACAGTCCACGCCCAGCTAATCATGCCATGCCGTTACTGTTTGAATGCAATTTTGTCAAAGGGAGAAGATGGTGTACAGTCAGCCGAGTGAAATAAAAGGGGCTCGAAGGTTGTTGGCTGGCTGATATTACTTAGTGAGTCGTCAGAGTTTGGACCACGTTCCTTGGTGTATTGATCTGCAATCCACAGTCCCCGCACACCTACCAACACTGTGGAGCAGACGGTGAGGCCAAACCATCTAGAACAAGATTCCTTTCTCGAAATTTGTTCCGTGTTTCTTTTAGTCCTATCTAATAGCCCAGGTCCTGTAGCAGGATGGCTCAACCAATACTATACCGCATTTTGGCTGTTTTCAACACTCTATGGCCCGGCTAGAACCACTTGTGGCACCTTGATCGTGCTCTGCTCGATGAAAGCCTTGGTTCCAGCATATCATCCCTAATTCATTACGCATGTCTGCTCAAACAATGCTTTCCTCTTGTGGTTGAAGAGCCCTCTTTCGATGTCGAGATGAAGAGTGAGGGAGCCGTTCAAGTCGGAGGTGGAAATGGTGCGACATGGTTAGATACTTGGTGGACAGTTCTCATAGCACGAATCCAAGGGCGGTACCGACCAACGACACGAATTATCACAGTGGTAACGCTGGCTCTGTTTCTTTCAATCTATAGCTTGAGGGTAAGCACGTTTCGTCTTCGTGGATTTGAAATCTGGCTGCGAACCGACAACTTCTCCATCCTTCTCCCATCTTGGTCATTCGTGGTTGTTATCCTCACTCTTCTCTAATACCTGTACAGTCATTTGACCCTGTCACACTGCCATCGAGCATCAGTCCCCAGGAACAGACCGTACCATCCCGGCATAACTTCCTACACCTTCTCACGCCTGCCACCAAGTCTGACGTCAACCTGTGTAAAACCATCCTCAGTGCCAGTGTTCTCAATTATTCGACACCTACCCTCATCAATTGGGGGAAAAGGTTCACGGAGGATGGGCTTTCTAATGGTGGTGCTCACCTTTTCAAGATCTCTGGGATCTTGAATTATTTGAACGAGGTCGGCCCTGAAGGCAACGATGATCTGATTGTAATCGTCGACGGCTACGATACCTGGTTTCAACTCGGTCCGGATGTGCTTCTCTCTCGTTACAATTCCATAAACCGACAAGCAAATGATCGAATCTTCAAACGTCTTTGTAGATCCAGAAGTTGTCCATTTGACCCGTTCTCTCATATTTCTCAGCATATTCTATTCAGCTCGCAAAAGAAATGTTGGCCTCACAGTCCAGATGAGCTAGCATGCCATGCAGCACCTGCATCCACATTACCAGAAGACGTCTACGGGCCCGAAACAGATGTTCCTTATCCCGATGACGAAAATCCGTTTCTTCGAACAAGAGGCCGTTACTTGAATTCAGGGTTCGCTATCGGGCCTGTGAAAGCAATGAGAAGGGTTTTCGAGGAAGCCGAAAGAAGAATGAAGATCGACGACCATGCTGGAAGCGACCAAGGGGTGCTCAGCGACATCTTCGCCACACAAGAATACGCACGAGAGATTCTTCGTCGGAAATATTACGCCGAACATCCAACACAACGATTCTTTCTCGGCCTTTCAACCTTCGTCTTCGGCAGATCCTCCTTCGATAGAGACCGAGAGGCAGTTCTTCAACCATCTGCCACCAAAGAAGTCCTCGCTCTGGACGAATCGAGCCTCACCTCCATCCAATCCCTTGACTACGGTATCGGCCTCGACTACACCTCGGAACTTTCCCATGTCACAGTGTTCGCCCAGCGAGACGCCGATTGGATCACCTACCCACCTTCTTCCTCTACGCCCTCCCGCTACTGGAACATCCTACCCATGAATATCAAATCACTTCCCCCGACCTTTACCTCGTTCATCCCCCCTCCTCCCCTCCCCAACGTCACCACCTGGGATAACATCCCCCTCTACACCAACCTATTCACCAAAACCATCCCCCTCTCCGTCCACCACAACGCCTGGCAACGCAACATGAAAGACCTCCGACAGAAAATGTGGGGCCAAATGTGGTGGAATCCACAAGCGTTTGAGTTACTTGCTGCACATGCCGTCGGACCCAGGGTACCAATTGTCAGCGAAGAAATCGAAGGAGACGAACAAATCTCAAGAATCGAAAGGGCTCCGATGACAAGGACAAGTAAGACAACGAATATCAAAGAATATTGGTCTCCGGTGGAAAATAAGGGGGGTGCGAGAGCGGATAACGGGACTTGGATCGAGTGGGATGATCTTTGTGGGAAATGGGCGGAGGAGTTATTTGACTTTTCGGATTCGTCTGAGAACTAAATGAGATAATTGGCTAGGCTTGGTTTTGGATCATTTTATGACCGTCGTGTTTGCTAGCTTATGGGGAACATGAAATTAAAAGAGAGATATACTAATGCGACATTCGAACATTTGTAAGAGAATAAATTGACGACGTATTTATTTTTTATATATGTCAAGTTATTCTTGATTACTTTTTCTCAAGTACTATTGTGCTCATTAGGTGTCGAATTGCTTTGGCCGGGTGCATGATTCATATGATCTCTATCATTATTCTTAGGCTCTGAGGCTCCGGTATCTTGATCTGAGGACGCTTTGTGCTGCTTCTCTTCTTCTTGCTTTTGTTTTTGCTGTTCATGTTCCTTTTCCCCAGCTCCCTGCTTCTTCATCCTCTCCTGCTGCTGCTCCTCCTTCCGTTTCACTTCATCTTCTTTCTTTTCCAGATCCAATCTCAAGAAATTCGCCGTCTTCTTTTCGAGTTTCACTTTTTCTTCCTTCCAAAACTCCGCACAGGTTACTTCCAGTCTCTCTTGAAATACCGAACTACTCCACTCAGGGAGATACAATTCCAGTCGATCCAGCCATGGATCCATCCAGCTCTGGCGGACTCGAGCACCGGCAAAGTGTAAGGCCATGTCTCCCTTGAGTACTTTCCAGGGCTGCAGATCGCTGATCTCCTCGCCGTCGTCGAATTCTTCTAACGTCATTGGTGTAGCGTAAATCCAGGTGCCGTTTTCATCAAACGCCATGTTGATTGGAAGGGAGTTGAACCAGCGGTGGGGGACGACTGTCCAGTTTGCACGGAAGTCCGGAAATTGGTGTAAGATGTGACTTAAGGCGCTTTGGTCTTGGAATTCAAGTTTTTCGGAAGGACGGAATTGCTCGTAGGCTATCATACTCGAAAGCAGAGTCACAGACCATGGATGGACTCGAATCGGAAATATACCGGCGTTGATGCCATCCCAATTCGAGGCTAAGAGGAGGTGAACATCGCGTAGCCCATCTTCCTCTGGCGGTAAGAAGGTTTCCAGGCGTATGTGAGGATTTAGGATTATGGTATCTGCATCAAACCAGAATAGCCATTCTAATCGTTGGTCTTCCGGTTTCCCCAACTCATGCAAGAGCAGCTCTAGGACATATGCAGGCTTGCTCCATGTGCCGTAGGGTCGATTGGGAATGTGTTTCTCAAAGACCAATGGTTGATCTCCAAGAAAGTGCTGATAACCATGTAACTCATTCTGAACCTTATGACTTTTGAGGACCCGATCCCAATAACTTGGAGGATTGATGGCGACGGTTACTTTTGCAACTTTGGAAGTTTCATTCAATGATGATCCTCCCTGGATTCGCGTGGACTCATCTTTCGATCTGACGTCGGTTTTGTAGAACGCTTCCCCGTCAAAATACCATGAATTCCAATAGGTGAGCAGGAAAACCAGCAATATAATTACCAATATCCTTCTTGCAGGTCTTGGATTCTTGAAGTTTGTAGGGGGAGACGACACGGCCATTGCATGGCTCAAACAGGCAGATTCGTGATCATAATCCCATTTCACCACCAACGAGTTTACATATCGCAGAAAAGCGTAAGAGGGTCTGGCTCCAAGCTAAGCCTAAGAATATGTCTTCCGCGGGTTTCGAATCTTTGAAGACCTCACTGCACCGCACACACCCCCGAAGGAGTACATACGTATTTTCGGTAAGCACCTCGTAACTGGCAAAAGGTCTAGATGTGCCCCGGAAATTGGGCTGACGAAAGTAGTGGAAGACTAGTGGATGGCGGCTGAGGCTAGATATGAGGCGTTAGCTGATAGTCTTTACTCTGTAAAACGATCCACGATCAGTTTCCCCTGATCATCCCGCCGTCGACCCACTTGAAATTCATCCATCGGTCGGTACACTATTGATTTTGACACGCTTGTCGCTTACCCACGTACTGAACATCACGCCGGTATACACCAGTGTCGCGCGGCGTTCCTGACCAACGCCATGATCCAAAATGCAAAGTGCTGGTAAATCTATCTGCGGGGGGGGTATTATTACCTGGCGCGATTGATTCGGTGGCACTCTGCAACACTTGTCTCGACTCTTTCCTCATTCAGCGAGCGAGAAAATCCTTGCAGTCCCCTGCCAGCCAGGTTTCAACACCCCATACGCTTGAATCTTTCTCATCCTGGTCTATGATCAAAGTTTGTTTGAAACCGTGTGTCGATCCATAGTTCCAATACCTCGGGACGAGCTCGCGTGCCACTTTGACTTTTGCGGCAAAGAACTCTATTATGTACTATGTACCTGACTACGCCGAACGCTTTCGACCGCTGTGTCCCGTCTTCTGCGAAGGCATAAGCCAGGGCCTGGAAGCACTTGGAAGTCCAGGCCGAGGTGGGGTGTTGGGTGAATAAAATGGCCGAAGATGATGACCTAGATACTAAACCAATCTTTCAGTGTTGTCCGGTCAGTATGGACACTGACAGAGAAGTCCTTCTATGAATACACCATAACCACTCACATCTTATCATTCCTAGGGAAAATGTTGACAGTACGACAGCTTCGGGTTTGTCCGTGATGCATCTCCGCGTCGACTCCTGTATGGGGCACGCCTGTCTTTTCGTCCTCGCCCTGATCACATTCACTACAGCTTCCCCATCGCCGGACGGTGAGGACTTCGCCCGCTTCCACACGGTACGTGTTCGGGATTGCGTGTTTCACGGATATAGCTGCTGAAACGTTCTCATCCAGCTCCCAAATCTTCGGCCTCCATTGCTCAATGTCACTCTATTTGAGCCTGGGCTTGTGAGCCCGGGGTACTTCTTCGTTGCCCCTTATTGGCAACTGCAGGAATCGCCTCCTACTGCTTCTTACCAGCCCGACCAGACAGGCCCAGCAATTTACGATAATCATGGGGTAAATATTACTCGTTGTTTAAAAGATCGTGATCGCTGACTTTCTTCAGCATCTCATATGGAGCGGAGCGTCATCCTTTCCAGGACGGAATGCTTATGACTTCAGAGCCGTCACACCCGAGGCTAGGAACCAATCTGAGCTCTCGTTCATCATTTCGAAGAATAAGTATCTCCCAGAGCGTCCAAATGGGGCAGCGGTACGTTTGAACAGTGCCTATGAGCTTGTTGAAGAGACCGCGCCGCTTTCTGGCACCCCTTTCTTCAACATACACGAATACAACATAATCAATAATGGAACATCCGTATTGCTCGTCTATTCTGATCCCGTTAAAATCGACGGAATATGGGTGTTTGACGACGGATTCGCTGAGATCGACCTTACAACTGGGACGACCCTTTTCAAATGGAATTCGCTGGCTAATCTCCACCTGAATTCCTCGTACCTGAAGCAGCCGGAACCAAAGGCAACATCCGAGAAGAATGCTTGGGATTGGTTGTATGTGTAGCATCCTTCAAAATGAATGACCAAGCTGCTAATTATAAGAACCACAGCCACGCAAATTCGGTAGACAAGAATTCAGATGGTGACTATATAATTTCGTCACGGCACACAAGCTGCATCTATAAAATTTCTGGAACCGATGGCTCTATTCTTTGGAAATTAGGAGGAAAGGACTCACACTTTGACCATATAGCAGGATTCAATTTCTTATGGCAACATGATGCCAGATTCAGATTCGAGAACACCACGACTACCATAATTTCTTTATTCAACAATGCGGGAACTGGAGACTCGATAAAAGGTCAAGCTACAGCCCCGTGGAGTTCGGCTCTTGTTGTAGCACTTGAGACATCCATCACACCAATGACAGCCCGAGTACTTCAACGCTTCGACAGACCAGATCATCAGCGCTCAATCGCAAGAGGCAACGTCCAGATTCTTCCCAACGAGAACGTTCTTGTTGGATGGGCTGCCGACGGCTACATCAGTGAATTTTCTCCCTCTGGTTCGCTGGCTCTGGAAGCCCGCTTTGTAGCCAGTAAAATGATATCATATCGTTCATATAAATTCAATTTCACCGGTACACCATCCACACCTCCTTCTACCAAATCATATGTTTACGGTACATCTCCCAAGACAGCAACCACAGTTCTCTACGTCAGTTGGAACGGAGCAACCGAAGTTGCATCATGGAATTTCTATGGTTCGTCATCATCATCATCATCATCATCCAAAAGCGACACGACCGAGGAAGAAGAAGAAGAAGAAGAAGAAGAAGGGTTATTTTCATTATTAGGAAATGTCGCGAAATCAGACTTTGAAACCATGTTCATGACAAACGGCTACACACCATATATCTATGCAGAAGCTCTTTCAACCGATGGAAAAGCCATAGGCCGTTCAATCATCCAAGCCTCTGAAATTCCTCAAGCATGGATCTCCCTCGGCTTCTGTACGATCGATCACGGCTCCTGCAAGCTCGATCCAAGCGACGACGGAGAAACCGCAACATCTGCCACAAACCCCCACCTCTCCAGTCCATGGTCCGTCGACGGCTGGACTCTTCTCTCCGGGGCTTGTCTGATGCTCATACTGCTCGCGTGTATCTACCTGTGCATATATTTCAATTTAGGGACTAAAGTGCAGGGATTGATTCCCCGTGTCTTTGACAAAGGATATATACCTATCCCTATCTATCCGCTGGAATCTTTACCTACATATCGGTAATAGATTGATCAATGAGATAGCATATGATACACCAACTAATCCACATATAACTAACTATATATATAGTTATTTGTGTCAATCAATGAATCAACAAAATTAATAACGACATACATACATTCCCCATTCCCCCCTTCCTTCTCCTTTTCTTCCCTTCAGCTTCTCAGATTCGACTCCAAAACACCCAATTGACTCTTCACATCTGTGAAATCCATCCTTCGCCAAGTACCATACAAGCTACATCGGGGATCATTCTACATTTGTGGGAAGGGAACACTTGACACTTGGAAACGTGACAGAGAATCGTTAGCTTACGAAACGGTAATCTTTTTTTTCTTTTTTTTTTTTGATTTCGGATAATGTCGACATTGCCGGTACTTTCAATCCTTTTTCAACAGATATGCGAATACAAACCTCCCGGAGGATTTCCAACACCAACTATTTTGAGAGTACCGTCTCTTGTGCTCGAGAATTCCACATCTTGATCCCATGAACACGAGCGCAGCGCGATATTGCCGCTTCGCTTGTCTCGGGGCTATGTATTATCCCGGAGAAGAGAACATTGATATCATATTTCGATGTTCGTTTTTGCTTTTGCCGCGAATTTTCGGCTTGCAAGCAAGGGAACAACAATTTTTTCTTCTTTCAAAAAAGGTGAGTTCTGGTCGTACTGTATGTAACATGTCAGTCGCTACAGTATTAAATGGTGGATGCCAATTCTCAAAATAAATAAGTCTGCACGGATGAGTGTGCCTTCAGCTAACGAATCAAGTAAATAGATGCCGTGCCCCATCCCACGGGACGACCTTAAATCACAATCACAGTCACAGTCACAGTCACAACCAGAAGAACATCTCATAATAGATAGGAAGTACAGTCAGTACCTGGTAGAGAGAGTCCATACAGGTATGATGAGGATATATACTGTACAACAAGATAGCTGATCCTGTAGGTCTGTGGAATAGTACAGTATATTGCATTGCATTTCATACGTAACTAGATTGCAGTATCAAAGGTAATCAATCCAAATCGACATGTGATGCTGAGCTCCATTGAGTTGAGATGCGATGCTTGACCTCCAGATGATGAGATGGAACATCTTTGACCAAGGATCAGATGAATCGAATAGAGTTCCCTTTTCTCGTGTGATTCAATAGTTTTGAAGATTGTTGTCTCTGCGCTTCCGGTTTTTCACTGGCTTTTAACTCGGTGACAACGGTAGTAATCCAATACGGTAAGCCCATTCGTGTTCAGTTTAGGTAGCCATTTGTTTAATTGGCTCCTCTCTTGATCGGTATAATCTGGTGAATTTCCAACACTGTATGCGACATGCATTGACAGGTGCTTTTCTCCGTGCAGAGTTGTTGGCACTTTGAATTGCATTCGGCATTCATTGTCGAGACACTCTATATGTCCTCGGGTCCGATTTAGGGTCAATTTGACTCGAGGTTCGGGTGTGGCCTCTCGCGCTCGGAAGTCAAAATGTACCTGTTCTCCCCAAAAGCGGGCAACGATGTTACCGGCATATCGACCTCGTCAATGAGTCGCTTCCAAGATGATGTTCGATGTTATGGCGATGGTAGTATTCCAAAGCCAGATATGATGATCCTGTTCTGTAGAATGTTGCACTGGGGCCATCGGGCCGCTCTTTCGACGCCTCAGAAATCTTATATGAGGTATATTTGATGTTCCACCTCAATTCAGGTTGTGATCGAACTGAAAATGTTGAATGGCAAAGCAGCGGAGATTGCGTAGTTTATATCTACAACTTCGGACATTCTTAAATTCACCGCGACGCTTGCAAGCATATATGCGTCTTCTCGGCCGAGACCCTTGTTCTTCATCAGGTATTGAATGATGCCTCGGATAGCTTTTCTGGTAGCCTCTTTGAGATCGGAATCAATACCCATTACTGCATAATGCCCAATATCCTGAGGTGTGTAACCACCAACAGCCGCAGGTGGGCAAATGTAATGAGGAGAAGTGACCCAGTCGAACCCTTTTCGGACGGTGAATTTCAATGTAGCGGTGATAGCGGTTTCGATGGCAGTTCCACACACCTCACCGTCTCCTTGGGCAGCATGGCCATCTCCACAGCTGAACAAGGCTCCAGGGACTTGAACAGGAAGGAAAAGGGTTGATCCTACGGTCAAGTTCCGACAATCAACATTCCCACCGGTGTCCAGCGGTGGGATGGTTGAAAACTCGCCTTCCGCGCCTGGAGCAACGCCCATTTCACCAAGGAAGGGCCGAAGAGGGATCTGGATACCAGGAGCGAATTCCGTAGTTTTGTCGCTGGATGATCTCGGTGGTAGTTGCCAAACTTTCACTCTAGGTTCGGGGAATTCATCTGCCAACAAACCGAAGCCCGGCAGCAATGCGGTCCAACCCCAACCAGCAGTGAATTGTAAATCCAGAACGTCGATTTGTAAAGTATCTCCGGGCTCCGCTCCGTTGATATATACCGGACCGTAAACGGGATCAAACTTGTCGAGATTGGCATTGATGATATCTGAAGCCGCCGATTCCTCTCTAACTAGACCACCGCTTGCGTCCTGGCATTCAAAAGTCACTTCCTCTCCAGACGACACTTTGAGCACAGGTTCAACATCTCGAGACCACTTCAGATGCTTCTGGTGACGATGCACATGAACCGTCGATAACATTATTGTAGAGACTTTGCGAGCACTGTATGGGTGAAGATGCTCATACGCTCTGCGGGGTGAGAAGAAGAGCAAAAGAGACAGAGAGATAGAGTTGAACCCGAGGGATGCGTGGAGAGCGGCCGATACTTCTGTATTGGCAGGATTAATCGAATGGCTATGTATACAATCTCTGGAAGGAGTAGGAACGGGAATCAAATGGATCGGTCTCGGCAGCAACCGATCAAGAGAAAAGCAGGAGGACGACGATGATATTAATCACCGAGGAACGACTTGGTCAATTGATCATGCATCGACATGTGGAATCGATGTGAAAGCGGAGTGAATCATGACACCCCATCATGAAATTGTGATCGCCGAAAGAGAGAAAACAAATACGAATCAGCGAAACAACATGGGAAGATCTGGAAATCGAGTTCCTTGTCTCTTCATGGAAGGTACAAGCAGATTGGGGCTTGAGCTGTTCCCGCATGATAAAGTCGGTTGGTCATCTACTCAGCAGGTCCTAAAGCTCAGGCAGTGTCGGCATGAAATGGGCGTTTTGTGTAAGGATTAACATTACGTGTTCAGCAGACTGCAATCGCATAGTTCTGGCTACCACCGGAAGGACAATTAGTGATGATGCCCTGGCTTGTTTTACGCCGTTGTCATCGTGGTCAAGCATCGAAAATCGCTGACTATTCCCATGAGGCCAAACCGGGATTGGCAGGTGAGTAAAGTGTCGTATCCACAGATCGCCCAACAAGGAAGGTCAATCAATGACTTTGGATCAGAAATAGCCTTGCCTGTTCCCACCGTAGCGTCATCCCCTACCGCCATAGGGCTTGAGTCGGACGGATTCTTGAATTGGACATGCGCGAGAAAAGCTACATCAATGGGTTGCATGCATGACTATATGGACCGTGTGTCGAGAGTGCGTCAACAACTGTTTGATCTCGAGACATGTTGGAATTCGAGCGGTCACAAATGGAACACAAGGGGGCAGAACGTGGGCTACCACATCTCCAAGAAAGCTACATATACAAATCGGTGTGCATCGAGACATATATGTGGTGACTGTTTGTAACAGCGAGCTCCGCTTGCGCTGCTGTCGCAGACCCCATACTTTCTATATTGGAAGGTGACATCTGAGTAACTGTTTCTCGGCTTCGGCCATTGTCGCACCAACCCAGGGGCGTGAAACATATAGTCCTATCATGATAATGAGTCGGATCTAAAACGGCAGTACAAGTTGACAATTCTCCTCAAGTCAGAGCAAGGCATCATAATATTGACTACATGGACGACCATTGTCGTGGTATGGTATCATCGGAAATTTAAATACAACAAGAACGCTCAGTTTTTGAAACGAAGACGATGGTCGATTGCAGCATCCACCCCGAATCTGCAATGAGACAACATCTCACAAAAACACCCATAAATGCTTAACATAGGTGATCTTTTGGGGACTCAATATTCAAAGATTCGGACTGCTCGTGCCAGGGACATTTGTTCCATTCAGATACTCCGCTGGCACCTTTGGTACACGTGGGCTGCTACTCAAGGGTAGGGCGGAGCTTGAAGCTCCCAAAGATGGAGATGGACTCACTCCACGAGATCTAAGCCGATCACCTCGATCTCTCTCTCGACCTCCAGTCAAACGACGCATACCACGTCTCATCCCCTCAAATGAGAACGGGTTGGCATTTCCTCCACCTCCCGTCGTAGCTGAAGGTGGAGTGTGCATAGAGTGGTACGTGGGAGACATGGTATGGTTGGTTGGTATTGTGGCCAAAGTTGGAAATGGTGTTTCAGTGTCCGATAAAACAGCATCATTGTCCTCGTAATACGCCGACGTGTCTTCATCATCAGAAAAAGAATTTTTAGGAAGTGAAGATGGTGCTTTCGAGGTAGATGGGTAGCTAACCTCCTGCAACATTGGTAGATTTGTAGGTGGTGAGGTGATGGATCGACCATGGAGAGTAGGGCGTCCTGGAGCGGCTACAGGACTAATCAGCTGCGACGACGGAGACCCATCTGTTACAAATGCACCCGGATTCATAATGCTATGATCTCGTGAATAGAAAGGAGCGGCGGGTCGAGAGCTTTCCGCCAGACCATTGTGGAAGGACGATGTAGACGCAGTACGCGCCAAAGATCTGCTCAGAATGGGTGCCGTCTGTTGATCGTATATGTTGGCTCCATGTTCATGTAAATCGACCTGAAATCCGCGGATGGTACCACCTGGGGTTTGCGGCTCATCAAGTCCGGGATCATCAAAGAAATCATCCAGGCTGTCAAGTTTCGAGATAAGATCTCCCATGTTATTGTCAGCAGTAGTTTCCACAGACTTGAGAGTTCCTGTGCGGCGAGGAGGAAAGTATGAGTCCGAAAATTCTTCGGTGTGAAACTCAATTTCGGGCGTCTCGGCAACTTCGTGGTGGGTTTCGGTGTCGGCGCAGGAATAAAACACGGCATGAACATTGTTCCTTGTAGTCCTGGAATGGATTGCTGGCATGGGAATCGACCACCCAGATTGGGCTGGAATGCCGTAGAGGCTCTGCGTGTGGGAGTATTCCTTACGAATTGCTCGGGCTGATCCAGATGCCATACTCATGCGAATATGTTCTTTCTCCAAAGGATTTCCGGACACCTCCATTATGTTGTCCATGACTTCCAAAGCCTGAGGGCACAAATCAGTCACCAACAGTCTCATCAGAGGTGTGATCAGTTCTGGGCCATGGCAACTGATCTCCGCCTTCTTCATATCCACACGAGGAATGACAACACAAAGTATTTGCATGACTTTGATGCGGTACCAAGTTGTCTTATTAAACAACAGCCCCATCAGGAATATTAGGCTCTTTGCGTCGAGGTCAGGGAAAAAGCAGGCTTCGACGGCATTCAAAGACACGTTCAAAAATTCAGAGCTAGAAGCATATTGGTTGTTCGCAAACTTGGAGAGGGTCTGAGCAATTGCACCGTAGCCCATCTCATCGGCATTGTTACCAAGCTGCAATGCACAATCGAGAGTTGTTCTCTCGGTTTGATCTAGATCAAAATGGTGGAGAAAGCGCGGGAGATTGGCAAGTACAGTAAACAAAAGCCGACTGTTGTCACCCGTGATCATGTTGGATCGAAGTGCAATGACTTGGTTCAGGACTGAGAGGGTATGGTCCATTCCCTCAGCCGACTTCAGGCCTTTGAAAATCAGAGGGTGGATACCCTCGAAGGAGCCCTCCCATTTTAGTGGTTGGTTGTCCATCAAGATTTTAACTGTGTTAGGATCGCTGAGGTCTAGTCGAGCAATGAGACGTTCCAACATCGCCATACTTTCGATGAATTCGCCTTCATGGATAGTATTGAGGCAAGCACAGGTAGTCCAGAAAAGCTGAGGATACCGTAGCAAATCTTTTTCCAGCAGAGAATCTATGATTATTTTCAGAGTTGTCAGAATTTCGAGTGAGAAAGTCTGGTAATCCGTCTCCTCATCTGCAATGGTGTTAGAGAGACGAGCAAGCATATCTGCCAGCATTCGTGAATCAACTGTTACTGAAACACATCGGAAAATCTGAAATGACCGGCATGCGAGGTGCCGGACAGGGCACGATGATGCCCAGCTTAACGCTTCCTTCGCCCATAGGTCCCCGAAATTACTATGAACCATGCTGAACAGCCCAATGACCTCCTTCGTCAATTGTGACATTGGCTGTGGTACACGTCGGCCATGGTCATCCTCATCTTTACCATTGGTGTCATCATAGGACCAGATGACATTGGGCAGGCTTTCGCGAATTGCATCGACCAGTGCCTCAATCTTCTTTCCGTGCGCGTGGAGGGTAACATCGTCCAGCTTTGAAGTCACCAATTCGTGCAAGAGATGTACCAACATTTCTCTAGAATGCTCTCGCACGGTCTGGTTGTAATGATCCCAAAGAATCATAGACACGTGAATAATTTTGATCGCGTTTTCAGTAGAGAGGGATATTGGAGCGACCATAAGGTCGACAAGGAAAATGAGGGAGATCTGACCCAGCGAGAATCCCGCCTGTTTGTTCTCGGTTGGGAGAATTTCCCCGAGATCGCAAACGTACGGGAGACCCTTGATTTCGGGCGGCGGTAACCTCTGACCCCGGCGCTCTTGGACCATATGCTTCGGCACCATTTGCAATAGGAAGAATTCAATGACTTTTGACCCAGCGGGCGTAGAAGAGAGGTAGACCACCACTTGTTTGGCATAGTCAACAAAGTTTTGCTCACGTCTGTCCAGGCAGAGACTGAAGATGTAGTCTAGCACTAACTGGACATTCCCACCATGGGGGCCAGTGGCTAGTGCCTGCCATAGTGCTTGAACTTCATTGTGCAATGTAGTGCTATGTCTAACCGTGATTTCGAATAGATTTGACAGTAGCATTGATGATAACGTAGTTGGTCCTCCGTTTGGGTCGATTTGGAGTTCGATTGCCTGAATCCAAGGTAGTATTGCAGCAACCATGTTTCTCTGGTAGTCGGTCGTTACTTTCTTGAACTGCAGCGAGAATTCAGAGAAGATGATAAAGGCAAGCTCTGAATGAGCTTTTGATAGCCTCTTTGAGTACTCGAATTGTGCTAGCTTATACACAGCGGTCGTCTTGTCAGAGATGCTAATGTCGAAGTCTTGTAGTTTTGAGCTCTTCTGCTGTCGCTCTTCTAGAATTCTCAGCAATTTTGCAGAGTGCATGCGAATATCACGATTTTCACTGCCCAGAGTGAAAAGCACCAGTGCTAAGACTCTCCAAAACGGCAATTGATAATCACTATGTTCAATGAGAACTTCTGTAATAACCTTGAAGTAGCTTTCGAAGATTTTTGGGCTATTCGAGGCATAGCACCGATCGATGGAATGCTCCAATAGTGCTGGAAATTCACGATTATACACGACAAGGTTCTTAAGAGCTCGCCGCCCGATGATTTGATATCTGTCAGCAGGTGTTGCAAAGATAGCTTCGATCCAAGAGAGCATACGTGGAACGTGAAAAGAAAGGACAACTTGATTTTCAGTTGTGATGCTGATCGGACCTTGGCAAAGTGTGGCCATCGCACTCAAGGCCGCTACCTTCAAATGCCTTCTCTCGATTTCAATCGAAGCGGTAAAGTTTGCTCGTTCACCGGCTTCATTCTGATTCGCAATGGCAGCTTGCTTCATTGCATCTTCACGTTGAGCAATCTGTGTTTGATGCGGTGAGTAGCCACACCACTCTTCCATAAGGGCAAATGCAGACTTCCTCGATTCAAAAGGCATCCACCGGGCCGGTTCATTTGTGCGCAGAATTCCCTCGAAGACCTCTTCAATCAGACCACAGTAATGTAGCCGCAATGATTGAAACTCCCAATCACTTTGCACTTCCGTATCGCTGAGAAAAAGCCTAAGGTCCTTGGCATACGTCACGATATTGTTGAGTACCCATTCATCATTATATACCTCTGGATCTTTGAGGAAGGAAGCTGTGATCTTGTATAGATGCGTTACTTCTGTTCGCAAAATCTCGGTTGATCGATTGCGAACGGGGCTACTCGGCGTGCGCTGATGGACTCCAATTTTGTTCTTAGCTTCATCAGTACACTTTATGACGGCGTACTGAAGTGACTCCAGCAATGTGCGGTAGAGCTTAGTGTTGATAGAGCCCAGAGCAAGCACAGTTGCACTTCTGATTGGCGTAGAATTTGCCTCGAGGACAGGGATTGTCGTTGAAAACAGACGTCGAGCAGATGACATGTTGTCTATGGCAGATTGATCCCCCTTTGATACTTTCCTTGCATGAGCAGCATTGTCCAACTGGCTTTGAGACTGTGCACCAACACTACTCATTGTCACACAGGACATGACTAGATAGAGCTTCCACTGCTCTATCAATATTTCAGGCGGTGTGGTTCTTCGAGGGGTCCGATAGTCGGGGGAGCCAACTTGAGGTGTTCTCTGTACGCTGCTTTTCGAAAGACTTTCAATGCTGGGCCACATCTGGACAAGCTTAGCATTGACATGCTCGCGGGCGAGTGTGATCGCAAAAGGACAAGTGTCTTGGATGGATCTGATGAGATTTGGGAAGATCTTGCCCCATAACGAATAATCATATGAGACTTCGCTGCTGCAGATGTCGATCAATGTTGTGTTGTTGGGTACCTTGCGTTTACCCTGCTGCATCCGAGTTCTTTCGGCCACACTCAGGTGATCGTCGTTGAGATCAAAAATCTTTGAATAATCCTCTTCGAGAATCCGGATAACGCGGGAATTCTGTTTTCCAAGAGCCTTATCGAGTTCAATGACCAAGGACAATACCTTGATTGCGAAAGATCGGACACGGCGCGATTGGGAACATAGGAAGAAGAGGCCGTGTGATTCAACATGATCAACTTGATGCAGGGCATTGGACAGATCAAGCTGGAGACCTCTGTTGCCAATCCCTTTTTTTTCCACCACATCCGCAACAGCTTCCTTATTCCTCTGGCGAACTTGGTCTATAAATATTTGCAATAATTCGACATACAATGCCAAGGTGTTTTCAATGTGACCCGGTCCGAGCATACCATCATCAGACATTGTCGAGTACTGTTTGTCGAAGTTGAAGATAAAGTTTGAGAACCCAGAAGTGACTTGCTGTGCATGGCCCTGCCTTGCAATCGATTTTAAAGACTGTGCGGAGGAAATTGCGATGTTGGATTGCAAGTGAGCGGTACCGGTGCACAGCAGACTGATGATTGAAGAGAGGGGCGTATTATCCGAAAGACATTTGGGTAGAGCTTGAACAGCAACTAGGAGAAGATCATAAAAGCTCTGACGATAGTCAAAGCCAGACGGGTCGTCCTTTTTGGCGAAGGCAAATGCATCTGCTCGGGGAGTTTTCGGCACCGGACTGAATGTTCCAAATTTTTCATTGATTGCTGCTTGCCCACCAAATGTCGAGTCACAAAGAATCGAAAGCTTGCCGAGGAATTCACAAAATCTTGCATAGTATTGCTTCATAGTATCACTAAAACCACGGGTAACAATGAGCTTCACATGTTCTTCACCCGCCACAGCCTGATATGGTCTGGGGTCAGCCAACAATTGTTGCCGGAAAAAAGTGGGCGATAAAGGAATTGACTCGAGGCTAACCACAGGAGCCAGAGGAGTGGTAAATGGTGAGCAGTGTAGGCTTCTGTCTTGCATATCTGCCATGGTAGCAAGGGCAGCTTTGATGCCGATTGCAATCTTCTCTGGTTCCAGCTGCTCGAGCTTCACCTCCTTTCCGGAGCAAATGAGATCAGCATTCAGCATTGGAAAGATAATACTGCGGAAACATAGATCGGGGAACCGGAATCCAATGATGCGAATTAGATGAATGAGCGGGTCTGCAGTTGACGGTTCGGTCGATAAGTGTGTTCGACGCCCCTGTGGAAGTGCGACACGAATGACATCTTCTAGCTTTCGTGTTGTGCCTGTGGAAGATTCGACGAAACGATAGATATAAGTCCAGGTTAATCTACAGATCGCTTGCAACGCCATACCCCGCGTATTTCGGTCTTTCAGCTTGGAGGTCAGATTGGTTATCATGGGCAGCCACTGGGCAAGAAACGTTTCCTTGGGTGAAATACAGAGGAGTGCAGCTGATGGGGGAAAGGCAGCATTCCAGTGTCGGGGTTTTGTTAACATCTGACCTACTCGTGGGCCAAGCAGCTCAAGACATTCGCGCCATTGCTGGAGACCAAGGTCAGTCGTTCGGTCTGCTGCAATTGGCAGGAGCAGCTTCTCGACAATGTGACAGTAAGACTGCTTAATGGTTGCGCCGTGGGCATTGACGAACAATGTCGAAACGTTTCTTATGAATTCGCAAGACTGGATCCAGGCTGGTTCAGGTTGTGTTCGAATCTGGATGTGACGCATCCCATGAATGAGCAATTCTGCCCGAGCTTCGGCTTCTTTGGCCAACAGGTTCCCCGTATTCCGAGCTATCTCTTTCTGTAGGTTGTCAAGCTCTATGAGAAATTTGGTAGTTACCGTTCCGAAGCTGACGCGACTCATTCGACCGAGGAGGATGGTATAGATTCTCCAATTAGCCATACGCAACGTGGAATTAGCTAATTGTCCCGGATCGACCGACTTCAATTGTCCGAAAACTATTTCCTCGAGTCTTTGTGAGAGATCCTCGGTTATCTGTTCCATGCTGCTCTGTTCGTAAACCTCCACCAAGACCCGGCAAACCAGGTACACCGAAACAGTTGCTCGTTTCTCCGCGACCGCGACTTCGTCGACCGGGGTAGGGGTGAGGCCCGTACCTCCACCACTCTCTACATCTGCATGTGAGTCGGTGGCGTCCCCGGGAGCTTGCGAAGGTTCAGTGTTCCTCCGATGTAGTGCTGCCGGCATCGCAGGCGGTCGAGGTTGTGGAAACTGTTGCTGCGCCAATTGTTGCTTCGCCAAGGTCGCGAGTTCGCCTTTGTTCTTTCGCCAGAACATCAAGCTATCAACTAACGGTTTCGGTTTCTGCCTTGCAACATGGCCTAGGGCGGACAATAGTTGGTCGAAAGCCGGATCAACGCCAGGCCCACAGATGAGTTCCACAGGTGCAGATAGGTCACCAACGTTCCGAATAGCCTGGTCTATCTTGTGATCGGCTTGTGCGACGAAAGCATTTAGGAGATGATGCAAAGCGAATTCGCCTGCGCTCCTTGGTTCCGAGTATTTCGAACGCGATCGATGGTGTGCATGGCCTCTTCTTGACTTGGTGCTAAGGGTTTTCCTGTGGAGGCCACCCACACCATTAGCCATCAACCCGTTCTCTCTTTCGGCGGCCATTATAGATCCAGAACTGGGCGCCATGGGACTATTTTCTGTTCCGGCCCCTCGCGCATAGTTCTCGTGATATTCTGCGGGTAGGGGACCTGGGAACCCTTCGGCTCGTAAGGGGGACGGCGTGGTAGATGTCGCTAAGCTTGGATTTCTTGAATGATGAATGCCTGCTATGACAGATGTCTGTCGATGATGGCCGTAGGACGAATTCGATGGTTTGCGTTCCAACGGCTCTCCGCCTACAGTGTTTTGAGCATATCTATGATCCACGGCGCGTTGAGCAGAAGCGGCTCGCAATTGTCCCGTATTCGAAGCCGATCCCACTGGTTCAGTCGGTCGTCCTCTGACGGCTGAGACATCCCTAACATGTAGAGGCGGTGCTTGTGCACTTCTCGGATTCTGACGCTCAGACATCAGCGGACCATGATGGTGCGACGTAACGGGGGATTGGTCGGAGTTTAATATTTGACCAGTAGGCTGCTGCTGTTGTATGGGTTGTCGAGCTTGGACGCTGGTGTCTTTCAGTCATTCGTCAGTCACCACAATTCTTCCCTTGAGGTCATGATGGTCACGCAGCTGTCACGTACTTTGAAGCATGGTCGACCTTAACGGACTAGACACAGCGGCGAGTCAGACGACCTCATTGCGATTTAAGCAGCAAGGAAGTGGTACGGCAATTCGCGCACTGAGTGTGTCCTAAATGCTGCGCATTGTATGGTACATAGTACAAGGAAGAATGAATGTAATGTTGCGCGATGAGTATCTGGGTTTCAACAATTGCCAAAGGGCTGACAGGCATATACAGAGTCGAGGGGCGTGTCTCCCGTGCTCCAGCTTTTTGGACAGCCAACCCTTTGACCCTGGGGGTTCGGGAAGTTTTTTTGGGTAGTTTTAGTGGCATTTGATAACAGGGGGCCCGCCCCAAAAGCTCAAAGGGAACAAAAGGAACCAAAGGAAGGGGAGGACTCCATATCGCCCAAACCCAATCAGCAGCCGCGTGGTCCCCACCATGCACCCCATTCTGCGAATCTAGGCACCTTTCTCCATGCACACACACAAGTACCATAGTGAGAGGTATGTAATTACATAGTACTGTAGGACTGTACCTACCTATGTAGGTACTACCATGTACCATAGTATGTATGTAGAATGGCCTGTACCTGTATTATGTACTGTACTGTACCTGGCTGATCTCTTTATCCGAGTACGATATCTTGTCCGAATCTGCATGCACCAAATAGGGTAATTCATCGTGTCTGATTTCATGTTACTGTACATGAGGATGGAGAAATCCCTCTGATGGGGGTGCCTGTTCGACTCTATCAGAGAGAGGATGAGGGACGTCATGAATAAAATTCCCACTGCTGCATATGCTCTTCATTCAGCATGCCCCATGGTACTCAGGAGGTAGATATCCAGTCATCATGTACCCAAACCACAACATATCTCCCTCTAATCCCACAATCGCTCATGGTCAAGCTCTGCCTGAGCATAAACTATCGACCATCAGATTGCGTTCACTGTCACATCTCATCAGCAAGAGGCGCGTATGCCCATCCTTTAGTAATCACTAACCTGGAGAACCGGCCTGTTGTAGGGCGGTATACGGTCATCAGGTGCTCATTGGATTGTGATGAAGAGCCCCCTTGGCGGCTGTAGCCTTGGCGGCAACGTTGCAGTTAGTTGATCAGACTGCCGTTTCCCTCGATTGGTTTCCGCCGTCCTGGAACTCAAATGGTCCTTCAGCTTCCCTTAGCGATGTGCAAGTAAAAGAAGAACTTGGCATCAATTGATCCAGCACGAAATCTACATGCGTTTGTTGAGTCGAGTATCCTGCAGACGACCAGTGCCACGTATCTACAACCTTGCCGGCTTGTCCACCTCCCTGCTCATCCATTCACGTTACTATTAACTGGAATGATAGGATGAGTATCGTTCATTGATATCCACGGTCAGGATTCATGATATGTCCTCACAAGACGAGATATGGCTGTCGATGAGGGCGCTTCGACTATTTGACAAGGCGCCGTGCGTAAGTCACTCCTAAAGAAGATACTCGTCATTGACTATGTAGGTACTGTGCTATACCGTGGTTGCCTGTGTACTTTTTATCCATTGAGCAAAGCTCAAAAGGACATGGGAACAATGCCAACCCTGATAATTATTCGACGTACAATATTCCAGCTGCGGTCAACACTGTATGCCAATAGAGGGGGGAAGAACAAGCACCAGTGAGATATTCCTGATCTTTCCAGTCTTTTGGCCCTTCTTGTACGGCGTACACTGTTTGCCGCATTATCCGTGATGAACTGTAAGAATGTATTCACGAGATCAGTGTAGGGTGTGTCTAGCTTCCTTGCCTATCGAGATGTAGGCGTGGGAAGGGGAAAAGAAGAATCAATGAATAAAAATTCCTGACATTGCTGCCTTTTTGGAACATAATAAAACACCCATTCTCACATCATACATGCACTACCGCTAACCATTTCATTTCTTTCCATATACTCCTAGCCAAAGCATCCGGCTGGTGGTAGACATGACCCGGCTACACGAAAATATATTTTTGGCGTGCATGCCGTCCATGAATAGGTTACAACACTCGCAATACACTGCAGAGATACCGTATAGCCACAGGTGAAGTCAGCAGCAGCTAGCCAAAACCGACGATGCGCGTATGGCACTTGGCCATTAGTCGCCGTAGGTATTACTCTGAGTATACATTCAAAACATATTCGTATGGGGATATTTTCCGACCAAGTCGAGCCGCACGTATCCAAACATCGAGAGCGAGAGTTTCCCATGTGCCTCCACCGACAAATGCACATCTCCGTTGAAGTCCGCGATATCGGGGGATAAGCTGATTATTACTATCGTATTATTACAGAGTACTCATTATGAGAGTGACCCTCTGGCTGGCTGGACACTGGGACTCAAGGTAATTAATTACATAGTAAGTTCATGAAGAAAGTTCCGTGATTCCTTCTTGCTCCGGCATCTTGGCATACGGAATCGGTCACTTCGAGTAGAAGGATTAATTACCGTCCTGCGAGGATCAAAATTTAGTCTGCACAATTGAATGTCTGCCGATATGCTTCACGTCAACCCTTCAAAGGATCCCACTTGTTGACTAAGAGGTTGGTGTTTTGGCCGGCAGATCCCATTACTCTGTAGTCGGCTGTCCTTGGAGTACTATGGTACAGTACTACACTACCGTACCTACGTTGGCAGTGATGAAGCAGCGATGAATTGAGTAACTTAGTGCGGCAGTTATTCCTGAGTAGTAGTTGGTCGATTGCCGATATGTACTCTGTACATACATAGTACGATATACCGTACAGTACGCAACTGTAAGATAAGATTCGAAAAGTAGAAGTATACCTAGGTAGATACACTTGAATGATGGCTAGCAGTCAAACACTCACCAATAATTGATATGTACATAATAGCCATTTCTAAGAGAATGTCATCATACAACGTCGTCACCAGCCGGCATCAAGCTCTTATGTATTATTCGATAACGAAATGAAAGCCAACATCAAACCTTTCCGAAGAAAGTGTTGAGACAAATCGGACCACTGGATCCCTAAGACGCCGGTACCAGATTTCATTACCATCCGCCGAAAAAAAAAACCACCTCGCTGTATTTGCTGTATTGTATGGTACTGTACTCCCGTCTTCACCCCGTTCTCTGCGGTACTGACTCTGAGGACACAAGTGCGATCGCGGTGTCCGCTCACCCCACTGTTTGATTCTTACTGGCGTTCAATTCCGTCTATATCTTCGCCGAGCGTGTACTGTAGATATTGTCGTGGCCTCATTTTGTTATCAGCTGCACCCGCACACAAATTGGTGGTTTCTTTCTTTCTGTCTGCTTCGTTTTCAGTCGTGGTTGTCCAGCGACGCCCTGTTCTCGGTCAAGATGGCGCAAGTTGACGCTCTCGATATAATTGTGCTGGCCCTGCTGCTGGTCGGAAGCATCGCATATTTCACCAAAGGGACCTACTGGGGCATACCCAAAGACCCGTATGCGTCTTCCTATGCCAATGGCGCGACAGCGAAGGCTGGCAAGACCCGGAATATTCTGGAGAAGATGGATGAGTCGGACAAGAACTGTGTCATCTTCTACGGTTCACAGACCGGCACGGCGGAGGACTATGCGTCTCGACTAGCGAAGGAGGGTTCGTCGAGGTTCGGTTTAAAGACAATGATCGCAGATCTGGAAGACTATGATTACGAAAACCTCGATCAATTTTCCGAAGATAAAGTCGCCTTTTTCGTTCTCGCCACCTATGGTGAGGGCGAACCTACAGACAATGCGGTCGACTTTTATGAATTCATCAACGGCGATGAACCAACCTTCTCCGAATCCAGCGATGAGAAACCGCTCAGCAAGCTTCACTATGTTGGCTTTGGACTTGGAAATAATACATATGAGCACTACAATGCCATGATTCGGAGAGTGGACAGCGCATTGACCAAGCTGGGAGGTACCAGAATCGGTGACGCCGGTGAAGGTGATGATGGAGCTGGTACAATGGAAGAAGACTTCCTTGCCTGGAAGGAACCAATGTGGGTTGCGCTGTGCGAACAAATGGGTCTGGAAGAGCGCGAAGCCGTGTATGAGCCTGTCTTTGCTGTCGAAGAGCGTGAGGATTTGTCGGTCGAGGACGATACCGTTTACCTCGGGGAACCGAACAAGAACCATCTCGAGAAAATGCAGAAAGGACCATACAATGCCCACAACCCATTCATCGCCCCAATTGCTGAATCTAAAGAACTCTTCACGGTTAAGGATCGCAATTGCTTGCATATGGAGATCGATGTTTCCGGTTCGAACATTCATTATACTACTGGTGACCACATTGCTGTCTGGCCTACAAATGCTGGTGTAGAGGTTGATCGATTTTGCAAGGTCTTCGGATTGGATGAGAAGCGCCATTCTGTCATCGCGATCAAGCCACTTGAGGTCACAGCTAAAATCCCCTTTCCAACCCCAACAACCTATGATGCGGCAATTCGTTATCACATGGAAATTTGCGGTGCTGTTTCTCGACAATTCGTTGACACTCTAGCCCAATTCGCGCCAACGGAGGAAGCGAAAGCAGAAATGTCGAAAATGGGACAAGATAAAGATTACTTTCATGAAAAGCTTGCCAGCCAATACTTCAATATCGCCCAAGCTCTTGAGACAATCCATCCAGGACCATGGGATAAAGTTCCATTTTCTTGCCTCATGGAAGGGCTTCCCAAAATTCAACCTAGATACTATTCTATCAGTTCCTCTTCCCTGGTTCAGAAGGACAAAATCTCGGTTACAGCAGTGGTGGAAAGTATTCGTGTACCAGGAACCCACGCACATGTTCTCAAGGGTGTTACTACAAATTATCTTTTGGCGTTGAAACAGAAACAACACGGAGAACCCGAGCCAGAACCCAGAGGTCTCAACTATGCTATCACTGGTCCTCGGAACAAGTATGATGGAATTCACGTTCCGGTCCACGTTCGACATTCCAATTTTAAATTGCCATCCGATCCCTCGAAACCAATCATCATGATTGGGCCCGGTACTGGTGTTGCACCTTTTCGTGGCTTCGTTCAGGAACGTGCTGCTCAGGCCTTAGCTGGAGAGAAAGTGGGTGAGACCATCCTCTTTTTCGGATGTAGAAAACCAGAAGAAGATTTTCTGTACAAAGACGAATGGGAGGTGAGTAACATAACGCCTTTTCTTTCAGTGCATCCTGCTGCGTCTGTTACGTCAGTCGTTATCCGAATACTACTCAAACCGCGCTCCTCATTTTCGCGTACATCGCTTTCCCCTCTCCCCTTTCAGACTCTACTGTGCTACATTTCTCAATTTAGAATCTTCTTCTAACAATGGCCGCTTCAGACATACAAGTCCGCACTTGGTCCTTCCTTCACACTTCACACCGCCTTCTCCCGTTCCGGTCCTAAAAAGGTTTACGTCCAACACCTCCTTAAGCAACAATCTAAGAAAATCAATGAGCTTTTGCTTCAAAAGGCAAACTTTTATGTATGTGGTGATGCGGCTCACATGGCAAGGGAGGTCAACGAAACCCTGGGACAAATTATCGCTGAGGAGCGAGGTGTGACTGTGGAAAAAGGGGAGGACGTTGTCAAGAAAATGAGAGCAGATGGTAGTTACCAAGAGGATGTATGGAGTTAAGACCATTTCCACGGAGTTGAAAGGGGCCATTAGCCCCTGGTGGAAAATGCATAGGGCCTTTTGGGTCAGGCCAAACACCAAACCAGTGACATCGTCCTACTTAGGAAACTTGATCCTGGCTTCAACAAGGCTCAGACTAGAACATGAAGATCCGGATCAAGAGAACACAAAAGAATTTCAGCGGCCAAACGAACCCAATTCGCCATCTGAAAGAACCATGATCCGCTGAGGTATAACATCAAGACAAGACAATATGATACCATACAACAAAAAACCGAAGGCGGTATGGCATGAAACGTTATGGCATAGCATCACATGGTATCTGCCTCCCAAAGACCTACACATGCATCGGTATTTCACCCATGATTGAACATGCAAATCAAATCAAATCAAATCAAAGTCACCTCAATGATTAAATCAATAATTAAAATTTGGGCATTTTTCATCCATTCGATTTCTTCATCATGCATTAATTCATTTTCCCTTCCTTTTATGAATTTTATTTCAGACTGCATTGGGGGTTAGCTGGGTTCCTTGGATAGATATCTTGCTATAACTTTTAGGCAGGTCAATTAACTACGTATATAATGATGATTGTTGTTGAATATCCAATATTTGGTGAGGTAGACTTTGAGAAAATACATACGTTATTTAGTTAGGTGAATTTTTGAATATAGATACAGTAACTACAGTATGTATTATTGTTTTTCTAACTGCTTTTTACCCTCTTGCTGCTGCTGCTACTACTACTACTCAATGATCCTCGAATGAGGACCGCAATCATACTAGCGACAAATACTCCAACAAGTCCACAAAACATCGAAATATCCTTGAATTCCAGAAAGGGGTTCCTTTCCTTTCGATCTAGCATGATTTGTAGCTCTTCTTCGAATCGAGAGGCCATTACGGTTCTGGAAAATAGTTCCGAGACTCTTTTTCGACCGTTTTGGCTGATTTTTTCGAGTTCGGAGGAGGTGGTCTCGGTTGAGATTTTTCTTAGGATGGAAGTCCATGCGTGAACATCGTCGACGGGTCGAAGCCAACCAGTTTGACCTTCTACCACGGTTTCAAGGGGACCGCCAGTGGTGGCCGCTAAGACCGGTATACCGGCGAACATGGCTTCGACGGGAACGATCCCGAAGTGCTCGTTCTGAGGGGTGTAAAGCAGGAGGGATGCAGAGTTCAGTAGCGTGTCTTTAAAAGGTGATGGTATAGAGAGGAGGAAGACTACGGAGATCGAAGAAGGAATAGCAAGGGCTGTGGGCATCGTTGAAGCCGTCGCTGTGCTGAGACCAAGGGATGAGGCGAGTTCGTCGAGATGTTTGTGGTAGCGGACATTTTCGGGAATGCGAGGATCGTAACCTCCAGCCATGACTAGGCGGGTAGATTGACGTTCAGACGGCGTCAAGCCGTGATAAGCCCGGATGGCGAGTTCAATGCCTTTCTTTTCTTCGAATCGATTTATACTGAGGAAGACTTTACGATCCTGCCAAATTTTTTCTTTGTGTCTCAAGGACTGGGATTCTGTGGTATCGACGCAAGGGTATATCACTCTTGCATTTTCGGCGATCTGGGGACCAAAAGTGAGATTGACAATTGATTTGGTGAAGTTGGAATTCACCACGACGCTGTCGGAGGCCGTCATGGTCCATAATTCAAACCAATCGAAAACGAATCGATATATCTTTTTCACAGAACCGATGAGCCCTCCTTGATCCCTTCGTGCAAGGAGTTGGTCGGGAAAATGGCAATAGAAGAGCGTCTTTTGGTTTGGCCAAAGCCATCGCAAGAGAGGAAGGCATGCGCTAAGTTGATCGACGATAAAGGTCGAGGGGCCCAAGCTCTTCAATTCATCACTGAATAATGAGATCTGGAGAACGAGATGTATTTGACGTAAGATTGCAAGGAGGATATGGAATTGGCGAAGAAATGACGGAGGAAATATTGTATTACCGCGGACGCGGACATCTAAGGTACCTACATACAGAATACTGGTGAGTTGAGGAGGTGGCCATGAAATGGAAGTGGCATGAGAGTAAAATTCTCACAATGATTATAGAGTGCTTGTACATACCATCTCTGGCTTCTTCAAAGCAGTGGCTAGGATCACAATGGCTTGTAAAGATGGTCACTTTGTGGCCGCGTTCTTGCAGCCCTACTGCGGCGTCGACAATAAGTCTTTCCGCCCCTCCGATTCCTAGATCCGGATGAAAAAATACAATTCTCTGGGTTTTTATAAAGGAATCGCCGGCTACTCGCCTCGGCGCCATTGCTGGCAGGTCTCGGAGTTCAAATGAACAAGCACACGCAAACTGTCCCCCTCGTTAGGGAATGGGAGTGTCAGGAACAGCAATGAAGGGTGGGAAGCTACAATTGTACTCGTAGTGTTCTCCACACTGACGAAGTTCCGGGTAAGCTACTTGACCTCCGCATTACACTCGAGCATATCTACAGTATATACTTCAAGAGTACCGCGGCGAACACTCTTCCATGCGCCACGACATGCTGCGTACATGAAAGCTTACGCCGGAGAATACTAAGGCGGCCTTGATATAGGAAATGGCTTTGCCCGCGGTATGACTGAGCGAATCCGCAAAATGTCCTTGCATGCTAATGTCGAAATAGTGGAAGACTTTCCCGTTCTTCAACGTCGAAGAGGTTAGTCTTCCAGCTACAGGCAATGAAGATGGAGAAGATGGAAGCAGCATACTCAACGTGAGCAGAAGATTGAGATACTTACTTCTTTCGAGTTCCGAAACTGACGATCCTTTCAGAACGATGTCACGGCTTTAACGACGGGGTCCGACACTCTCTTTCTAGGAACTGCTGAAGGCACCATTCGAATTCTGTCCTCTTCCTTCAAAGAAATTCGCTCTTTCAATGCATATGATAGCGCCTCCATACGGTTGTTGCGGCAGATCGAGTCAACCTCCCTCCTGGTTTCGGTTGCAGAAGATCTCAGTAGTGAACCGGTATTGAAAGTATGGGCACTCGATCAGTCAGAGAAAAGGGGGGCGACGGATGGCGGACCGAAATGCCTTTCGACTACGAAGATATCCAACGGACGGAAGCTGTTTCCCGTCTCGGCTTTTGTAGTCTTACAAGACCTTTCTCAGGTTGCGGTAGGATTCGCCAATGGAGGAGTGACTGTGATACGGGGAGACCTCATTCACGACCGAGGAACCAGGCAAAGGACAGTGTTTGAATCTGAAGAGCCAATAACAGGACTGCAAGTCCGCGAAGCAGGCATTACTACATTGTACATTGCGACAACGAGCAAGATAGTCACTCTTGCAATTGCGGGAAGAGGGCAAGGATCTCCTCCAAAGACATTAGACAATTCAGGCTGCGGTGTAGGATGCATGGCAATGGATCCAGAAACCAAAGATATCATCGTGGCAAGGGACGATGCTATCTACAGCTATGGGCCAGGTGGCCGCGGCCAACCATACGCATTTGAGGGTCCTAAAACGCTCGTGAAAGTATACAGAGACTATGTTGCTCTAGTATGCCCTCCACGGGTCGCACAGATGTCTAAATCAAAAGCTTTCCGAAGGTTAGGTGCGGATCAAATGGACGATCTTTTCAGCACGAGCTCGTTCTCCTTGCTTGATCCTGACCTACGATATATCGGACATACCGAATCCCTGTCAACGGCTGTCAAAGAAGTCTTCAGTGTTTGGGGAGATCTATTTTTGGTCACTATTGATGGTAAAGTAAGTGTTTTCCGGCAGCGAAGATTTCCTATACTAAATATGTACAGCTGTACAGGTATCGTGAAAAATCACTAAAAGAGAAGTTGGAAATTCTATATCAGAGGAATTTGTATATTTATGCCATCAACCTAGCTCAGAAGTCAGGTGTCGACAAACTTCAGCAGAACATCATCTTTCGTAAATATGGTGACCATCTATACCAGAAGGGTGATTATGACACTGCAATGCAGCAGTATCTGAGGGCCATCGACAACACTGAACCTTCCCAAGTCATTCGCAAATTTCTTGATACACAAAGGATTCACAATCTAATCGAGTATCTGGAAGAATTGCACGATCATGAAAAGGCAACAGCTGACCATACAACATTGTTGCTGAACTGTTATGCTAAGTTGAAAGATACGGAAAAGCTTGATGCGTTCATCAAGGCCCCCGGCGAGCTCAAGTTTGACCTAGAGACCGCCATTATCATGTGTCGACAAGGTGGATACTTCGAGCAAGCAGCTTATCTTGCCACAAAGCATGGCGAAAACGACATGGTTGTAGACATTCTAATAGAAGATTCCAAGAAGTATGCAGAGGCTCTGGAATTTATATGGCGGCTCGACCCGGAACCTGCATACACCAATTTGATGAGATACGCTAGAGTACTTCTTGCGCATTGTCCAGCGGACACAACGAAACTGTTTATCGAGTATTACACCGGTAAATATCGGCCGAAGGAAGATATTCCGGAAGAGACGGCCTCGCCTCAACGGCAAGAGCAAAGTGGCGGTGCATTGCAGAACTTGGCTGCTTTGCTTCCTCTTCCTTATATGTCAAGGTCGGCCCTTGCTACACCCTCTGAACAGCAGGCGACAACAACCAGCGAAGCAAAGCTTGCACCACCTGAATCGGTTGACACTGTGACATCGTTGGAGTATTCGGCTCCTCTTCCACGGTCTGCATTTTCATCGTTCGTCAGCCATCCGCAGGAATTCATTTCGTTCCTCGAGGCTCTGCTTCAACAGCCTGACTTGTCATCAACTTCTTTGATGGATCTTCGGACCACATTGTTTGAAATATACCTCCAGGAAGCTTCAACTGCTTCCACAAAAGCAGACCGCGAACGATATCAGTCACTTGCGAAATCTCTGATCGAGTCAAGTGCCAAAGCAGATCCCAAAGACTCCTCAATATCAAATTCGGAGGTCTTATTATTATCTACTCTGTCAAATTTCGAACCCGGGAAAACATTGATTAGGGAGCTTGCTTCCCTACACGGAGATATATTTCGTTCGCACACAAACGCCAAAGATACTGCTGGCGCACTGTCGGCGTTGCAAAGATATGGGCCTGAAACGCCTTCTCTATATCTCGATGCATTGACATACGTATCGTCATCGCCACAAATTCTGGAAGAAGCTGGCGGAGAGAAAGCCTTAACGTCCATCCTCAGAGAAATTCAAACGCGTAATCTCCTCAGTCCTTTGCAAGTTATTCAATTATTGTCATCAACATCAGTCATCAAGATGGGCATGATCAAAGATTATTTGTCTTCAAACATTGAAAAAGAGCGAAAAGTCATCAATTCAAACAGGCAACTCATCAATTCTTATAGAACCGAGACGGCCGCAAAACGCACAGAGATTGAAGAACTTAGCTCCAAGCCTACCATCTTCAATGCACGTCGTTGTGCCTCTTGCACGCAGCCACTAGAACTTCCAGTTGTGCATTTCATGTGCAAGCATAGTTTCCATCGCCGGTGCTTGGATGCATCTACCACCTCTGGTATGCCCTCACGCTTCAGTAGTAGGGTCGATGATGCGGACGATGCAGATACAGCTAGCCTTGAATGCCCTAATTGCAAACCTGCGAACGATACGATAAAAGCAATTCGAAGGAGTCAAATGGAAAGTGCGGCCCAACAAGACCTATTCAAGACAGCAGTTGAAAGAGAGACTGGAGGTGAAAGCCGATGGGGTGTGATCAGCGAATTTTTTGGGCGTGGTGTTATGAACAGTGGCATCAGTAGCGAAGGATAGAGCAAGGATTGAAATTTTGGTTTAGCGGAAACGATACCCATATATCAAATGTAATGCTTCGATGTCGGTGGCGCCTCTCAGACCAGAGAGTACAATATCAACCCTGTGCTGTGTGCCTCATAAGGAACGAAGGACTAGTCACAAGCCAACTGAAACATCTATTGGTCAGTATGCTGAATAACGCATCGTAGTCATCCTTCTCTTTCCAACATAAGATCGATGCTACTGTAAGTACCAGAAATATCGCTAATACTTATTACTGTAATGTTGTTTTGGCCTCTCCGAACAGGGTCTGGAATAAAGTTGTGCATTGCACGCAGATGTGAGACATCGGAAAAATGAACTTCTCGCTTCTTCATCCTCTCCACGCTTGGACTGTCTTCTCGGAAGTCCGGATCTGCAGTATAAGTGACATCGGTACAAGCAGCGCCTGAATGACATGGCTCATGGGTCTCGAAGAAATGGTCCTGGAAACCCTACCTATCCTACAGGAAGCTCTCTTTTGTTATATACTGAGAGAGTCCCGAAATCTCCTTTCAACGTCACAAAGAGGGTCAAGTTCCACCTCTCTAGCCATAGATAACCGCGGCCAAGAGCAAAGATCCAGTTTCGGTTTGATGCGATAGAAAAGGAAACAGCTCCACGTATAAACTTGCATCAGGTCTAACCGCCACGATAATAGATTGACATGCGTCAGGTACATGCACTTCCTGGGAGCTAATGTAAGTCATGTTCATCTCGAGATCTTCACCTGATTCGCCGTTGCTCCCGTTAATACTTATGATAGGCGAATGATATTGCATGCATGATGCAGCAAGAGGGGGCCCGAGTACCATAATTCTGCCCCTACCGGACCAATTGATCCTATAGCAATGAGTATATCCCCTCAGGGAAACGCTCGGGTAAGGTCTTGGTATCTCCATTGCCATGTCTCACGACTTGGCCTCAGTCCCGACATCTAACCATGAGGAAGATATACTCTAGAGTGGACCTCTGACGCACCTGATTGATCTACTGTGAAGAGATACTGCCCTCTTTGAATTATTACGAACACCGCCTCGGCATCTGTACGGAAAATGCATATTCGTTGGCTCCCTTGCATTCTACCTCTTGCATATCGCATGTAAGTTCACAGGTCATGGCAGCGGAGCAACATGATGATCATGTGTACCCTTCTCTCAATCGCACTCCCTATATATGCCATCTTTCTCACTATTTCCCTTTCTGCTTGTCAGCTTCTGTTCCTCCCTTAGTACTCGCTCCGTGAATGTCACAATGAAGGACTTCGCTCGTCCACCTCTTGAAAGATGGCTGACTTGGCCACCTCGCAACTATGTGAACCCCTCGAGAGATAATGGGTATGTCGTCCCCGCCACGGTTGTAATCACCATGCTGTCGGTATTCGCCGTAGCATGTCGATTCTGGGCAAGAGGGGTGTTGTTGAGAAAGATAGGTGCTGATGATTGGTTTATGCTCGTTGCGTTGGTACTACTTCTACCGGACAACTGATTTCAAAGGCTCATTAATACACAAGGTTCTATCAATTGGTCAATCCGTGGTCATCATTTTCGGTAAGCAAGAATGCACCGAGACCCTCGCTCAATATGTCTAACCATGTGGCCCTCTCCATATAGCTGACAAATGTTGCGACTTGGGAGTACATGCATGGGACTTTGACATCTCGAAAGGACCGTTGCTGCGAAAGGTTAGCCTTCCTCTCCAGCATATACTTTCGTATGCGACATCGTGGGAGAATGCATGCTAAAATCTTCGTGATTTAGTTGATCTGGGTAGCAGAATGGTTCTATGTCTTTGCCTCCTTCTTTGCTCGAATATCAGTCCTTGTATTCTATCGTCGCATTAACGCCGGCGGCTGCTCGACCCGTTTCCTCTGGGCCACCTGGACAGGGATTATCTACAACATCATGTTTACCCTTCATATTCCCCTGTTCCTGTTCTTGATATGCCGTCCATTTGATGCCTTCTGGCTCGCCAATGACTATCTGTGGGTGGCTAAGCATCGCTTTACCTGTGGCAGGGAAGACATTGGTTTGATAATGAACGGGGCGCTATCCACCGGCGGAGATATCTACACAGCCTTAGTCCCAATATTCCTGGTAAAAAACCTCCATATGTCCGGTAGCAAGAAGCTGAGATTGTACGCCCTATTCTCAACTGGGTTCCTTGTGGTTGCAGCAGGGTCTATGAGAACAGTGGAGATGGTTCGTCTTGTCACCACATACGATACTACCTGGCGTCTTCCTTTGGGATGGTTTTGGGCTGTGCTTGAATGCAACATTACCATCATTGCAGGATCGGTTCCTGCCATGAAGCCTTTGGTAGTCAAGGTCATCGGTCCCGCTGTGTCCAGACTAGGAGGGTACTTCAAGAGATACGGTCCCAATGATAACGATACTACGAGTGGGGACCTTGCTTCATCCCCAGAAGTACGTCAACATATTCGAAATCGAAGGAGTGCTCACATGTTTTCGATTCTCTTGTCATCATCTGAGGATACTAGTGGATCGAACCACAGTGGATGGTACAACAAGCTGTCCATAATCACAAATGAGACTGAAGTTTCCAAGACCACCTCAACGACGATAACAACTGGGCCATCTCATCTTCCTGTTGCGACTGTAGGGATTGAAAAGCAAATATGAAAAGATAAATGAAAGACAATAACTGGAATCGCTGTTTATAGTTATGGATTGGTCATTTGCAGCGAAGAACAGTTTGTCGACACAAATGTAGAAACGAGGATTGACTATCTTATCCAAATGAAAGATTTGGAATCGTCCTGACGGTCATAGGAAAAGGTTGGGTTTGGCCTCTTGATTGTTAGAAAGGAAAATCCGAGTCTATCAAATCATAGCTTCTTTACCTCGCTGTGACTTTCTGTTAGCAACGAAAGCAGTGTCGTTGTTATATATACTGCGGTCCGGATCGCGTAAAATATTTATTGCGCAGGTGGAGGCATGTAATGCAGAGAAGCCTCGTTCAAAAGCTCCTCGTATCTGTTACCCTAGGGAGTCTGCTAAGATAGGGGCATTTCAAAGCCCGGTCAGTATGTAAGCTCTTTGATACAAGTTATGGATCGTTGCAGGATACTCTCCTGTGAATAGACAAAGTGATGTCTCTTTACATGTGCGCGGAGACTAAGTATCACCCGTTAATCACAACGTTGGGGAAATCTCCCTTCCAGCTTCAACGTGCCATCACAACTCACTAACAAACCACTCATCTCGAACATACGAGCATTTCACTTCGCCTCTTCCTTTGCTGATATTTTATTCTTTGTCCTCTCAGTCCGCCGAACCTATCCTTCGATGCCCTCTTCAGGCGAAGGAGGAATGCTGACAACCCTTGCTCGTAGACGAACGGCCATGGCAGCATCGCTAAGTTCAGCTTTGCTTTCATTCTTGACAGCTTGGGCAGTCCTATCCTCATTGTCTTCCGCAATTGCGACATTACTACCTCCGGGAACATCGGCTTTGCTTTCTTCAAAAGAATCTGCAAATCGTGTCAGTTCATATTCTTGGACGGAAAGAAATATGACATACCCTCACCAGCTGCTGTGATTTTCTGCGTGACCAACTCAGACTCTTGGACACCAGGATTGATGTATGGCGCCATCTCAAGGACGTTGTCTTCACTTGCACCAATCCAGTCGAAGAGACAGTTGCCAAAATACACTTGGTCGTCGGGGTCGACCTGAGCATCGGATGGAACATTCCTTGGCAAGACAAGGCCCTCATGGTCACGAAACATCCTTAGAAGACGATTCACGATGAAGTTGGCCCTTGTTTGGTCCTGCATCCTTGCGTCTTCTTCTTGAACAGCCAGCACAAAGGCCTCCAGATACGTCAAGACGACTCTTTGGTACGCAACTTCGTTCTCAGGGACCAAGATCCAACGGTTGTACCCAAGCTGCACAAGAGGATGATCCTCGCCTCCAAACTGCGCATTGAGTGCCGCATCGGCTTGATCGTCCCAGACATCATCGACATGCTCCTGGACCCAATCGCCTTCTGCGGCGTGCTCAGCGACTTCAGCGTCCTCATATCCCTCACCTTCGTCTTCGGGCTCATCTTCATCAACCTGCTGGACTCTTTCACCAGTCGCCCATTCCCAATCCTCATGATTCACTAACATCTTTCCAAGGATCTGCTTGTTTGCATAACGATAATATCCCGCCATACGGATTAGAGTATTTGTATCGTCTGCATCGCATTTTTCAATGTCCTCGAAAATGAGTGTTCTGACCTTATTCACAAGTGCTTGCCGCTCCTTTCGAGACTTTCCATCGATCTTGCCTCTTTTAGCTGGTGTGGATTGCTGACCGGCGACTTGAGGAATGTTTGGAGTGGTGGATGAACTGACAACAGACAAGTCAAGTGCCTCCAGGATATCATCCACACGTCGTGTCATCGCATCAGTCGTGAAAGCTTGCTTGTCTTTGTTTGTCAGTGTCTCAACGCCTTTTGCTTGGTAGATCTTCTTGGACGCATGGACAGCAGCAACAAAAGCAATATTCCTTTGGATGATTACGTCTACATCATCATCATTGTGAGTTGCAAGTACCCTGTCTTCTTTTCCGTGAATTGCTTCCTTGACAGCTTGAACATCCTGCGATGTGACTCCACTGTCAAACCTTTCTTGGTTCTTAAGAGCCTTTGCTTTCGACTTTTCAAGCTTCCCAGCTCTTTTCTCTTTGCGTCTGTTTGTAAGTGGCTTTGGTGTGCCTGTTATAGTTGGGGGAGTTTCCGCCGTGATATGGTCAACTTGTTGGTTAGGCTCGGTATCGTCGTCCACATTTGGATCGTGAGCTAGACGCACTTGGACTTTCTGAAGTGTGTCTGTTGTACCAAAGAGATCTAGCTTTCTGATGTCGATGATCGTCTCTGCAATTGCTTTGTGTCTTTGATAATGAATCTCATCACCATCCCGGCATCTATAACGTGGAGACTCATCAGCCACAGGGTCCAAAGAAAGATGAAGGAAGAAGAGCCAGCGACCTGCTACGACTTACGGGAAACATTCATGGCTCCTATTCTTCGCATGCATCCCCTGGTGGTAGCGGACGCATGGCTCTGAGTGCTTGCCAAAGCAGGTGAGCTTTGCTCGTGGACTACTATTTTTGGTACCGCAACGCCAGCAAGAATGAGCTAATCACCATTGTTAGCCATCAGGCTCCATACTTCCAAGCCAAGAAGCTTCGGAAGGGGCTTTACATCTCACTTACCCAGAGCTGAGCGGTCAGCCCAGACAAATGTGGCCATCTTTCCCTTTCCCTTTCTCTTAGATGCCGAAGATTGGGCCCCTAAGTTGTCCATGGTGACGGTCTTGAACAAGTTGAAGAGCAATGTTGAATCAAAGACCTCTTCCTGAATGGAGGGAGCAAGAAGAAGATGTTGAGGTGCGAAACAGTATTCGAGGTGTAAGATAGACTCTCAGTGTGATGAATGACACCTGTGGGTTGGAATAAAGAAACAAGGATTACTTTACAGAAGAGACGAACTTGCTGTATCAGTATGGCTCAAGAGAAGGATCATGAGGGCAGATGGTAGACCTTTCAAAAAGTCGATAATCCCCAGGGAGTGAGATATCGAACTGTGCGCGGCTATTTCAGATTCAAAGCAGGCTGCGGCGACGACACAACCACACATACACAAAACAACTTAGGCTGGATTTATCAGACGCGAAACGACGAAGGTCCGATAAGGATTACTTGGAATGACTTCTGTGCGACAGGCAACGAACGATGTTATCAAGTCTTTGTTTTCCAATTCATTTTCACTACTCAATGTTCACCAAGCACGGACTTAGTCTCTTCACCACGATTCGAAATAACATTCAAATGCCATCTATTTCACGAGTATCTGACAGGTTAAGGATATATCGGTGAAACATTATGACCTAGTATTGTTCATCGAGAGGTGAGTTCTCCCTTCTAGATCATCAAGTCCTTTCTTTGGTTGCTCTTATCCTGACCTCCCCTTATTATCATATCCTTCATAGGCATGTTTCATGAGCTGCTCACGCCAGATACTCAAGTATGATCAATGGAACACTCGAAAAGAGACCGATCTCACGGGCAAGCTTGATCAAGGATATCATCGGAAGTTATTGAAAACAGCTGTAGTATGCATCAGACCGTGCCTTGATACTCTTTGACCTTTTGTGGTAACATATAGTTAGCCAAATTTAAATAAATCAATAATCCATAGCCTTTGTTACAGGTCAAACCTCTTTGTCAAGTTGAATGAATCTCTTAATTAGTCCTTTACCGTTCCCCATCCCTTTTGATCTTTCCCTATCACTTTGTACATAGTATTACTGCTTTGTCAAGGGGTTTTGCCATTCCACAACAAAAAACAAAAAAACAAAAAAAAGAAAAAGAACGCATTACGTTACCGAAAATAAAATCAAAAGTAAAATCGTAAGATAAGTTATATCTCCTAGAGATCTCTTCTCACTTGGAAACGATCCTCAATACATCACCCCCTCCCCTCCCCCTAGGTAGATATTCGATATCAAAAATACAGTAGTTATCCCTATAATACATAACTTACTAATATCAAAAATTTGCCTCTCTCTTTTATATTTTATTATTGTATTCTGTTTCGGATCTGTTTCTCTCGGTATTCCTAAACCTTACATGCCATAAATATCCCATAACATATTCTAATTCTTGAATTCTGAATTCCCAAGGAAAGTAAAGTAAAGCAAATGGAATAGAATGTGATCCTACAGACCATGTTCTAATAACAGAGTATTTAACTATAGCTACGTTACGATGGAGATTGCATATGATGTATGATGTAACTACCATCACGTATAATAAAATATAAAAATAAGATAATATGAGGTACGGTATGTAGGAATTATTATTATTCATGGTCAGGGAACCATGTTAGAAGTTGATGGGGTAGTAGAGATGTCTAGAAAGATTTAAATATTAAGACTGTGTATAACTAGGAGATATACATTAGATGGGAGATACGGATTGGATGAGAGGTAGGAAGGAGATCGATTTAATTAGTATTAGTAATTATAGCCTTCTCATTTGAGGCGTGTCGAACAAAATAGGAGATTTCATTTTCATTTTCATTTTTCATTCTCTTTCTTATTTTCAATCATGTCGAATAATATAAGAGAAATTAGAAATGAGATACAGGAAAGGATATTTTGACAATTTGGTCTCAAGTTTTCTTCTGTTTAGATTCGTTTCCATATCTCAATTTTGGCTCCTCTTTCTTCCTCTCTGACTGTTGCTTTACCTATGATTTTTGTCCTTTGCTTTGGAATATGGACGATCACGTTGGCTTAGCTGATTGTTCTTCATGTCCTTTTCCATTTTCGTTTCCGTTGGTATGTTGCAATTTGCATTTTTGTTGTAAGGTCAATTCTTATTGAGAGTGCTGTTTTCAATTTACTGTTATCGTTTCCTTCTCATCGTTCAAACAGAAATGGTGATTCACATTCCATCGCCCAAGTTATCCTGTCCAGTTGCTCCCTGGTTTCCTCGAGACTTCCAGGCCGCATTGATTATGCTTCTTGAATATCGCGGACGAGTCTCGCACCGGCCCAGACGAAAGGATAATTTCGTTGGTACCAGTTCACGCTATTTGGAGCGTTTGTTAGTGATGGTGGATTGGAAAAATAAATGAGAAGCGGAGGGTCTGGATGACATGGAGTGGATACCGTAGAACGAGACTACTTACAAGGTCTTTCGCCCTGCGATGCGAGGATGTGTGGCCCATGATCCTCCGAGCATTATATTGTGTTTTCCGTCAAAAAAGTCGGCTATTTAGATGGAAATGGAGATGTTAGCATTGTAACAAGTGTAGATATGCAATCTCCGCTGGTAGAAGACTTCAGACATACCAGTATACCCAGGATACAAATCCATAGGTTTAAATCCCTCAAACCTTTCCAATACTGAACTTGTCCATTCCCAGACTCCACCAAAGTCTGATTGGCCGCTTAGTTTATCACCATGTGGTGTCACTGGAATTGGATGCCAGTTTTTGAAACCAACCGGACAGCCAGAGAGGTCACAGAAGAGTGAACTGATGGCTGCAGATGATTCGGTGGAGGTATTATGGTTGGGATTGGATGTGGGTTCAATGTTGGAAGAGGTTTGAGAGAGGGGAATGAAAGGTCTGTGTGGAGGAGTCTCTTCCACACCATTGGCGGAGAGATGACTGTGAATAAGGACGATTAGCTTGGTAGATCTTTCAATAGGATGAGAGATCAACGATAGCAAGGGCAACATTGAATGAGGAGACATGTAATTACCCATTGACCGCTGGTACCAAAGAACTTGGAACCCTCTCTGCTGTTTCTTTCTTAAGCTTTTCAGCATAACTGTAGATGCTCCGAGCTTCCTCCACTGTTGGAATACGACCGTTCATCCAAGAAGCATAATCAGCCAATTCGTTATAGGAAGCCATTACTGGCCAGTCTAGAGCGAATCTGAGTGGAACTGCACCATAAACAGTTCTAACCGCCTTTCCTTTAAGGAATAATTCAGATAGCTCTGAAGAAGTGTTCTCAACCTCGTATGTCCCGTTACAACTATGGAACGTCCCATTTGTTATATTCAGGCTGCTCTTTGATGTGGTCCATGAAGCTGGAAGTGTCGCCACCTTATTTTTCTGAAGAAAAATAGCGTACTCTTCATTGGTAATAGGTCGAGCTTGAGCCTCAAATGCATGGACTGATACTTTTCGAGAAGGGCGCTCATTGTCCCATCCAAAATATCTATCGGGCCCCTCGTCGTTCTCTGGATCATCCAGACCAATCGTGATCGAGCAATCAGGAACAGAGAACCATTTATTTGGAACGGAATGATTTCGAGCTTCCGAGGCCATGGCCGCAAAGTTGGGGAACTTTCGATTAGGTGGAGGAAGGATTCGTTCGCTTTGTAACAACATGTATAAGAAGGTTTCTAGATGCATTACCTCGTGTTCGAATGCAAGCCAGATGGATTGTCCAAGCTTATGATCCCTAGCAGTTTTGCCCAAATTGATCAAGTCACGAACGCGGTTACGAACACGATTTTGAAACAGAAGGATCTCGTCCAGAGGAGGCCAAGTGTCCGGAATCTCGCTGTGATCATGACATAGGTTGGGATCATCGACGTCGGGATCAATCCCTCGTTCGAAAATCTGCGGATAATATGCAGGCTCAGTCCCTGGACTTTTGGTTGCTTTGGTGAGATGAATATCTACATGAATTAGCAGAGTTAGTCAAAGGTGGAAACATATTAAACTACTTGCCTGCAAATGTAGGAATATGACCTAGATAGAAGATGAGGTTGTTGCGCAATTGAATAGGCTTGTTTAACAACTCTTCATTGGGAACCATGGCTCTGGTAACAGTATCCCAAGCGTTCCATAATTCCTCCCAGTCATCCACTGTTGGCACTGGCTGTGAAGCATATTCAGTGGGCTTGGCAGGATAAGCGACCTTGTATGGTGAAAGAATGTGAATATCTGTTACAAAGCGTTAAAAGAGATCTCTGCATGGTTGGAGGAAATCGTACGCCATGTGTCGTTCTTGTTGGCGTAAGAAATGTTTCGGATAAAGCCGGCGTCCCGCCACAGACTCTCGCTCTCTACCTGCGAGTACTTGTATGAGTGTTCTACCTTCAAACTCTCTCCTTTGGAGAAAGAGAGATCGTGAGAAGATATATCTTTGAGAGCAGCATAGTGGGCTTCGTGATAATAAGGGGCTCTTTTGCAGGACCCTACCACTGCCCAATCCTCTTGCCCGAAGACAGGTCTGCCAAGTAGTTTATTGGCATGATCTAAACCATTACGGTAGAATTGCTCAGTGACATGCTCGGAATCATTGTAAGCACGGTAGATCTTGTCGGCATCCTGGCATGCATCCAATCCTACGAGCATTGTGTCTCGAGGTGTCATTATCTTCGCAAAGCTATGAAGAAAATCTGCGGCAGCCGAGGGATCGAAGTTACCCAAAGAGGATCCAAGCGTCATGATACATGTTGGAGACGCTCGGTTCTCGGGATTTGATAGCCATGCCAAAGCATCATCGTAGGTGCCATGCAGGGCAGCACATTTGACATACTGATAGCTGTTTGTCCCAATTTGAGAGAATGTTCTCTTCAACTCGGGCAGTGAGAGATCAAGGGCATAGTAGCTGATGTTCTTCCTTGCCTTCTCAAAAGCCTGCAGGAGTATATCGACCTTCCTCAAATTTCTAGTCGAGTCAGCGGACCGCTGGGTATCGCTCTATTTCAGCACTCAGGGAGCCAACATACCCGCTCCCCAACTCCACTAGTTGGCTTCCATCTACAAGCCTTTCGGCGATTTTGTCCGCATGTGTAGTCAGCGTCTCAATTTCTGCATTGGTAAGATAGTAATCTTCCAAGTAAGTAATCTTCTCGAATAGTTTCAGGCCCAGCTCTGCTCCATTTTCAGTTACAACGGGGCCAAATATCTTGGTGTTAGAACTAACCATCGTAAAGGAGCAAAGTTGGCATCGATTTTGATTCTCCATTTTTCGGGTTCAGGCTGTCAATAGTCATCTTCAAGAGTGAACCGTCGAGTTGTTCACGGCGGATGTCGATGATGTCGACATCACGTGGTAGAGCCTTGGCAGGTACCGTCATCTTGTCATTGGGGGCAAGAAGACCTGGAGACATGTTGTCGAGCTGGGTTCAATCGGGCTAATAAATATGCGACAACACGATGTTACACGGCTGATGGCTGATTACTGAACTTGTGTAGCTGGCGTTCAATGCATGATTTTCAAAGATGTCATTATGAACTCTGATCGATTTTCTATATGTACCAAAGCATAAGCGGGAAGTCAATCCACGGCTTCTAAATCCACCGACTACAACCAATCTCCACGGCGTGGCTCATGTGGATATGACGGGCATACGATTATGACAAACAACATCTACAGCTATACTCTGAGTAGCTATTCACCCGCCATGGCTATTGGAGCTCATTGGACGTGGGACAAGCATGGTGGCAACAGAAGTCGCAGATTTGTGATGTAAACCCCACACTTTGGATGCACTACTAACAGAAACTAAGACGCAAAGAGAATGTCTGTATTACCGGAATTGTCAGCGCGGAAGCCGAGGGATTGATGTCACGGAAAGACTGGGAATATTCGGAAGTTCGAGGGAAGGGGAGGCCTGAGAATAACACGAGCGTATCCTCCAACCAATATTCATTCGATGAGGCTGTTGACTGCAGGTAAAAAGGGATTCGATTGGTCCAGTGCCGATGGATTACTTTCCATGAACTTTGTGGAGTCTGTCTGTTTGTCTGGTTTGTTCGGTTTGTCGACTTTGTCTCCAGAAACCAGACGTTCTTTGTATCGCATCTCTCTCCTCAACTTGCGCACATTTCCGAAAGCCTTGTCAGCAATCAAACCGTCGTGAAGCCACAGTTGAACAGACTACACGAGAGTTCAGCAGGCAACAGCGCTTAGTTGCAATTCATCTGCAGGCAGAAGCCTACCTAGATAATCAATGACATATTTCGGGCAGCCGAAACCGAGGATGTGACTGGGATGAAGAGTTAATCAGCGTACAATCGATGAGCGATCTAATGTCAGGGCACCACGAAAGGCTCACTCAGCCGATGTCGCCTACGTCGAATTTGTAAAATGTCCTCGCCGACGCCCTGCGATTGACAAGTGATGATTGCAAAGCAGGAGACAAAGGGAGAATTGCCGTGTTCGGATTCCAGCGAAAAGGGACCAAACAATGAGACAAATGTACGTGTTGGATTTCAATAAAAAGTATCTGCTGGCCCAAGCGCATTCTGCCACTTCCACTCCCACTTCTTACGCCACGCTCTTTCATCCATGTCATTTTCATCCTACTCTACCATATAAAATACAAAGACAACTTTGACACCAACTAGGTACGACAATCATCCCGTGACCAACTGCGGGTAGGATGTAGAATGAAGTCGAGAAAAGCGTAGCAGCAATTGGAGTACGCTGAAGCCGGAGAAATCCAGACACGGTCAACTGAACATCGGTATCAAGCATCTCTCCCCCAGTCTGTCCGATATTACTCAAACTCGTTTCGAGGTTCATACCGGACAAGTTTCTCTCAAGTTGTTCGAGATGTCTCTGCTTTTATATCAACGCCTATACCTCGAGCGTTCTTCTAGGTTCCTGACATGGCAAATTTCGTATAGTTTTCACGTTTCCCGCTCCTGAATCTACTCTTTTCATATAATCCCATTGTCATCGTTAAAGTTATATTAGACGTGGTTTGAGAACAATGTTTGCCACACATTGCTTTGTATAGGATGCTCTTCTTTGTGATTTGCACCTGCATCCGGGGATTCGAATGATCTTGGAGACTTCTCCTCCACGACCTTGATACTGATACACGAGTTATGTACGTCTGAGGATCATGTAATGATATCGCGCTAGCGCTTTGCAGCTCGATTAAATCACCATTCTTGGTCATGCCAGGTTAAACATGGCATTTGCGTCTGAGAGTCCGTCTGACATCCGTCGTCAAGCGGTCGAAGCAGGAGATGTCTTCTACACTATCCCGTACGAGCCATTCGACAGACTAGTGTGTGGATTGGAATTGAAACTTGGTCGGTGGACCGCCCCATACGGCTACAACTCGCATCTGAACTTATTTGGCGAGTATGATGTTGAAGCTCGGCATCTGATCAAACGACGCGAAGAGCTCCGAATGCTCATTCGACATTATGTTACGGCGATCTTTTTTGAAAAAGCCGTGAAGCTTGATTTGGATTCTGGGAAGCATCTGATAACTAATGACCAACCGCCATCTTCCATGCGATCTGGGTTCGCAACTGGTGCTGGACAAGATTCTGTTGCTATCGACGTAAGAAAGCTCATTTCAGATCTTCCCCCTCCATTTATGAGGTGGTATTCGTTAAAGTTGGAAGAACTCAGATCGCCAACCGCCGAATATGATGCCCGAAAGATAGTTGAGATCATACAAAAATATACAGAAGATAGACAACAGAAGTCAGAACACATGGCAGTCGACTCGGTTCCTACACGAGCTAGTGTGGCAAGCAATAAGCTACTCGTGCAATGCCTGTTGAACAGGGCCAGCGTTGCGCTTAATCGGATAGAGCCCGAGAAGGCGCTGGATTTGGCCACTGAGGCTTTGGGGCTAGCAAGCTCGATTGAGGATGATTTTATCTCAGCACGATGCTGGTATTGGATTGCTCTGGCACAGTACAGGCTTGGCAAACAATCTGAAGCTGCCATGGCTTGTATCGAAGGATTACCTGCCGTCGCGTTTTATCCGGAACGTGAAAACCTTGTCAGCATAATCACTTCTATGCGGGAGATAGTCATCGATATTTTAGTCCGAGCTTCAGATGAGGAACACGACTTCTGGTCACAATGGCTAGACGCCGAAGTGTTAAACAATGATAAAGCGAATCACGCCGTGACCGTCCCAAATCTTACGAACAGGGACCTGGTCATGTCACAAGTTGCCAAGCCTGTTGTTATCCCGTCAAAGAGGCCAAGCTCTCTTGACAAACGACCCGAGAAGAAAGAAAAACCCAGTATGGATGCGATGAGATCCCAAGGAAGGATCGATCGATACGTCCAAAGGCATGGCTGCTCTCGCGATGAAGCAGCGAAGAAATTAGAAGAAATGGACAAACTATATGAAGAAATTAAAACACGAACTATCAACGGCGATAACGCCAAGGGTAGTGACGGAAACCTGCCTCCAATGTCTGCTCCTGTCACTGCTCTTGTACAAAGAGATCAGATTTCAAAAGGGCTGCAAGATCGTGACGAATACCTAGTTCCCAAACCGAGAAGCTTGAGAACACCAAAAGTCGACCTGTCTGACTCGGCATATCAATGGTCTCTATCAGGAACGCTTGGATATGGTTTGCAAAGTCGATCTAATTTTGCAACAGACAACAGCCAGAGTCCATCTTTGGCAGAGACACTTAACAGTAACCACATGTCGAATCGCCCGCCATCAATATCCTCTCAACGTGCTACTTTGATATCGAAGTTAACGCAACCGCGCCCATCCGAACTTCGTTCCAGTTCCGGGAATCCCACAAATAGTTCACAAGGATCTAGCTTGACTACACCAAGGGGTACTATCAGGACGAACCTCCCTCAGTATAGTTCAACATTGGGTACTGGAAGTAGAGTGCCACAGTCTGCTATGAGTGCTTCAATCCCCGTTCCTATACTAGATAGCCATCTAGATCGAAGAAGACATTCTTTGAATTATAAAAGACCTCCTATATCAATTCAAGAGAGAACAAGACCATTTCTTGATAGCAGAGCAGAACTCTGGAAGCGTACCAGCAACCTAACAGAAGGGAACAGTCACTTCAGACGTCAGAAACGAGTTTCATGGGAGCTTCCGCCAGATGTATCCTCGAATGAACCGAGCAATCCAGCTGGATACAGGATCAACAGTGCTCTTTTCTCTTCCAAAGACACCAAGAGAAACTATTTCATAGCCGAAACGAAGCCCACAGATACGCTTGACTCAAGACTCGAAACCCTCTCTTTACGACCGAACAAACCCACCACAAGCCACGAGACCAACCCCGAGAACCAGAATCAAACCCAAATCAAAACATCAGAAAACAACACCTCCTTCTCGCATCCCCGAATCCCTCAATCAGCACCCATGACACATCCCCCCCAACCAAACAACACCCAACAACCTCACCGTCCCTCTGCAAACACCTTACCTTTACGAACGCCCTCAGCCCAACGTCCGCTAGCCGTCCCTTCAACCAGTCCTCTCAAGCGACGTCGTCCGATTCCCTTGGATATGAGTGCTATACGAAGAAGACCGGCATCTTTGAGACGGTTGCCGCAGGTCGAGAGAAAGTAACGAGGTATCTGTAGCTGATTTCGTTGTTGAAAAAGGGAATGGGATGGGATGGGATGGGAAAATGAGCATCTGCAGTTTTATGAATCATAATTGCTTTTATTCTTTTGTAAAGTTTTATTTATTGATGTATCTGAATGCATGCTTCGATTATTTTGTTCCTTTGGCTATTTGAAAGACGCTCGCTCTTCTCTTGTTCTGCGCTACATGCAGAGATTTATTGCTCTTCACTTCGAAAATCATTAAACATTAATCATCATCATCAACAGCATACAACAAAATCTATTTCAACCCCGTTCATTCACCTTCTTCCCTCCCCCTCCTTGTCTTCAATATCCCCCAAAATAATCTCCACAGCCCGTTCGGCCAACGCATAAACCGGCGCCATCAAATGCGCTCCGGGCACGATGGCAAAGACGCTAGAATCTACAATTCGCAGTCCTTTCGTTCCGTAGACACGTAGGTTCGGATCTACGACGCCGCCGAATTCAAGCGGGAGCATTGAACAGGTAAACGAGTAGTGGAATTCCGTTCGGAGGTTGGTGTTGATGTGGTCTGTCAGATCATTTGCATAGGGGGTCAGCGGTGAGGGGTTGAGGAGTTGGAGGGGTGGGGTGGAGAGGAGGTTGGCGTTGAAGGCGAGGGCGGAGAGGAGGATTTTGAGGTCAAGCGGGTGGGTTAGATAGCGTGGGTCGATTAGAGGGGGTGTGAATGGGTCGGTGGATGAGAGCGTTACGGTGCCGCGGGATAAGGGGTGCATGAGGGATGGGGTGAGTGCGCCTTGGTTGTCTTGGAGGAGTTCGTAGGCAGGGATGCTTGGAGAGGGGAGGAGTCGGGATAATTCTGAGATTTGTGCGAGGTAACCGGTTAGAAGGGTCGGATGGTGGGAGTATATAGGTGGAAGGTGGGAGAGGGAGGATGAGGGGCTATGTATGAGTTCGGAGAGGAGAGTGGTAATGGATGTAGAGTTTACGGTAGAGTTATTGTTGCCGGACAGGACTTGGGAGAGCGATGGGAATGCAAGGGCGCTGGAGGCTTTTGCTGTGAATGGCCCTGTTTTACTCGCGAGATATTCAGCCCGGTAATTTTCATATAGAGTGGTGTTGAATGAAATGTCGTCCACGGTCAAATTGCTGTTGTTTTGATAAGGGTAATCTGTCACAACCATACAGTGATCTTGAAGATTTGCTCCGACTCCGGGAAGATCGATTAGAACTGGAATAGAAAGGTTACTCAGCCATGACGATGGACCAATTCCGGAAAGTTGTAGAATTTGTGGGGTGTGAAGAGCCCCTGCTGAGAGGATAATTTCTTTTCGAGCGTCAGCTGTTTGAGCGGGTCCGGACGCACCGGAGGAGTATTCGACAGCCGTTGCGGTAGAAAGAGACGATCGGCAGCGACTTGGGTTTGTCTGATTTGTATGTTTATGTCTATGGCGCTTGGGGCTGGACTGATGAGGGCCGCGACCCATATTGAAATGACATAGATTATGCTCTGAAGTATTTGTGAAGAGAACTTTCACTACTTTTTGACCTGTAATCAGGTAGAGGTTTGGCCTCGTTGAAACTGGGTCGTAATACGCTCGACGAGCATCACATCGGGTCTGGTTCTCTGGATTCAAAGTCGTGGGTAAAAAGTAGCCACCAGCTGAGAGACCGGATTGAGGTTCAGGACTGATTGGGATGCCTAAGTTCTCGAGAGCTTCCAGGAAATTCTCTGGAAATGAGTCAGTGTTCTGAAGGCTGTAGAACGACGTTCCACTTACCAGCTTGAGGCCAATAATATCTTGGGTAGCTGACATGGATAGGGCCCGAAGAACCATGGATTGAGGGGTTGAAGGTGTCCTGAAACGGTAAAGGGACACTATCGAAATGGTAAGGAGTGTAATTCTCAGACTGTTCGCAGAACGTAAGTTGAAAGCCTTTTGGTTAGGATTCCAAATCCCAACCTTCATGAAATATGGTAAAAAGTCAGACCAACTCCAGCCTGGATTTCCCAAAGCCTCCCAGGCATTATAGTCATTTTGAGATCCACGGTTCCAGATCATTCCATTGATAAGACTACCACCACCGACTCCTTTACCGGCATTGAGAACACGCGGAAGTCCATCGAGTTGAGTTTGGGGGACACTCTGAAGCGTCCAATCGTATGAACCGTCGATAGTGTACCCTATGTAGAAAGGAATTTGAATCAAGTCTTCATAATGATCCCTGAAAGCATTAGTTGTGTCACAAAAACTACATGGAAAGACATACATGGTACCAGCTTCGATACACAAGACCGTAAAGTTCCATTCGGTGAGCCGATTGGCCAAAGTCAACCCTGACACACCACAGCCTGCAATTATGTAGTCGTATGATGCGTTCAAAGTAGAATTTGCCTGGCTTATCGGATAAGAGAAAGTGAGGATACAAGTTTGCAGCCAAAGGATTGCGAGAGAGGCGAATATACGAAGCATTTTGAGATCTCAAACGAGTGGCTGAAAGTTGGGGAGAGCAAGGAGAGACTATCTCACGATCAAGCAGCGGAGAGAATCACAGACTTCGAAGTGAGTATCGACTTAGACAAATCATGAAATGATTGATTCACAGAACGAAGCTGAAGATTGGTTCAGAGTGAAGACTCTATAGAGTTGTTTACCTCTCTCCTTCACTTCCGATTCAATCATGTGGGCAACAGAAACGAAATATCACCTGATGCAACGCAGTGAAGATATGACGCGCTCCCCAGAGTCAACCAGGCTCCATCGTGTTTTCGTATCAATGTCGGCGCCTTGCTATAGCCAAAAGTAATCTTGATCTATACCCATATTGCCTCTTTTAATGTCATAGGACAACCTCACCGGCTCGGCTCTTGATGATAATGCGCACCTGGGAAGCAACTCTCCTTTCGTGAGCCTATGGAGCATGCTAAAATCGATTCGTTTTCTCGAAGGGACTGGCCAGCGGATAATCGTCGTCAACGGAATGGGCAGCCTGGTTCCATCTTGGTAGGGTTGGAATACTAGATGCTTCATCGACTTTGTGAACAGCACTTGATAGTATCATAGCAATCACCCTCACATTAAGTTAGTGTCATTTCAGAAAGGTATTCCGTTCGACAAGGTCAGCGTTCTCTCGATCGGGTTTTGGGTGTGAGGAAGCTCACTTCGAGGTGCTGCCGAGGTCTTAGATCACGTGGTCGGCTTGAGTACAGCCAGAGAAGCTCAGTATACGGCGGGAACGTGATGTATGTGTAGGCGCGCTACTGAGGCCGTCCATGTGTTCATCTGACTCCTAGTCAGTGCCTTTGGATGCGCTCGGTTGATCCGGCTTGGGTTGATAAAAAGCAGAATGGCCGTCAGGCAATGGAATAAACCCAACAGGCATTCCAGAAGGAGGCCGATGTCATTTCAGAAATCAGGCATACAGAGTAAACACCTGAAACACGGCTTGCTGTTGCCTACTATTATTTGCATGAATTTTAGTCCCTGACCTATCCTATATCTCATATCGAGAGTAGACTGATGTGTTCGCTTCCTCGGATGATTTGGAAGAGTACGCTGTCTTTGAGACATTAATTGTTGTGACTACATACATAGTAGTAATTAATTACTATACTCAGAGTAGTTTCCTCATCACCGAAAGGGCAGAAAAAGGAGAAGGGTTCAAGGCTTCAGCGGGTGGATGTTCGGCCTGATCTGCCCCGTCTGCCAACCATGTTTCGGCTGTCTCCACTCCGCCCAAAAAGAAAGAAGAAAAGGTAATTTACATACTATGTAGTACTGTACATGTACTATGTACAGTACATACTGAGTAGTGCAGTGGTACCGTCCCATAGCACTACTACTATGTATATATGTAGAAACGGCCAACAAAGCGAGACACCAACGAGATCATCGAGTGGAAAGTGATGCATCCTATCAGGAATGAAGATCAAGTTGTGTGAGGGGTCGTCCATTCTGCAGCAATCCCGTTGAAGCATCGCAACGTGTCATTGCGCGGTGTGTCGACCGCTGCTTTGCTTTGTTTTTGCGACCTAAAATGGCCGAGTCAACAGCCATTTGCCCACCGGGTGTGGATCCCCCCGTACACTACCCTGAACACCATCGTGAGGTTATACGGTCGACAGTAAGTCCGAGTAGACAAGAGGGTGGGCATCGAGTCATGGTTGCTATAGCATTTATGCAGTCCGTGCTCGACGAAGTTTTTTCTCTTGTTTTTCCTCTCAAACTTATTGATCAAGATTACGAGCCTTCTCATATTACCGCCTGTCCAGGTTGAGAATCGAAGTATTATAACCAATATCAAATCTGAAATTTACCAACAAGCAACACAAGAGACCATATTGTTCCTGCACTATTGACAGAGCAGGAGTTCGCAAAACAACAATAGCCCGACAATCAATCAACCGTGACTTCAGAACATTATCTCCGTCATATGGCCATGTCCAAACCCAGGGGGGCCCTCCCAAAGCGTTCGAAGAGTTGGCGCCGTGCGTACAATTACTTCTTCAGCCCCGAAACTTCAGACCAGGACAAGAAGAATGTCATACAAACCCAGCCGGAGCAAACTCCCGCTGAGCGGATCAGAACTCTTGAAAAGGACCTGCAGCAATGCCGTCAGGATCTTCAGGAAGCAAGAGCGCTGGTAGTCTCCCAAGACAAGGACTTGTCCGATCTTGAGCAACAGACAGAAAGGCTGAAGACTGAGTGCAAAGAGAAAGAGGAGGGCGTGGAGAAATACAAGACAACGCTGGAGGAGCGTATGGCAACTGTGATGGTACAGCAGATTAAAGACGCCAGAAAGGTTGAACGCCAATCAGTCAAGGAGGAATGTGACCGGGAACATGAAATCGTCTTGGTAAGTGTGCCAGCTGCGACGGAAGCAAAATGTTTACTAACACCAGACCCAGGAAGGTGAACAGCGCAAGTCCAGGACGAGAATAGCCGCCATATCTCAGGAGCTTCAGGCTGCTCGGGATGAGGCTGAAAAGGCAAAGACCGAACATGAGAGCCAAGTTGACGCCTTGAAGAATGAGCTGTCTGCCCTCACCACGGAGCTGGAGGCCGCAAAAGCAGCCGTCGCCGAAGGCACTGAAAAACTGGCATCAGCTCAACAGGAGTCAAACAAGGCGCTAGAGGAATCAAAGCAAGAGGCAGCGGACGTAAAGTCCGAATTGGAGGCACGCATAACATCTCTGACAGACGAGCTTGCTGAAACTAAATCAGCATTGACTGCTGCGGAGTCATCGATCGCAGAACACACTCAACGATATGGGGATCTTGAGAGCACCTATGCTGCTGTCAATACCGATCTTGAAAAGGAGAAAGAACGGACTACACAACTCGAAAAGGACGTCGAGACCCATGATTCTTCGCTAAAGGCAACGCAAGATAAGGCTCAAAGCTTAAAAGATAGCCTAGCCGCAGAGATTACCAACCTTAACAGCTCCAAAGAACAGGTCGCACAACTCGTCAAAGACCTTGAAGCTATCACAAAGAAGGAGAAGGTCGCCACGACCTCGTTGGAAGAGGCACAGGAGAAATTGAAGGGTGTCGAAGAAAGCAACGAGCACCTCAAGTCAGAGCTTGACCTCGCCAACAAATCCAAAGCTTCTGACGATGAAAAGGTTGCTGGTCTGGAAGCAGAGAAAACAAAGCTGGCTGAGGCGCTAGACGCTATAAACAAGAAAATCGAAGAAGCTGGCGCCCGTGTTGCCGATATCGAGTCCGAAAAATCGAAACTAGCCGAGGAGCTTGAAGCTGCCATAAAAGCGAAAGCGTCAGCAGAAAGTCAAGCGTCCGCTTTGGAGCCTGAGAAGACAAAACTTGTTGAGGAACTTGAAACCATCAAGAATGATAGCGAGTCTTTGAAGACGCAAATAGCCAGCCTCGAGGCAGAGAAGGCGAAACTTTCTACGGAACTCGACGCTGTCGGTCCCGCCCGAAAAGCAGCAGAAGATCAACTTGCCACAATTGAAGCAGAGAAGTCGACCTTAATTGGAGAGCTTGGTGCATTGCGCAAGGCCGCAGAGGAGAGCGAAAAGCAGCTTTCTTCCGCAAAATCAGCTGCGACCGAAGCAGAGACTAAGCTGGAGGCCGCAGACGCCGCTAAGAAAACCAGTGATGAAGCTCTAAGCAAAACAGAAGCAGAATTGAAATCTATCAAGACCTCCAACGAAGAACTTTCTGCAAAATTGTCAGGCGCCACTACCGCCAAGACAGAAGCTGAAGAGCAAGTCAAGAAACTCCAAGAACAAATCAACGCATCTAAGATCGAGTTGGAAACCAAACTCTCCACCGCCGAGACCGGAAAAGCCGCCGCCGAAGAACAACTGAAGAAGCTTCAGGAAGCGGCCGACGTATCCAAGAGCGAGTACGAGACCAAACTAGCCGCGGCTCAAACCGCAAAGACCCTCGCTGAAGAGCAACTCAAGAAAGTCCAAGAAGAATCTGAAACGACTAGATCCGAGTTGGAGAAGAAACTGACTGCTGCCCAAGCCGCAAAGGAATCCGCTGAGGAGCAGCTCGAGAGTCTCAAGATCGCTGCTCCTGCGGCGGAAGAAGTCAATCAACCAACTGCTGAGGTACCCGAGCCTCAAGCCACAGAGGAGAAGCCCACGGGTACCAAAGAAGTTCAGGAGAAGGAGTCCACTGATACTGCTCCGGCTGCTACTGAAGCAGCCACCAAAGACGAAGCTCCCAAAGACGAAGCTCCCAAAGACGA
>LCWF01000024.1:56903-174180 GCA_001006345.1 Phaeomoniella chlamydospora | reverse complement strand
AGACGAAGCTCCCAAAGATGAAGCTCCCAAAGACGAAGCTACCCAAGAGGCAGCCGAGCAAAAGGAGCCAACCTCCGTTCCCCCCACCGAAGAGCCTGTCGCTGCCGCAGAATAAATATTCTCTCTCATCTTTCCAACCTATCTTAAACACCGGTTTCACAAAGTCTCAACACATTCAACCCCCATCAACCCTACCATCCTCATCCTCAAGAGCCCTTCACGCTTCAATTCGCATCTCATGACCCGACAATCATTTAACCACTTTTGAACCCCCCCCCCCCCCCCCCGTCCAACCGAATCCGTTACGCATCACGACTCATTATGCTTAACCGAACTATTACTTGATCTGCCCTTTATTTTGCATACTATATACCCCCTTACATACCCTCGTTGCATATTTATTGCAAATTGCATATACCCATTAGTACCATACCCCTCTCTTTGTTATTCAGTATCGTATTTTGTGTATGTGTGTATGTATCCTACTCTTCACGGTATTGAGATGTCTTTTTCGATATCGATATCGATACCAGTGTTTAAGGGTGGGTATTATACTCGGTACATCATGCTTTTGTCTCTCGACAGGATGAGGAGATTGATAATGATGATGATAATCATATTGAATAAGTTATCAATAACTCATTAATCGATCAATTATGCCATATTCTTTGCAGTATAATACTGTAGGATTGTTGACCCTGTGTACAGTAATCATTTGTATTATTTGTGTGAGATGACTTATTGTACAGTAATTTAATATGAAGTTTGCTATCCTATCCGATTAAACTCTAACAAGGTACTGTACCTCGCGAGGCCATGCTACATGAACAATTGTACAATTGAGGTTCATCAAAAGGTATAAGAAACATCTTTTTACTACTCTGAGAGTATGTTATACAGTATTATCCTTGGGCAGGGTTATGTTATATTATACACTATTCAATCTTCTCGGTCTCGATCCAGCAGCCGCGCCACCAGCCACAGAGAGAGGTCTTCCTAGACCGAGTGCAGCGGGATCGGTGTTTCCCTCCTTTTCCGTTTCACGAGATTGTTCGATCTGCTCTAGAGAGTTGGAAGAGCGTCTTGAATTGGATGTGGATCCTGTTGGTCTGAGAATTGGTAGGCTTTGTGCGCGAGGCTTGGATGATGGCGTAAAAAGGATCGGATTGGGGATGCCGGTGATTTGAGTCCATTGTGACTGTTCCAATTGGAGGTCGCTGCTTTGTGCTGGTATTGGTGACTGATAGTATCTGGCGAGATGATGTGGAGTTGGTTGTGAATATTCATAGACTGGGGAGTATATGGGCGAGTTCCATGGGCTATGATTTGTTAACGTTCTGACATCGCCGGAAGGTGAAATGGGCAGGAAATACGGGGACGATGGATTTGATGATGAATATTGTGTTGGATATGGTGTTTGAGAGAAAGTTGGGATTCTGTCGATGGTCTGATTATGCAAGGCAAGCCAGACTTGTGTTAAATCATCTGCTTGTTGATTGGTAAATGTGAGCCGCTGCCAGCGATGACGTCCTTCGGATATGAGGCGGTGGTCGATATGATTTAAGCTGTCTATCATGATTTTTTGACTTCTCTTGCTATTTCTGAGCTTCCTATTCAACCCACTGACTCTTCGTTTGAGACTCGACTCGTTTATTTCAGGAACAGCATGCGTAGTTTGAGCAGCATCTAGTCTAGCTTTTGTTGAATGAAGAGCTCCCATATATTGTTCGGCACGAGCCTCTTCAGCAGCAAGCATTGACAGTATATACTGTTTTTCCTGGACGAGAATATACCTATAGTCCATCGCTGCAGTCATCGTGAGTCTTTTCAGAAACCAAGTGTGGCCCGTCTCGAAATCAAGTGGAAGATTGCGTTCAAAATTTTGGCTTTTGTGAATAAGTACCGACGTTTCATCAAAGGACGTTAGTTCGAGGTGATCAATTTCACCGAGTAGTCTCATTCAGAGCAATTGCATGCATCGGTCAAGTCCAGTCACCAAGAATTTCGTCTCTACAAACCTTCGGCTGGCCCAATGTGGAGGGACTATGGCTTGTTCTGACCATCGAAGGGTGCAGTGGCACGTGGGAAGAATTCAAAGGGATCATTGTTCTACTCCGTTTGTCCGTCTCTCTCACATGCACGGATCTTCGTGGTGCTCACTTCCAAACCGTGATGAGGCTCAACACGAATCATTGCAAAACTTCGTGACTGAGATCCTACATGTTGAATCCTCCATGCTTTGCGGCTTCAACGAATCTCCAAAGCCCTGCATCCCTTGCGGCCTTTTGGACGCTGCCAATCTCGTCTTGATTCACAGCTCTATTGATGTCCGCGTAGCGAACGGCGCCCTTCGAATCGTCCATTGTTTGGCCAGAAGGTGTACTCTTTGTCCTCTTTGCTTTCCCAACATGAGCATCTGGATGATATTGCTCCATGACGTTCACAAAGATGTCTTTCGACACATTGTCTGCCAGCCACGTCATAATTTCACGACCCTCATCCTCTTTGCCCGGCATGACTAGGTGGCGTACTAGCACTCCTTTCTTTGCGATCCCATCTGCAGTAAAACACAAGTCTCCTACTTGTGCATGCATTGCTTTGATGCTTTCCATCGCAACACTCGTGTAATTATCCGCTTTCAGTAGTCGCTTTGACGTTTCGTTTTTCCATACCTTGAAATCAGGCAGATAAATATCCACAAGACCATTCATGAGTTCCAACGACTCCAGGGAATCGAAAGATGAGGTGTTATAAATGATGGGTACGCGAAGCCCCATGTCGCGTGCAGTGAGGATGGCCAATGCCACTTGAGGAACAACATGTTCTGGAGTGATAAAGTTGATGTTGTGCACATGTCCTACCCCTTGTAACTTGACCATCCAGTCTGCCAGTTGTTCCGGTGTCAAATCGAAGCCATTACGTTGATGCGCGATATCCTAGACTTTGTCAGTGGACGGTACAGAATGCCGACAAAGACTTGATATACATGATTCTGACAAAAGACGCATCGCAGGTTGCAGCCACTAAAGAATACGCTTCCCGAACCATTATGACCCTGGATGCAAGGCTCTTCCCCAAAATGTGGAGCTATCACATTCACTTTGACCGTCTCGGCTCCTATCAAACAATGTCCAGTGGTTTCGAATCGGTTTACACCGCATAGTCTCGGGCATAGATTGCAGTCACGCAAATGAGCGTATGCTAGGCTTCTCTTCCTTGCAGCATCAGTTGATGACAGCAGATGATAGCGAGGGATGTATTCATCCAGCAAGAACGGCGGTGCGAGGTGGAGGTTTCGTCGTTGAGAAGGTATTCTACTGGTTGCCACAGGCTTTTGAGTAGCAGTCAAGGTTCTGACATTTCGCAAAACTCTCATAGTCTAGATACGACCCGAGTTTGTAAATCGAGAAGATCTGAAGAGCAATCAGTTCCCCCTCGAATTTTCGATGACAGGTAATTTATCAATCATGAGGTATACTTCAGGGTTACGATCTGAGGCATTGTAGATGAATCGGGGCCCCAAAGACCTCAGTGGGGAAGACCAGCAAGATAATGATAGCGGAGAAGTCGATTAGAATGTTTACAGGCCCAGTGAGACAAGCATCATTAGGCAGAAGCTCTTGGAGTAAGCACCTTTCTCTTTCGTCACGCACGTGAAAATTGAAAAGCCTTCTTGGATCTTACAGGATGTCCAGTGTGATGCTGTTAAGCTATTGCATTATCTTTGAAAGATGAAGCCGATTATAGCTGTGCCGGCTACTGCAGCTCTTGTTTATAGAGCTTGGTCTCGTAAATCGTTAACACCGCTCGGCATCGCTGTTGCATTCATTACAGCCGTTGTTCATGCGCTTCATCCGTGGTCAGCACCATTTGCTTTGCTCGTCATATTTTTTATTGGGGGAACGACTGCCACGAAAGTACAAATGCCCGTCAAACCGATACCTAATTTGGTGCTAACGACATATAGGTCAAACATGACATCAAAGCCAATCTTACCCTGTCCTCGACTGGCTCTACTGGAGGCGAAGGCGCCAGAACTCATGTCCAGGTCCTAGCGAATTCCGTGGTCGCTTCTATTCTGATCGCTATCCAATTGTCTCTGACTGGCTTCGACCTCAAATGCTTGCCTGTCGGTGGTACTACTTTGGTCCTGACAGCCGGTATCGTCGCGCAATACGCAGCTGTCGCAGCAGATACCTTTAGCTCGGAGCTTGGGATCCTATCAAAAACGAAGCCCCGTTTGATCACAAACTTCAAGACAGTACCGCCTGGAACCAACGGAGGGGTGACTACAGCTGGGCTGCTAGCTGGTGCACTTGGGGCATTCACAATAGCAATTACAAGTGTGCTGCTGGTACCCTTTTGCACCGGCAATCCTGGCCCAGTAGGAAGGGTACTTATGAGTGGCGAAAAGCGAGGTTGGGTCTTCACAGACAAGATTATCTGGGTCATTGCGGTGACACTCTGGGGAGCATTGGGGTCTGTGCTTGACAGTCTGCTTGGTGCAACACTGCAGGCTAGCGTTGTGGACAAACGAACCGGCAAGGTTGTCGAGGGAATCGGAGGCACCAAGGTTCGTATTCCTGACTTGTTTTCATATTTTGAGTCCTAAGTCTGAACAGGTTATTGTACACCCGTCGCACCTGGATGACCTAAGCGATAACAATCTGAAGAAGAGAAACACTGGCAAGTCTCTCAAAACGCCCGCCGACCCCCACGAAAGTCGTGATGTTCTAACCGGACACGATTTTCTTGATAATAACCAGATCAACCTATTGATGGCAGCTCTTATGAGCATCGGAGCGATGGGTTTCGTACAGGCTTTCATTGCATAGGCAGCAGCAATCACATAGTCCAGTTATATCGCCTGGGTTTCCCTATGACGCCACCGATATTGGTCGGCCGGGTCAACGAGAATACCGAGCTCTTTATCCTTGTAGAACGTCTTTTCCTTGCTACCTATATCAGATGCCAAGAGCGAGTAGATAAGCCATGCCGGGGGGCCTTATCAAGAACCACCTGATTCCATCATTTCGAGGTGATCGATGCAGTTCTCCTGAACCGTGGCAATGGTTTACGTCTCCCTAATCAAGGTTTGTCTTATCATCTCATGAATGATGTCAACCAAGAAGGTTACGCTGTCGTCTGTTGGTTGCATATCTTTCCCGAAAAGGCAGCTTGTGTCCTGCATGCTGCATGGATCAGCGTATGATATCGGATTTGCGCGAGTTGACACATGCTCTGCACAAATGAAGTGATGGCTTGCCTGACGTCCTGCAAAAGCGTTTATCGGGATTGGTATTTCTGGAGATCCGATGCCTTTGATATATGTGCTCGTGAATCGATCACTTTCCCCTTGTTCTTCACCATTTCCAATATTGTCGTGTCTTGTGTCAATCTAGCTCCTATGCTATAATGTCAGATTCAGTCGCAACTGTGTTGCCCCAAGGGGTGGGTTATGGAGTTGTGGTTGGTGTTGGCTTCTTTTTCGCGATTGTCATGTGCGGTATATCCTGGCTTCAGGTACGTTGAGAAGCTTAATTCAGACCGATCTTACTGATACTCTTAGAACCGCTACACAAAATTCTCAACCAAGACCAGCGAGGAATTTAACACAGCTTCAAGAAGCGTCAAGCCAGGTCTAATTTCAGCGGGTATAGTCTCGGCCTGGACATGGGCTGCAACACTGCTACAAAGCAGCACAGTGGCCTATTCCTATGGAATCGCAGGTCCATTCTGGTAAGCTCGTAAGAGCAAAGCCCATTGGCGAATATCACCTGACTAGGAGACAGGTATGCCGCTGGGGCTACCGTCCAGATCCTCATGTTCTCAGTTCTTGCATGCAAAGTCAAACAAAATGCTCCACGTTGTCACACATGGCTTGAAATCATCTACACTCGATATGGAGCTTTGACTCATGTACGTATGACCGATAGCGCATCAGCCCAATGCAGGTGCCTTGGTGCCATTCTCGTCTGGGATTGCTGACAACTACCTGGCAGTGGGTGTTTATTTTCTTCGCTCTGGTTACCAACATCCTAGTCGGAAGTCAACTGCTTCTCGGCGGCAGTGCTGTCGTTACAGCCTTGACAGGAATGAATGTCTACGCAGCGATCTTTTTGATCCCACTGGGCGTCTGTGTTTATGTTGTTCTTGGGGGCCTCCGAGCAACATTCCTTTGTATGTTCCATCTACTAAGTCCAGTCTTTTCTATCTAAAGTCTAATCATCCCCTAGGTGACTATTCTCACACCCTTATCCTCATGGTGATCATTCTATATTTCATGTTTGAAGTTTATACCGAGAGTCCACTGATAGGCTCACCCTCTGAGATGTACGCATTGTTAAAAAAGGCAACACTTGAGCGTCCTGTGGATGGAAACCAAAATGGTTCGTATGTCACAATGAAAAGCAACTATGCCTTAGTGTTCGGCATCATCCAATTGTGTTCCGGAAGTGGAACTGTGTATGTGTCACCCCTGAGACGCATGTTGAAATGCTCATACTTTTACAGCTTCCTTGATCAAGCATACTGGCAACGGGCCATTGCAAGCCGACCTTCCACAGCTGTGCGAGCATATATTTTAGGGGGTATGGCTTGGTTTGCCATCCCATTTGGATTCAGTACAACCCTTGGGCTTGCAGCGGTGGCTCTGACCGATAATCCAAAGTTTCCCACCTACCCGAATGTCATGTCTGACAGTCAAGTTTCTGCTGGTCTTGCATCGGCATTTGCTGCCAGTACGCTACTAGGCAAAAGTGGTGCCGTAGCTCTGTTGATTGTACTCTTCATGGCTGTGACATCCTGTGCTTCAGCGGAACTCATTGCTGTCTCATCTATTCTTACTTTCGACATCTACAAAACATATGTCAAGCCAAACGCGACACCTGAGAATATGATTTTCATTTCGCATGTTATGATCTGTGTCTTTGGCTTCACTATGGCTATATTTGCTATCATTTGGAATGCGATTGGTATTGATCTAGGTTGGCTATTCCTTGTCATGGGACTATTGATTGGTGGTGCAGTCTTTCCGGCAGCATTTGCTATCACTTGGAAGAAGCAAAGCCGCGCTGCTGCAATATCCGCTCCAATTATTGGATTGATCGCTGGGCTTATCGCTTGGCTTGTCGAAGCCCAAGTCTACTATGGTGAACTCACGATCACATCCACTGGAATGGAATATCCCACTCTTGCTGGCAATCTCGCTGCACTTATGACGGGACTCATCGTTGCTGTTATCGTTTCATACCTGAAGCCGGATGACTTCGACTGGGAGATCACAAGATCTATCAACGTATCAACAGCCACAACCGCGAATACCAGCATTACTGATCTTCCAGCCACGACCAACGCCCAACCTCCACCTCCCGACACCAAAGACATCAAGCACAACAGCAACAGCAGCATCCCAGACTCGACCAGCGACCCAGAAAAATCTAAAGAGGCACCAACCCCTGAGTCAGACATTGACATCGACACTGTCCTTGAAGAGCACCCAACATCACCCTCTCTCCGTTCCGCCTTCCGTCTCGCCGTCATCGCCTCTATTGTTCTTCCACTGATCATGGACGTCCTAATCCCGATCCCGATGTTCCTCAGTCATTACATATTCTCCGAAGGCTTTTTCGTCGCTTGGATAGTAATCAGTTTCCTATGGGTTTTCGTCAGCACGGGTATCAGTGTTGTTTTGCCGATCGTGGAGACCTGGGGTTTCTTTGGAGAGTTCGGGAGGAAGGTTTGGAGGGATTTGAGAGGAGGTAGGGTTGCATGAGGAAGGGGATAGTGATAGAAATAGGACTGGGACTTTGTAAAGATATAGAGATCTTTGTCTTTGTAATAGTTTCGATGGGCAATTAGTATACATATTAGATGCTAGATGTTCGCAACCCTTAGATATGAGACTAAAGGCATTACGACAAAGACTCCTTGGTATATAAGTCAATCCCAGAATTTTTGAATGTTTCTAATTCTACGAGATGAAGGGGCCTATCCGTCATTCTCCAAACTCGAACTCGAATGTCACTATACTTTCGACGTATATAAGATGCTATCCATCTTCTCTACCGTTGATATACGGTGCAGGTCTCCAGTCTCTATTAGAGTCTGCGGCGAGATGTGTTGACACGTATTACCACTTCCATGTCCTTCTAAATGATACGTGGCTCGGAAGAGACGGAAGCATATGGCTCGGGAGAGTGTGTTAGAGACCTTCCGTTTGGAAATACGAGTGAAAGGCATGTCTAGGACTGTAGTATGAGTGTGAACGGGGTTGCGGGCTATGCTTCGCTGGTACGTGTCTACCTAGGTAGGGCATTGGTGTGTTAGCCTATCAATGACTGGAAGAGAGATCAAAGGGCTGCAAGGCTGCAGCGGGGTGACGCCTTGAAGCTGCGATCTCAACCCAGACCATACATATGATAAAAAAGGAACAGGATCTATAAATAAGATAAGAGTCTAATTACTTCGTGGAGCTATCGAAACAGAGATCCTTGGACCATCTATTCACGATGCCGAAATCGGGAAAATTCACCCGGTAGTTTGATTGGCAACGCGGCAAGTGGTGGGGACGTTTCATGATGATCGAGATAACCGACGGGGTCTAGACCTTCATGGATCTGGGATTGTGCTACTCTAAGTACTCCTAAGGTATTATGTATGTACTGTACTCTGTACAAGTTGTTCCAATGACCCTACCACAGAGAAATAGAGAGAGAGAGAGAAGAGATACTAAAGAGAAAAACGTCAAGCGGACAGGATGACAAGAAAACGAACAAAATGGAGATTAGGGACCCGGGTCAATTTCTAGGGTGAAGAAGCCGGGAGGGACAAGGTTGGAAGTCAAAGAAAGAGCTAACGGAAATTCCGGTCATGATATACGTGTATTTGACATAATTACGATACCAGAGCGTTAGGCCATTTCCATGGTCAAGCTTTAAAGTACCGTACCAAATTCGGTACCTACAGGTACTGTACTGTACAGAGGAATCTAGCTACGTATAATACCATTATTAGATAGGCGGTTACTTTGAATCCAAAGTTTCCCCCGACACCTCCGACTATAGCGGAAGACATACAGTATACACATCGATGTGCTTGCTGTCTTAGCTAAGTACATGGATATCTTACCACTGTACAGAGTAGCATCATACAGTTTTCAACGGGGTTCTCTGTTTGAACTCGGTAATTATTAAGTCAGGGTCTAGTGAGACACCCGAAATTACAGAGTACCCTTTATCTCAGCTGTGAGGGGGAGGGGCGCTGGTGGGGGCTGTGGCTGTGGTCTGCATAACTCCCGTCTTGGGGTCCTTTGGGATCTCAACCGGCAAGAAATCATGGACCATAATTAGTACTGTGTTATGTACTGTACATGTCCATAGTAGTACGTATGTACCTAGGTACCCTTTAGACCTATAGGTTCTGTAGGTAACTAGGTACATGTACCTAGGTACGGAGATGTCCTCAGAGAACACCACTACCACCAGGCTTTCCCATGTTGCCACGGCACGGCATTTTGAAATTTCCATCCCGTTTCCTTTAAGAAGAGCTCAACACCCCAAATCCTCCCCCCGCCCCCAAAGTTAACCACAACAACGACATGAATCCGATGCTTTCTTCAGAAGGACAACTGGTTACCAGACTTACAAGCCGACACAATGACCCAATTGATTTTCATTGCCGTCAGAAGTTGATACCTGGACCCCAAAGACAAATTTCCCCCAACTTTTTGAATTCCCGTGCACAGCGAGGCTGCGTGAAGACTTCGCCATGATCTTGCGCGATATCGAGGTACGGAGGTAATCATTTTCTGCGAATCTCATATCCCGGAATTCGCTGCTGACTCTGCTCCGCAGATACCTCACTTCGTTTTCCTTTCTGCCAGACTCTCAGGTCGATGAAGTCAATGATGTGATTAGTGGGATAGAATCTGATCGCTTCCTCACGACTCCGGATCGAGCACACGCCGCCACAGATCCTATCCTTACTTCTTTGGCACAACTGGGTGCATTACGCCTCAATGCGGCGCGATGTCTGATTTCGCTAATAGACAGCGGCCAACAGTACGTACTAGCCGAGGCCACCCGTACACTATCTCTCCAAGACGAGTCGCGACATGCCGAGAACGATGAGTTGTGGTTAGGAGCGACAATTATACCACGGAATCTCGGGGTGTGTGGGCATGTGGTGGCTGCCCAACATGGAGGAGAGCAGGGAGTCCCTCCCAAAGACGTACCAAAAGAGTTTATCATCAATGATTTGCAACAAGACGAACGATTTCGCGACGCATATCATGTGACTGGCGCTCCACAGAATCGGTTCTATGCTGGTACCCCGATGGTATCACCTAGAGGTACCGTGATCGGGGCCTACTGTGTCCTAGACAATCAGCCGCGGCAAGGCTTCGAAGATTCGGAAATCCAATTCTTGCGCGATATGAGCAAAACTGTCATGAATTACCTATCTCTTTGCATGACCAGAGATGACCATAGGCGAAAGGAAAAGTTTTTGCGAGGGATAGGGTCTTTTGTGCGAGGAATGTCTTCTTTGACTGCGTACTCGACTCCCGAAGAGACAATGGCCGCCGATCTTAGCACGTCAGAAAATGAGTTCACGACTCAACGCAGGCAAACCGTCAAGCCGATTGAGCCGTCGTCTCCTGAAATCGTACAACCGCAAGAACCCGATCCAAAGCCAGATAGCTTTCCTGGATCACGGCCCTCGGCCGCGCGGTCTATATCTTTTGAGATCAAGAGCGAGAACGGCCGTCAAGCAATATCACGACCATCTCCTTCCTTGCCAGAGGACAACAAGCCAGCGAAAGGGAAGTCTAATTCACGAAAATTGTCGGACAAAACCTTACATCCAGATGGGTCTAGAGTCTACTTCAGCCGGGCTGCACAAGTTCTACGGCACTCTGGGGACATGACAGGGGTCGTAATCCTAGATGCCTCCCTAGCCCAACGCTATCGGCCTGCAGACTTAACAAATTCCGATAACCAAGCTAATGCCATTTCCGACTCTGCATCGTCACGTCCAGGATCGCCCTCCTCACAACGATCCAAAAGTTCAGATTACACGTCCATGCCCAGCTCAGATACTAGCGAATCTGCGCTTGACAAGCGGAATCGACTCGCCCAGCGACAGAAATGCACAATTCTTGGCAAATCGATAAATGTTGGAACGGCATCAGACGAGCCAGGAATCGCCAAATATAATTTTCGTGACTACGATATGAGGGCGCTTCTCCGAAAACATCCTGAAGGCGTAGTCCTTACGTTTACGACTGATGGCACTCTCATCTCCTCGGAAGAGGGCAGCCCGAGTTCAAGTGAGACAAATGAGAAACCCACAGCGAGCGAAAGAGTTAAGCGCGATTCACCAAAGAATGACCGCAGAACGGGTCACTCGGGGTTACTGAGTTTGGCCCAGGGGGCTCGAAGTATAGCACTCCTTCCTCTATGGGACTTTGAACAACGACGCTGGGCGGCTCTTGTAGTGTGTTGGACTGGCCATGCCGGTCGTCTCCTCTCCGCGAGCAATGACCTTCCTCCCCTTAAAGTGTTCGGGACTTCGATTATGAGTGGTTTGGCGCAGCTTGATGCACTGGTATCTAACAAAGCCAAGACGACATTTATGTCTTCAATCAGCCACGAGCTAAGGTCGCCTCTACATGGCATTCTAGGAGGAACAGAATTCCTTGCGGTCACAGCTATCGACACATTCCAGACCGACATGTTGGGAACGATCGACCAATGCGCAAGAACGTTGCTCGATACAGTCAACAACGTCTTGGATTACACAAAAATAAATGATTTCTCGCAAAGAAGGCGACTGAAACCTGCTGTGAAGCAACACGACAAACCTGGCCACGCTAAAAAGCCAAGAGCAAGTAAAAACATGCCTCGATATTCTGAGCTTCTCGCCGATATTGACCTCGATGTCATCACTGAGGAGATAGTCGAAGTGGTCTTTGCCGGCCAAAGCCTCCGTGTTCTCGAGTCCGGCTGGTCCGGGCTGTCAGCAGAATCAGAAGTTTTATCAAGTTCGACAGCCATCCATATTGGAGGTAGTCCACGCACATTGTCCATGAGGAAGAATGTGAGAGTCATTCTAGATATGCCGGCTAGCAATCTTTGGGTCCTTCAGACACAGACAGGTGTTTGGAGACGCCTTCTCATGAATCTAATTGGCAACGCACTTAAATTCACAGATGCCGGATATGTTTATGTTAAATGCTCCGTAACCGAAAGCTTGAAGCCCGCACTATGTAAGGTTCATTTTACTGTCAAAGACACTGGCAGAGGGATCTCTGAACAATATCTGCGATCTCGTTTGTTTCATGCATTCTCACAAGAAGATTCCTTCTCGAGTGGGACTGGACTCGGCCTCAGCATTGTACGCCAACTGTTAGATGCAGTATCTGGCAAATTGGACATTCAAAGCAGTGAAGGTAAAGGTACTGAAATCAACATCAGTATGAATATGATCAAAGTACATGATCAAAAAGACGGTCCACATCGGTCAAAACAGCTATTGCAAAAAGTCAGACAGATGTTGCAAGGCACGCAGGTTTGTGTGTTAGAAGCAGAATTTTCTTCCAACCCGGAAGATATGTCATCAACAGAGAAAGCGTACGCGCAATCTATAGAAGTACTATCCAAGACATTAAGAGATTGGTTTGATATTGACGTGGTCCGTACCAACCTGTGGAAGCCAGGCTCAGGTCGAATTATTTTGTGCGCTGAACCATCATTTGACATTCTGGCGTCACTGCAAGACGTTGACGCAGGTGATATGCCACAACTGGTGTTTATGTGTCTGGACGCCATCGAAGCTGCAGCCTTGCGTGAAGATGCGCGGGTCCAAAGCAGCCGCGTCCCGGTCAAAATCGTTACACAGCCTGTAAGTCATTGTAGTAAAGTACATGTACGGACCAGACTTGCTGACAGTTGCTGTGGATAGTGTGGACCATATAAGCTAGCAGCAATATTTTCCCATTGCCTACAAGGTCAATCTAGTGACGATCCAGGCAGTCAACTCACGCTTCCAATAACATTACCACAACGTCCAGCGACGAGCATGAGTGAGGCTGATGAGCATGTAGTGGACATATCGTCAAGTTCTGTTGAAGAGCCCAGCCCGTCAATACTCATTGTCGATGACAATGTCATCAATTTGAAGGTATGCCAATCCAACATTCTTCAAGTATCTTACCATCTCTCTATGACATATTCACCTCTCCTCACATTTGCTTCATGCTCGAATCGCATGTCCTTTTATTTCACGTTGAGATTACTTTTTACGATTTGGGCTAACATGCTTTCCGTTGATTTAGCTTCTTTCGGGCTTTCTAAGGAGGCGGCAAGTAGCACATCTGATGGCCAAAAACGGGCAGGAAGCTGTGGACCTCTTTCTGGCTGCTCCAGCCAATTCTATCAGACTCATATTCATGGATCTGTCAATGCCAGTGCTCGATGGAATGTCTGCTACTAGGGCGATCCGACAACACGAAGGCGCTCTCCAAATTCAGAATCCCGTCATCGTCGTCGCTTTGACGGGTCTAGCAAGTGCAACCGCCAAAGTTGAAGCACTATCCTCTGGTATCAACAAATTCATCACAAAACCTGTGAGATTCTCTGAGCTAGATCGCTTTCTAGATACCCAACATCTCAGCCAACCTGAGCAACAAGAGGGCGGAGTAGCCACCTAAGTGCAGCTACACGATTGTACATTAATTCCGAGAATAAAGGCCGCTACATCATGAGTCCTACCATACACAAATATTGAGCATAGAGTACAAGTTTTTGGCATAATCAATAAGTGTTCTCTGCAGTGCGGAAACACAATTCTAATGATATCGAGTCCCCGCTCTCATTTTTACGATGTACCGTCGTATCTAGCTCTCGGCAACCTGTTAATATCTATGGAGCAGTGGCATGTAGTGGAAAATATGAAAATTTTCAGCCTCAGTCCTAAATACATATACCTAGGGAGTATGTTACCCATGGTGTTTGAGCCTTACACGATTGTTGGATATGTACCGAAGGAGGTTATCCCGTAATCCGGGCTGCGTGCGAGGGGTAGACAACCATGTGGCTGCATCTAAGCCCGAAAGTGGCGCAGTCTCGACCTCACCCTACATACATCCCACCTTACAATGGAAGATCAAATTGATATGGCCTCTGCTTATATGAGCAAGTTGCCAGGCTTCTCGTTGTATGTACCTACATGGCTAGATTACAAGAATCCGAGGACTACAAGAATCGGCGAACATGCGTCCATCTAGACATCGTACTCCGAGTCAGACTCTCGATGATATCGATTACAGCTCAGACGACGATTATTATATTTCAATCCCTCAACAATTGTTATCGGCCGATGAGTATAGCAAAGGAAACACCCTCTGGCCTGTTCATCGACATGCATCCTTCTTTCTGTCCGTGTTCGTGACCGGCTGCTGCATCCTTACAATCTCCTTTCCAATGGCAGCAATCGTAGCAAGCATTGTGCCAGACACACCAGATCCATCAAATAAGAGACTCATCACGCGCTTATCCCAGACAGCTGATACGAATCCCCTCTCCTGGCCGTCCGCATATTGGGCATTGGTGACGATCGGCTTAAATACCATGTGTCAGCCATTTGGCAGGGTGCTCAAATTCCCAAATGAACATAGCTTCGCATTGCGCAGTTCTCCCGTCATCTATGTCGTCGATACCCTCTCCACCTTGCTAGAGATTGTTGGCCACGCATTCGAGGCAGGGGGCCTGATCGAAGGTGTCGATTTGACTGTTCAAGCACGCTTTGCTCATGTTCGAGCCGATGAAGATGGGAGTTTCGGTGCCTTACGCAAGAACACCGTCTTCCGCGCCCTTCTGTTCTTGTTGGGTGCTTTACCACAAGCAATCAAGCTATATGCTATACGTGGTGCACCCTGGACCCAGACACTAGCCACAATCTATCTCGTCTCGTTCCTATGTTCAGAGATCATCACTGCAATAGCACATCGAGATCCGGTTCAGCAGGTCCCAAACACCCCAAATCCCGGAAACGCCACCACATACTGGATAACGATCATGTTGACTATCCTCGCAGTTAGTGTTGGCCTCATCTACGTTCTCTTCGCAGCCACCATCTTCGTGATCATCCGAGACTACTGGACTTTCGCCGCCTGGCCCCTGATCCTATCCGCATGCCTCATCAACAGCCTCTACGTCTGCAGCGTCACATCCTCCAAACGAGAAGTATCAATCCTCTGCTCTGGACCCCTAGTCTCCGTATCCGGGGTATCTTTATCCGGCGCTTCATCTCTCGCCACCACCGGTCTCGGAATCAGCCTCTCACCGACGCTCTGCTTCTTATCAGCAGACCGCCAGACCACCGCTCTACTCGCAACAGTCGTCATCCTATCCACAGCCATCACATCCATCTCCTTCTACAGACTGACAAGAAACATCTCCGCCCGATACGTAAAATACATGCATTTCGAACTCAGTGCTTATTACTTCCTCCTCCATCTCCTCACCGCATTTCTGGGTTTCGCATTCTTGTATGATTCAACTTCGACTGTGAAACCCGCTTGGACTGAATTTCTGGGTTGATTATAGGAATAGGAATAGGAATAGGAATAAGAATAGGAATAGGAATAGGGATTGGATTAGATTAGCATGATTTGGATTTTCTGGGGCCGAATAGGAAATGAAATGAAATGAATTTACTGTAGTTAATTACTTGATCGAAGTAAAGAAATATTAAATAAATAAATAACGTTACATCATCTTTTACATATCAGTGACTAGATCTAGATCTAGAAATAGTCAAGTTATATAACATTAGTTAATGTATTTAGATGGGATACAGTATAATTATTATCTGGTTACGAGGTGAGGTTCTCTTTCTTTCTTTCTTTCTTTCTTTGTCTATGTTGAAACCTAAGGATAGGATAAAATACAAACCCTGCTTCCTGGTGCTCCACAGTCATAGGTATATAGATGGGCTCTTCCCCCCAGATAGCATACTTCCCCCCAGATAGCATACTCTCAATCCAAGCACTTCATACCTGAATTCATACAATCTATAGAATGGTATGATGTATAATTTTTCAATCTAGAGAATATGTGAACGAAAACCTTTAGACCAAATATTCATATACATAGTATGGCATTGGTATGGTGTGATGTGATCTGACATGATGATCATGTCTTGCAATAATATAAACCTTTTATAACGTACATGATTTTCTTTATCCAAATGACACAAGGGATGTAACGGAATTCAGAATTGTTTTGAACCAACTAGGATACAAAGGCAAGAAAGTAGTTGTAAAGTCAGGTCAGACAGACAGAGGACAAATAGGTGGGGCGAGTTGACAGGCTGAACATATATGTATCTTCTTTCGTACTTTTCGACTATGTTTCCATCGTAATATCTTTTCATCCTTCGATTGGATCTTATCTTCCGCACAAGGCTGCAATTGCGCGCCAACCACTGTTGCCACCGTCCCTTGGTGGGAGGAATGGAGTATCAGATGGCATCAGCCCAATGAAAGAGGGGCGCTGGGTATCGAAGGTAGTGAGGATGTACTCGGCTGTGAGGGTGCGATGATGATGCCGCGACCACACAAAGCTGCTACCGCGCATGTGCCTTTGCTGCTGGGGGCTCGAGGCCCAAGAGAAGGGATCTCAGGAAGGACAGAAGCCGGACTTACAGCTGTCAGACGTGTCGGCGAAGAATCTCGCCCGCACAATGCTCCAAGGGTGCAACCGTAGCTATCATCATTGATAGCTTCGATTGCTCGCGGTTGTTCTGCAGAGCCAGTGAGGGTTTGTGAGGGCGAGAAGGATGAGATAACGTGGTCTTCGACACGGACACTATGACAGCCGGCCGGATCATCGAACGCACATCTATCAGCACGTTCGCTCTCATCTTGTAATGCCGGGGACCTGTTATACGTTAGTAGTGTTGGGTACTGTGAAAAGGATCCTATACTTACGAAGATAGCCCCGGCACGCTTCTTGATGGCATCGTGGAGTCCCGCAGCCCATCGGAAAAGCGTACGGCAGACTCCGCAAGCGGCCTGGAGAGAGGCAAAGCAAAGACGCTTGCTGCGACAAGGAAGACGAGTGTCAAGAGCTGGGAATACATGTCGTGCGCTTCTTGACAATCTGATAATGGGCAGCAAGATACAGGAAGGAAATTATAGGGTTCCTCTTCCTTGGGGTTCTTTGGATTTTGGAGTTGGAAGACCGCAAAGTCAATCCAAGGAAGAAACCACTAGGTATATATCCCCTAGTGCGATTAATCTTCGCTGCCTTGCCGCATCCACTTCGCTATACCGCATTAGTTGATATACATGGAGGTCTTTCTCCTCGACGCCATCCAAGGCAATGATGCTATATAGGATACATCGGTCGACGGCCAAAAACTTGTGCTGATCCATCAGAGCCGGCCAATCAGGTCTGCGCGGTGCGATTCGGCCATCGTCGATGATGATCTGCTGATGATACCAATATATATAAAATTAGCTAATGCTGTGTGGCATTGCTTTGCATACGGTCATGCTGAGGGCACACGTTGTGTAATGTATCGGTACAAGCTTGGGGATAAAGCTGTTGATGTTGACAGGATTGGATTTGTAGCACAAGCCCGGGTTCGCGCGTTCAGCGCCGCACGCCGTATAAGAGCCTGCTCCTATGCCACGATCCATTCATTGCGTTCTCCCGGAGCTTGTTTCTCCTTAGGTAGGAATTGTTGTGAGGTCCCAGATTTTGAGAGAACTGTCCACCGCGAAGTCAAGTGCAGTTCCATCAGAGTCAGGCTGATCCGAATCGTCCGAATCGTCCGTGAGTAGATCGAAATGTCTTTGGCCGGAACATGTGGCAACTACACTGCCGGTAGAATGCAGAACCGTAGATGAGATCGCGTCTAAACGAAAGTCAGCTGCCACGAACAGCCCTGTATGCGGATCACCAACCATTGTGCGCTGCCCATTCAAAAGTATGAGAAACGGCGCCTTCTTGCATATGAGGATTGGTCCATCCTCGGACTGTGCCGTCGGTCGCCCCTGCCCACAGCTCATGCCCACCCTCGCTGAGAGGAGCAAGATCCACGCCCATCCTCTGGTTGGTCATCGCTCTTCTACCCTTCAACCAGCATAGCAGTTGGCCAGTATCTCGCACATCATATACCAGGACACCGTCGCTCATTCTCTCGGCTACGTACAGATATTTTCCGCAGGGGCTCCATTTTAATTGTGTGACGCCGCGGCCCCCAATCTGAAGCCTCGCTTTTGACCCTGAAAGTGGAAAGACTCCAATAGTGTCACCTTGGCCACTGGCTGCATACAAGCCTACTTGGCCAGTGTATGTTCCTGCGGCAAGAATCGAGGAATATGGTTCGATGTCCATGGCCGAAATAATACCTTTCATACCCACTCCACCGCCCAAGCTTTTCCTGCGTTTGCTAGAAACGGTGGGATATTGACTGACTGGTCCCGAACCAGGTCGAGATACATCGAAGACCGAAATTAGGCAGTCCGAGCCTGCCATGAACCGAGTACCATCCTGGGTAAAGAGCAGCGAGTTTGGACATACGTAAGCCTCCGTATTCTCGTTGACCAGAGAATACGATGCGACGAGACTGGACGTAAGAGCCGAGTTCAGGCGAATAGGGTGTTCCCTCACAGAAGACAAGACAAGGGTAGATGCAGCAACCTGTAGATTGAAGCCAGGATAAAGGGTAGTTGCATAAACTGATTCGATTGAGGGAATGCTACAGTATGGTTGCAAATGATGAGGGGACTTTTCATCTTCCAGTAAGTCTGGTGGTCTAGAAGGTCCCAGTCAGCTTCTCAATAGTTAGCGATAGATGGTAGGACAACTGACACAATATATGTACGGATATGCTGGTCTGCAGAATTCGTAACTACACTGGTCCCATCTGCGGTCCTTCGGCAATGAATTAGTCCAGCACATCCAACCAACGATCTACAGAAACCAACCATTGAGCCTGAGAGAAATAATTTGATTCAACACTAGCCCTGTTCGATGGAGATAAAGGTGACGAGTCAATTTGCTGCGATCTAGACAGTTGTTTTGGTTGGTGCTCGAGATCGGTTGCTGTTGATGCGACCAGCTTAGGCTCGCAAACCCTTAGGGCGTGTATCTCTGGATTTACATCCTCCTCGTTATGGGACATGCTACCTGTTGTACCTTTCGAGCCGGTTCAACACGGTCTTATATCTCCTATGGCAGCACTTCGGGTATCGACAACATGCTGATACCAAATGAGAACCTGCCAATTGTTCCACCACAACTCGTAGACTGTTGGGCGTCTACTTATGAGTGACACATGCCAGGCGTTCGAGCTCGAGGTAGTAATGGTGTGGAACGGATGATACCCGTTGTCTCTGTGGTGTGGCGTGGCGTAGGGTGGAAGAGTGGTTGGCAAAGGTTCTTCCATGCGCGCCAGAGAAAATAATATTCGACCTCCAGATCGACGGCTTATTCCACCAAGTGAGATTGATACATTAGGTCCTCATGCATATTTCATCTACCATACAACTGCCGAGATATGTGAAGATCCAATCTATCACCATTATCACCATCAATCCCAGAACTGGTATGCATCTATCTGTACTACGGAAATCGATGTGGCTGGTCCAGCAAGCTGCAGGTTTCAAAGTGAAGCGTCGTTACACGGTGCGCTACCAATTGCTCCTGCAGTCACAAAAGATCGATCTTCGATATGATCACAGACCAGAGTATTGAGAGTCAGTAGCTGAACGGCCCTTCGGTTGACCTACACTGGGCTCTCCTCGGAAGCCATAGTCTCAGCAAGCATGAAGTCGAGCACTTGGCCGTTTCTCATCGCATGGAGTAGTTATTACGAGCAGTCTGGAACGTAAGATCTCTTTCCGGTCACAGCAAATCGAAGATCTGACTACATCAAACATGCTAATCCCATGGTCGCTCTATCAGCGTAATTAGAAAAGGACGAGGGCATTCAACACGAGGTACCGCTGCCACCCATGCGTTGTAGAGAGTGGGGAGAGACCAATGAAGCATCATGTACGACACAAAGCTTGGAGTAGGGTATGGTAGGTATCCTATACGATAGCTGCTCTTTTTCTTGTGTACAGTAACTACGGATGGTGTCTGTGTTTGAGCAACCTTAAGCAATAGGGGATCTGGATAGGATGCATCCTGTTGCAAGTGACCTTGAGCCTAGCTTTGGACGAAGCTGTAGCGTGGCTGTCCGTTATTGTTGTCTCGAAGGACTACAAGATAAGACAGCTCTTGATCAGTCTTTTCAGAGCCGGAAATTTAGGGTGGAAGGGACTATGAGGATGTACTAAATGTGAGCTGCCATTGTGCGACCATGCTGAGATTGGTACTGAATATTCAGAATAGTCAAGCATAACGTTAGTTTGTAAGTTATATGTAGATGCACCTTGCTTCTTCATGTCTCATGTGGAGAAGATAGAGAAGAGTCGACTGTTGCGGAAATCTTTGGAGCTGGAGCTCCTGCGCGAATCGCGTTGGTCTGGACAACTCCATCAACACAAAAATGCCAGGTACAAAGACACCACATTGCATCAGATTATAAACTTGAGACGCTCTCGATGCGACCGATTTGACGATGAGGAAGTAGATTTGGTGTCTTGGCCTATTCTTGATTGCTTATGCAGAGATCATGTCGTTATTCGGACAAAAGCCTGCTTCTGGCCTGAGCATCAACACCACTGCTGCTAATTCAGGGTAGGTTTACATTTCTTCTGTTACTCCCACACCATGTCGCATTACACTTCTTTGCGCTACCACATTAGCATTCGTTCGTCGATTTTACTGACAAGCCTCATAGTGGAAACAGTTTGCTCGGTGGTGGTGCCAGCCAAGCGCCTTCGACTGGAGGCATGTTTAGCTCTGCAGCAACTTCTCAACCCCAATCAACTTCGCTCTTTGGAAACACAACACAGTCATCACAAGCTCAGTCTTCCGGTGGGTTGTTTGGGTCAAATGCCCAATCATCCCAGCCAGCGCCATCTGGCGGCCTGTTTGCAACTCAGGCAGCACAATCTTCACAACCTCAACAGAGCGGTGGTTTATTCGGAAATGCTGCTCAAGGAACTTCAACATCCCAACCGGCACAGAGTACAGGGTTATTTGGAAACGTAGGGAAGCCACAGACATCGCAGACAGGAGGCCTGTTTGGTGCTGCCGGCTCATCGCAACCCCAGCAAGCGTCTTCCTTGTTCGGAAACAGCCAAGCACAGCCATCCTCGACATCTCAGCCACAACCTCAACAATCTGGGTTTTTCGGTGGACTCGGTGCGAAGGCGAACGCTGCAAATCCTACCAGCACGCTCTTGGGTGCTTCTACGACTAATCCTGCTCAATCAGCGAACCAATCTAATTCTGCTGTTAAAATCAATCTCGAACACCTACGAACAACGACCAGATTTGAGCAGTTGACAGATGATCTACAAAAGGAAATTGAAGCCCTAGATTCATTCATTCTCCAACAGATGACATTTTCCCATGAAGTGGCCGATCTTCTTCCTGCAGTTGCTTCGGGGGGTGCTAATCTTCCCAATGATGTGACGTTTGTTTCGGATAAGCTTGAAGAACTCCAACTTGGTCTTGAAAATGATGCTACAGAGATCAGCAATCTAAAGGACAAGACTGTCGCAAAGGATGCCGCCGAAGCTAAGCTCTGTTTTCGAGGCGTAGATCGGTTGAAAATGCCAGCTCAATATCAACAACAACAGATATATCAGTCTGTCAATGGTACAAGTGCAGGTGGTCTAAGTGGCTGGTGGAATCATCCTCAGACCCTCCAGAGAAGTGTGCGTGGAGCTTCAGTAGCCAGTGGACGGAGAAATGTTCAGCTCCCAGAGGATGATGAAGAAGCTAAAGCCCCATCGAATCTGGTTGAGTTCTTTGATACGAAAGCTTCCGAGATGGGTGATACCCTCGAGGGTTATAAGAACGTGATGCAGCAAATCGAATCCCACCTCGACGGAGTGGAGTTGACGATTGCTATGAAACAGCGAGAGCTGAATGACAACAGATCGAACGGTGGTGTCATGGGAAGAGGGGCGGATGAACAAGTTCGCAATTTGAGGCATGCATTGGGCGTTTTTGAACGAAGCATTTATGATGTTGCTGACCAGATTGGCAATGCGCGGGACAACGTACAGACGTTGGGTTTTGGAAAAGCGCAGGCGGAATCACGATTTGGGCAGAGCAAGCTTGCTTGGTAGGATAGGTCCTTAGGTATGGAAGTGTCTCTCAGCACTACATAATGATACCCATGCATTTGAGATGTAGCTTCCTTTATCTAAACCATACCCCGTGCCTTGTTGCACTCGAAGGCTACCCGATAGCCTTGTCACGCTTTCTATACTCATACAGGAGTCCATAGTATACCTATTCTTGAAGTCTCTCCGCGAGACGAAACCAGTGAAGTTATTTCCAATAATTTGATGCACCTCATCATGTTGCCTGCTATGTACTGACAATGTAGAACAGTCCGAACTTGTGTTATTGGTGAGGAGTTAAGAAACAAATGTGACAAGCTGCCGGAGGCCGCTGGTTCTCGAGTCGACATCTTAATTCAATATGATTTCTACAAGTTTTTGTTCAGATTCCTTTCGCATAGACATCGTTAGAAGAAGTTCTATTCCTTAACAAATTGTGAATATCATGGCTACCGCTCTCGAATACGCGAGGTCTCGCGGGCTTGCGATCAATCACCTGGAAACCGATGTCTTAGACTATATCCGCGCATTACAGAGTGAAGATTCACACATCGAAGATTCCCTTAAAGATCAAGACCGCCAGTTATTCGCCCCAGGGGACAATTTCTTCCGTGAGAAACCGTCTATAGAGAAGTCAGGGGCCTGTTATCTAGCAGAATCCATTCGGATGCCCGAGAATATTCATTCTGAAGACAGGCTTCCAACCTATCGTTTAACAGATCTGAGAATCGAGCCACCACTGTTAGAAGAATGTGAACAGGAACACACCTGTTCATTCTCCCACGAAACAGCTAGCAACCTCCAAGCCCTGCTGCAGTTGGGCGATTTGAGAGTACAACAGTGGGAAGGATGCGATTGGACACCCCAGGAACTAGCATTGGCGAGCCAATATACTAAAAAAGCCCAGACAGAGAAGTTGGACATTGATAGATCGTCTCTATTGAGCATGCAACGATGTCTGAAAGTCAACGACATATCAGACGAACTGCCTAGGATAATAGAGTTAGATCTGAAATTTGAAAGAGTGAGTTTAATGCAAGCAAAAGACTACGGCAATTGACTCGGGGCAGACACCATTCGACACCGCAGTCACTCCAGTTTTGCTCCCACAGCCAGACTCACCACAGGAGGCAGACCTAGACACCCTTCTTCTCAGCCATGAATCAGACCTGGAAGAGACAAAGGGGATCGAGCAGGACACTGGGGTCGATTTTCTTCTTAAGGAGGCGATCGGTATCGACGCAATTTCACCAGAAAGACAAGAACGTGTGCAACGGTTTCTCAATGACGTTACTGTCTTGCCCCAGGTCGGCAACGACGCAGCTAATCTAGTAATGGCGGGGTCAAACCGACATGAGATACAGACAATCAAAGTCGAGCCGCCCTTGATACCTGATGCCTGCTCCAAGCGTGTCACGTTCACAACCGATAGGGGGAACGACTTCCATTTAGTTAGTGACATTGACCAAGGATTCAATGCATCTGAGGATCTCTTAGCGGACCAAGATCTTCCTGAGATTGCCAATTTGGCCCTGGAAAAGGTTGAAGATGAGATCAGACATGAGCGACCACAACGTGCGGATGTCCTTGCACGCGTTGCCATTCCTCCGCTTCCACCTGTAGCCATTCAATCACCATGGTCCAGGAAAACAAGCGAAAGAAACACCGAGTACGAAAATGACGGAGCTCTCAATGCTTTGCTCGGAACTATCATTGCGAAGCAAGGCAGCGTGCGCATGTCTCCGGGAGTGGCGGGCAGTCTGTCTTGGGCCCCTTTCCCTTTGGCGAAAGTGAAAGTTGACCTTGAACAAATGCCCGAGATGAGCATTCACCAGAAGGAGATACTGAAACCACCAGAGCCGTGCATAGAAAGTCATCAAATGTTGTGGAGACCTGAAAGATTGCTGATTCTCAAAACAGATGATGAATGTGAAGATTCAGATATTGAAGAGGCCCAAGTGGAAGCGGCAAACAAAGGTACGAAATTTGATACGTACTGTGGAGGCAAATCTAATAGTAGAACAAAATAGAAGAGCCACTACGTCTCCGAGGTGCGGGTGATACCATGTTGGATATAGTTCCGAAGAAGCGATTGCCTTGCGAAACGATCGATGATGTACATATAGCAAAGAAGGCAGTGAAAGAACAACATTCGACGAAGACCGGAATCCACAAACAGGCCATGGGGTCCCTTTCAATGTTTATGTATCTGAGGAAAAAGTCCAACTTCGTGCCTTGCAAACCAATGCAAGAAGATATAGCCCCTGGGGAAGGGGAACCCCCCAATAGGGTATCTGTATGTAATCGAAGCGCACCCGACGTGGTGCTTCGGCCTTCTCCAGCTGAAACTGGCTCGAGTCAGGTTCAAACCAATCCGGGATCACTTGGTCAATCCATCGGGGGCACGATGATAATCAATACCACTTTACTTAATTCACATCGATCACTTTTGACCCGCCTGGAGCAAACAAAACAGGTTCTTATTTTCCGGGATGCATCACTGGCAGAGCCATTTCCGGAAATCATGATTTCTCCAATTACATGTATCGTCTTTGCGAATATGCAGGATGCCCAACAAAGTACCTTGCCGGGACAAAAGGGGGATGCATACGACGGTCCTCTTCAGAGGCGTCTGACTTCTATTTCAGCAAAATTTAACAAGATATTCGTCTTGCTTGTCGCTCCAGTCGGTGAGAATAGCACACTGAGCAAGGAACATTGCACAGCTATAACAGCTATAGCTTCCTTTGCAGCTGGCAAAGGTGATTGTCGTATCAAGTTGGTCGTTGTGCCGCCCATGTCATCGAGCGATTGTTGCCCGATGAAGATAGGCGACCAAGCATTGAACTTGCAGCACCACCTCCTGAATTGGATACTAGCTTTGAACGAGAAATTTGGGCATGAGGCAGATGGGAATCGTTCCGCGAAGCTTCTGCAGCAGGAGACTCAATGGGAACTGTTCCTCAGAAAAGCCGGCCTTAATCCGTTTGCTGCACAAGTCACTATTGCGTTGATGAAAAGCACGCGACCTCAAGCGACTAGTAGCCTAAGAGCTTTGGTGCAAATGACACATGATGAGAGAATGGCGGTTCTATCACGAGGAATCGGTCAGAAGGCAGTAATCACGTTGAATACGGCCTTGGGTGGGTTGTAGCTTTTGTAAGGTGAGGAACTTGCGAGCGAGTACTATCCCCCATGCTGAAGAAGGGGAAAGCCATTACATAGCCATCGGGCTCAAGATGTAGCGCAAAGTTGCACGAGTCGAATCTAGATTTCTGCTGTGATTCAAGGATTGTGTTCCTATGTACACTACACAGTAGGTCAACATAATCACTTGGCAGAGCAGAGGTCCCACAGGCAAACCGACTACGTCACGCAACCAGATGCTTGCGGGCGGCAGAAAACAATTGGTTCCATTTGTTTGTACCATAGTAAGGAGCATTTCCACTTATCTTCCTACAATGGCTGCATGATGTGCAGTAAGGCTGATATGTATATCCTATATTCTGGGCTTCAACCTTTTACATATCTGCTGTTCCTGTAGAATCTCAGTGTCCCATTTCAAGTTTGAACGAGTGTTGTCATTGGCCGGATCCTTCATCCTTGGACGGCCTGCAGGCTCTCTGTGTCTACAATCTGGCTCCTCCAAATCCCCTGCGACCACCAACTCGAACACATAATACCTCTTCCTTTCTTCGTTACCTCTTTCCGAGAACTCATGGCATAGCACAAAATCGGCTTTTCAACTTTCGCTACGAAACTCTGCCCTACTATCGACGTCGCGCACAATACCGTATCTACGAGGCCATCCTTGCGCACCAGAAAAGGAAACGAGAAAGGCATGCGAAGGGACAAGGCCTGATTCCATTTTTACGAAGACGAAGATCTAAAATTAGAGGATTTTTGACGGGAGAGAATGTTGGTGGCCGCAACATGTCGAACACAGATCCTCCTGGGTCGGTGACAGGGGGTTACTGGGGAGAGAGTCGCGAAAGAGGCGCTCGCAGACGTAAACTGTACGGCTACCTGAAGGCCGCAAATGAGATGCGACAATCATACCAGGAGCAGTGGGCTCAAAGCAGGAATGCGTATGGTGATGATGAGCAAGGTATACCGGGAGCCTTTCCAGATGTCGAAGTGGTAAGGAACGGTGATGAGGAGATGGTATTATTCCCTAGTTATGCTCGTCAGCATGTCAGAAAGCGTCCCGAACATCGAGATTATCCCGGCGCTCACGAAGATCTAGTACATCCTGACGACAGTGGTGATGCAGAGTATTGGAAAAGGGAATGGGAAAAGTACGAAGATGATAATGCAATCGTGGATGTTGACGTTCGAGGATGGCTTTATGTACCACATCGGGGGCCTTTGACGAGGAAGAATCGGCTACTTATAGCCGTCGCGAGGAGGCTCAGTGGAATCCCAGCACCACCAATATCGCCATCTAGCAGCCGGCCGTCTAGCAGGCATTCGACGCATCGTGAAAGATACGATGATGCCTCATCTTTGCATGAGGAAGAAACAGCCAACAAAGAGGTACAAAAGATCATACAAAAGGGAGAAAGTGAAGCCCGTGCGGCTTTGCAAGGTGGCTACAGCGAGGAGCCGAGTCACGAGACGAAGGATGACAGTCCCTACAGCAGCCGCTCTTCAACCCCAGACCCTGGGCATGGAAGGCTTCGGAAAGCGTTGACTGACACCTCCTTAACCTCGGATGTTGATGATACTATGTCTATCACTTCCAAGAGGTCATGGGTGCCCCCGGAACAGATGTCTAGAGATGAACTCAGAATTGCCAACGAACATCTACTGGGAAGACTCCGGCCATTCATGACATTGCCTCTGACGAATACACCTATCACCGTCTTCTTCTTCAATGAGGACAAATCGCAGTCAAGAACTGTGTACACAAATGACTCGGGCCATTTTACAGTCAGAGCTTCATTAGACTTCGTCCCCACTAATGTGAGGGTTCTTGCATCTGAGAACCTATCTGCAACGGAGGAAGTGAGAATCATTGAACCTAAAGGCATAAGTCTAGTCAGTGACATTGACGATACAATCAAACATTCCGCAATCTCGAGTGGTGCGAAAGAGATATTTAGGAACACTTTCATTAGAAATCTTGGAGATTTAACCATCGGCGGGATCAAAGAATGGTATGCCAAACTCTACAGCATGGGAGTGAACTTCCACTATGTCTCGAACTCTCCATGGCAGTTATATCCCCTCTTGCGGAGCTTCTTCGGACTTGCAGGACTCCCCCCTGGCAGTTTTCATTTGAAAGCCTATACTGGTATGCTACAGGGAATTTTCGAACCAGCAGCTGAACGCAAAAGGGGATCGCTGGAAAGGATATTCCACGATTTTCCGGAGCGCAAGTTCATCCTCATTGGAGATAGTGGAGAGGCAGATCTTGAAGTTTATACAGATACGGTTCTCGAAAACCCAGGTCGGGTATTGGCTATTTTCATCCGAGATGTGACAACTCCTGAGGATAGACGGCGAATCGAACCAAGGAGACAGCAAACTTTCGATAGCTCTACGACAAAACGCGGCAGCGATGCAGCTTCATCTCGCATGAAAGCAGCTGATGAGTCTGAAGATCGTCCATCTCTTCATACTAGACCCACGCAGTCAAGCTCAAGTTCGGTCAAAGAGAGTCCCAGTCAAGAAGTTGGTAACCTAATCGACCTCGATGAGGATGGGTCAGGTCAAGTCTCTCAAGCGAGCCATTCAAGCGCTAGTGACCTTGCTCAACTTGACGGCCCGAGGAAGAAACCTCCGCCAAAACGTCCCTCGAAGCCACTAGCTTTACGAAGCGATCATAATCAATCTACAGAATATCCCAGATCGTCATCTCAAGCATCATCCGATCAATCTGGTCCAGTGTCCAAAAAGGGCGCACCGCCTCCTCCGCCTAAGCCTCGGCGTAGTACTCAGCAGCAGCAGCAGTCGAGTGATCTTTCCGCACGTCCAACCGCAGGCAGGGCCCCTTTCTCATCATCTTCCGCGCCCTCGCGCAATACAAATGACCGTCCGCAGCCTTCCGGTATCCTCAATCCGGGGTTTGCTGCAACGGCCAGCAGACACATCAACGCGGCGTATAACGCACTCCCCTCCGTCCCAAGAGGCTATCTTTCTCAAAACAGCAACAACACCGCGTCATCTTCCACCTCATCAACTGACAACCTTTCATCTCCCTCATCTTCATCATCATCCAAACCCCCCGCCCCACCGCCCCGTCGAGCCCTCTCTTCCTACCCCGCCGCTGCAGCCCAATACGCCAGCAATCGACTCTCCTGGAACGAAACCAATTCATCCTCCAATAATCCCAATCCCAACCCTCAACAACCTCTCCTTTCCCGAAAAGAAGAAATGTGGCAACGTCGTTGGGCCCGAGCGGAAGACATGTTAAAACGACAAAACGTAGTTCTTAGGACCTGGAGAGTAGGCGATGACGTTATGGACGAGAGTTTGAAGATTGTGGAAAGGGAGTTCAAAAAGATGGAAAAGTCGGGAAATGCGAGGGACGGTCGATAAGATTTGATAGGAGTATATCTACCTACGTATATATGAGAATCGAATGAAAGAAATCGAAATTGAAGAAGCGGAGAGGGAGAGGTGCCTTTGATGGGTTAGGTGGGATTGAGCTGGGAATATATATATGAGATGAAATCCACATGAGCTTGAAAAGTACTATAGGAGGGAGTCGAGATGAGATTTGTAATTCATTCAGATATGTTTAAGAAAAATAGTATTGTAGGAAGCGTGTGGGTGGGTCGACATGCTTTACTGTATACGTGGCACGTTGTAAATAGAGAAACTCAAATAGATAGATAATCATGACATGATATGTCCAATTTGCAAGACTCTACAAACAAGAAGATTAAGACGACAAGATAGTTGAATGTCCTGATTTTACTGATTTGACGGTTCATTTTTCCATTCGTGTTCGTGTTTCAGTACATATCTAATTACTCGAGTTCGCATGCATGCATGCATGTCAAAGTCCTTGTCTCCTGATATGGTGGATGCAAGATACATAGATGCAATCACCCTTTTTTGCTTCTAGAAACCTAGAGAAACCTCCATGCGATATTTCAATTCGGAATTAGATGCCGGTTGCTAATGTCCATGTTCATGGAATTTCTTAATTTAACACAAAGTCGAGGAATCGAAAATTGAACGCCGTTCATGATATCGGTTCACATCGTCATGTAGATTTAATTCTTCTTTCCTGGCATGTTAAGGGATCCCTTCTTGCTGATGGCAGCTTCTTCTTCAGCTGCTAATTCAGCATCGATCTTGGCTCCTTTGCTTGGTTCGTTGCCATGGGCTCGAGCCTGGTGATGGATTGTTAGGATCGATATTTAAGCAATGAGCTGAAAATATGGATACTCACTGGCAGTGTTGGGTCTTTCTGATATTGGGCTTCATCTTCCGGTAGATCTGCTTGGTCTCCCTGCTTGTTCTTCTTGCTCTCATTTCCAAGCTTGTTGGCTATTGATCGCTCGTCCTCTGGAGAATTGGGTTAGTTATTGTTCCAGGCGTGATGGTTCGAGACGCGGGATCCGACGGAGGCAATATTGAGACAGAGGTAAAAGGACAGGAGACATACTAGAATCATTAGGAAGATGGCTGTTCTGCTTTCCTTCCTCATATCGCTCAGCGTTGTTCAATTCTGACTTTGGGGGGTTTCGTTGATCGCCAGCCTCGTAGACGGCGCGAGTTCCAACAGATGAGTTTCCAGACATTTTGGCTGATGTTTGAGAGGTGGTTGAGGTTCAGAGGGACGAAGTATCAATTTGAATCTGAATTTGAGTACACAGGAGAAAGAAAGAAAAGAAGGTCAAAGATGAGAATTTGTAGCTTGAATTGAACCTGACAATTGTTGAGTGTGAGTGATGATGGACGATGATGTCAGTGCTAAAAAAACAGCTCGACAACGTCATTCTGAACCAACCGTGTGAAATACTCGAAACAATCAGATCGACGATCCATCAAATCACGTTCTTAACTCGGTGGAGTAATTCATCTTCAGGTACAACTTCAACGCGACTTAAATGCCTCAAGATGTTGTTTGTGACTCTTTCAACCATATCACATCACCAGCCTAATCTTCATGGCATTTATTGAAGCTAGATCCAGTTTCAACGAAAGACCGAGTTGCTTAAAACCGTTTGCACACACGTACATTGGGAGAAGCCGTGATGGCATATAGCTCCTTCGATTTGCCCAAACCTTCATGTTGATGGTGGCTGAGAGAAGGACCAGGCAGTCTTCAATGACGAATAGCAAAAGCACAGTAAAACGTACTGCCCCTATAATCTGCAGTGGTATATCTTCCGAGGTAGAAAGAAAAGATTATAAACATGAGCAATAAAGCCAAAGTTGTACCGTCTATCAGTGCAACCAATATTCAAATAGGGATTCAAATCCTATTCTTCCTTTTCCTTGAGGCCATCTTTCCTTCACGACCCTAGGCAGCCTTCTCGTAACGCCGATCCCTTGTTTCGACTCGTGTGTCACCGTATCCATTTCGTTTGATTTCTCTTTGGAGAGGTTCTTTTCTATAAAAAAAATCTACTCCTTTCCTCCCTCGAGAAAGTCGAGCAGCTGGAAACAACACGATTGCGACTCGCACTTTTATGGCCCAACTCCTTCATTCCATCTCAATAGTTCCCGGTGGTTTACTCGTAACATCATAAAGCACTCTGCAAACTCCATCGACTTCGTTAACGATCCTTCGACTGACTTTCTTCAAGAACTCGCCATCAAAAGGAAACCAGTCTGCGGTCATGAAGTCTGTTGTTTCCACTGCTCGCAGAGCAATGACTTGAGCGTGTACTCGTTTATCGCCCATCACGCCGACGGCTTTAACAGGTAGTAAGGCAGCGAAAGCTTGGGAGATCTTGCGATACAGACCTGCGGCGCGAATTTCGGTGATGAAAATTTCGTCGGCTTCGCGTGCGATTCGAATTTGTTCAGGAGTCACTTCGCCCAGGATGCGGATTGCGATGCCAGGACCGGGGAATGGATGGCGCCAGACGAGGTCTTCGGGAATTCCCAAGTTGGTGCCAAGAGCACGAACTTCATCTTTGAAGAGTTCGCGGAGGGGCTCAATCAATTTCAGGTGCATACCTTCGAGGAGACCACCAACGTTGTGGTGAGTTTTGATAGTTTGAGAGGGTCCTTTGAAGGAGATGGATTCGATGACGTCGGGGTAGAGAGTGCCTTGGAGAAGCCATTCGATGTTTCCTTCTCGAGAAGAACCGGCAGCTGAGGCGGCGATTTCTTTAGCTTTGTCTTGGAAAACTTCGATGAAGGTATTGCCTATTATTTTCCTTTTGCGTTCAGGGTCTGCAACACCTTTGAGACGGCTGAGGAAGAGGTCTGAGGCATCGACGACAGTGAGGTTGACGCCGAGATGCTTGCCAAGGGTCTCTTTGACTTGCTGGGCCTCATTGAGACGGAGGACACCATTGTCGACGAGGACGGCATGGAAACGATCTCCGATGGCTTCTTGCATCAGTTTCGCGGCGACGGTGGAATCAACCCCTCCGCTGACGGCGCCAATGACTTGACCTTGAGGTCCAACCACTGCCTGGATTCTCTCGATTTCCTTTCCAACGAATTGCTCCATAGTCCATTCCTGCTTAGCATGGCAGATCTCCACGGCAAAGTTCTTTAGGACATGTTTCCCAAGAGGGGTATGAGTGACTTCCGGGTGGAACTGAATACCAAACCATGGCTTCGAAACGCTGGCGATACCGGCAAATGGAGAGTTGGCAGTTGAGGCAATTGGGTGAAAGTTCTCAGGAAGTTGTCCAAGTTTGTCTCCGTGTGACATCCAGACTACCACATCATCTGGAAGACCTTGAAATAATCTGTCAATGTGTTCCTCCTTGCCTTGATGTCTCTGTATTTGGACAGTCGCATGTCCGTATTCTCTCTTCTCTCCAGCAACAACGTTCTTATTGTCAATCTGGTATGCCATCTCTTGAAGCCCATAGCATATGCCCAGAACTGGGACACCAAGTTCGAAGACTGCTGGATCGACATGAGGTGCCCCCTCCTCATAGACCGAGTATGGACCACCTGAGAGAATGACGCCCTTTGGCGTGAAAGCAAGGTCGGCAATCTTCTGAGTACATGGTAACATCTCAGAGTAAATATTCAATTCACGCATTCGGCGTGTGATGAGATGCGTATATTGCGACCTGGTTGACTCATCAGCACGCGACACAGATATCGAGGGCCAGGGGCATTACCCAAAATCGAGCACCAAAATGGTGTCGAAGGCTTTCTTGGGTTCATTGGCGGTCTCAGCATTGGAAGCCATTTTGCGGCCGTTTCTTCTGTGCAGTTGAGACTCGACGGGCGCAGCTTGAGGCTTGCCAATGGACCGAATGGAAGTATCCAGGAACAGTGTCTTTATCTACCAATAATTGTAGATCGTGGGGCAGAATCTGAAATAATTTTTTGAGATTCCCCGCGAAAATCAAAGCTCCGATAAATCGACCAAAAAGTTATCCTTTGCCTACTTGCTCGGATCAGCACTGCTCGCCCTTTCACATCCGATCTTCTTCAGCCGACCCTTTCCTTTGCAAATTTAACCCTTTTCAATTTGTCATCCAATATGTCGAAAAGGAAGCAGATTAAGAGTGACACTATCACAAATGGTAAACGCGCTGCGGATGCGGAGGACAGCGGGAGCGACGAGGTCTGTCTCAAGCAGCTTTGACGATGATTACAAGCATCGCTGACGTATGAGCAGGACTTTGACATGTTAGACGTTGAATTTGAATGGTTTGATCCTTCTCCGGATATTGATTTCCATGGCATAAAATCTCTCCTACAACAATTGTTCGATGTCGACAACCAGAGCTTCGATCTATCTGCTCTCACGGATTTGATCCTTGCGCAGCCACTACTCGGTTCTACTGTTAAGGTTGATGGTATTGAAACTGACCCATATGCGTTCCTTTCGGTTATAAATCTACAAGTCCACAAGGACAAGCCATTTGTCGCCAACCTTGTACGATATCTGCAAGGGAAAGCGAACTCGAATCCTACCCATAATCAGCTATCACAGCTTCTTTCACAGCCTGAGATTCCTCCCATCGGTCTTATACTTACAGAGCGCTTGATTAATGTCCCTTCAGAGGTGTCACCACCGATGTACAACATGCTACTGGAAGAGATTCAATGGGCGAATGAAGAGAAGGAGCCATACACTTTTTCTCATTATCTCATTCTATCGAAAACCTACACCGAGGTCGCATCACAATTGGATCAAGAGGATGACCGACCCAGGAAGAAGAAAAAGGCTTCTGGATCTGCAGCTGAGGTTCTCTATTTCCATCCCGAAGACGAAGTCTTTCAGCGTCATGCTGTCAGCTATGGGCCATATCAATATTCAACTCCGCAAGATGACGGACACTCGGATTCGAAGCGTGCATTTCAGGAGCTTGGTATCAGGCCGCAAGGTCATATGATACTGCTTAACGCGAGCAAATTCGAGTCGGCTGTAAAAGAGGTTGCACAATACCTGGCTCCCCCATCTTGAAATTTAGGCGTTCTACCGACATAACAGACTTTGCCCGACGATCCTTTGACAAAACAAGACCGAGTGGTCATACCTCACTCCCACTGGGTTCCTTTCAGCCTTTGCATCAGGTATTCAACCTCGACCACCTTGGTAAGAGGGATGACGATGGACGCATACATATCGACCACGGCGTCGGCGTTGATCTTCTCTGAAGCTTCATCACCCGCTGATGGATCTGTACCATAAGTCTTCGCTTTCAGACGTAATCGTTCAAGGACCTTCTTTTCCACCTTGGCGTCAGTGATAGCTTCGTCGATGCCTGCACGATCTTCTGTCTTGATAAGATTCACGAATTTTTCGGTTTCTTTCTGGAATTTCGATTCTGCTACAAATTTTCCGAAATGTATACGCCTCGAAAGCGCCTGCAGAACATTGACGTCACATGTCGCCGCTGATCCATAGTTCTCTTGCGTTTCGCCTCTGTCTCCTCTTCCGAAATCCCGACATATTCGCGGCAAGACTTCTTTCACATATTTCTCTTTGATGGTGGAATTAACATTGACATCGTTGTCGTGCAGGATCTTAGGGTACTCAATAGGGCGTAAAATTGGGGTCTTGAGGGCATCGGGGAAGAAGGGATATTCGTCGGGTGACTGGTATCGGCGCACGAGGGATTGTAGCTTCTCTTGCTCTTGCAAGCACCAATCAGCTAGACTGAGGCTGCTGTCTGGAATTTCTATCCCGCCGGGAATGTAGATGGTCTTATTAAGAGGGAATTGCACACGCTCAATAAGGTGGAACGTGATCGTATCTTCAAGCCGGCTAAATCGTGTTAGAATGCGTGGAGGACATCACCTTGAGGGGAGATACATAAGTTGGTAGCGTATGTTTGCCAAGTCAAGAGCCTTTGAGGAATCTGAAAGGTCGATCGCCGTATCCATGGTCAAGGAGTAACCGTAAAACATGAAAAATTAGAGTTGTGTCTCTGCTTGAGTTCTCTCTCGTTAAAATCAGCAAGAGAGGTGATAAGATTTGAGAGATTCCACAATTCGGGGTCCGACTCGGGTTATGACTAGATTTGCTTCGGGGGTTCAGTCAGGAACGATCTTCGTGAGGGTCTCTTGATACCCTCGCTCTCTCGGGCAAAAAATGATCTGCCGTATACTCGAGCCAGGAAGCCTTTATGCAATGGTAAAACGAATGTGCCGCAAATAATACTCTGGTAGCTAGCTGTGCTCAGCAGAGCCAAGTCTGACGCAGGACGGACAGAAAATTGGAGAGGGGGAATCTTTGATGGAGATCAGCGACAAGTGTGGAGAAGAGGAATGACCGCGGAGAGAGAGACAAACAAGAGACAGCTCCAAGTTTCGAGGTTGCTTGAACTGTACCCCGAGACAAGTTTCTCATACATCACGCGCCTCAACAGACCTCATGGATTCAAGCGAGAGATAGTATCAACATCATTCTTATTATCCTTCTTCATATTCTACCCTCCATCACCCACCGCCACGGAATAGAAATAGGAAGCTGTGTAATTCCCCCATGGCGAGCTCTCATAGCCGCGAAGCTTCGCGGGCGAGGCGAGACCCTTTTCAAGCCGAAGATGATTCGATACTGGGCACTGCCTTAACGGTAAACTAGCCAAACCCTTTAATCTGGACGCTGTGTACTGACATGGAGCCAAGTCTCGTCAATTGGAAGCATTCGGCCGCAAGGTGACAACAACGGCCAATCATTTAATGGGCGATGGCTCCAACTCAGTGCATTATAATCAGGCCATGAGCAGTTTACATAAACAATTACGACGTCCTGGCTTACAGCGCGGTATATTCTCTTTCACGCAAACTACCCCGACTGACCTCGTCCGTTCAAAACTATCAACATCCGAAATTTCCCATCGCGCCGTCACCTATATCCCCGACGAACTTCTAGTAAACATACCCGAAGAGACTAGTACCTACTCTCTATTCCAAGGATTCCAGGCCACACTACCCGAGCAATCTGAGCGTGGGCATCACAAAGGGCATAGGCGGAGGATATCCAAAGGTTCAAAACTACTGGAAGGTGGATCAGCTGTAGACGACGGACCGCCAACACTGAAGACACTCAAGCGGGAGCAGGGTGCTCTCAACCATAGACTCGAGATGATGGCCATTAGGAAGAATATGTGTAGCACGGAAATACATGAGATAGACAACAAAATTGCAAATCTCACCAGTATGCGAAATATCGTGCTCGATCGGCTGGCGGACATTGAAATAGACGAGTCGCGAATGGAGCACGAATGTGAGATGACAGGGTCTTTGTTCCCTTTTGCAATGCTAACGGACATGGGCAGTACTCGAGTTGGAAAGCCAAATCGAAGATCTACAGGAGTTGGAGGACGAGGGAGCCATCGAAGAATCCACAGGCACGATAACCGAAGGCGAAGCTACCCCAGAGACGCAGGCAGAAGACGCCTCATTTATGTCCGAATCTATATACGAGAAGCTTCCGTCTCCAGCCTCAAAAAAACGACCACACAAAAACATTCGTAAGGCCTACGAAAGAAAGACACCAAGGTATAGCTAACATTCATCTAGGCCGAAAATCTATGCCAGTCCTACACGAACATCTCGAAGCTGGAAGCTGTCTAAAGACTATCCCCGCTCATAATGATAATATAACAGCACTTGATTTCGACTTGCCGTTTGGTACCATGGTCACAGCAGCACTAGACGACACTGTGCGAGTATGGGATCTCAACCTGGGACGATGCATGGGGTTTCTGGAAGGGCACACCGCTTCAGTTCGATGCTTGCAGATGGAGGACAACATTGTTGCCACCGGTAGTATGGACGCATCTATACGCTTATGGGATTTGTCGCATGCAAAATACGACGCTTTCGACGCCTCGACCACCACTGAAGAAGAGGAGGAAGACGGTCTCAATTACGGCAACGAAGAAGACGAAGCCCAATCACAGCCTGCTGCGAACGCTATGGCGGACTGCCCGATTTTTAGTCTCGAGGCTCACGTGGACTCAATCACTGCTCTGCACCTAAAAGGAGAGACCTTGGTCTCTGGCTCCGCCGATAAAACGCTTCGTCAGTGGGATCTCGTCAAAGGTCGATGTGTGCAAACTTTGGATGTCTTATGGGCAGCAGCGCAGGCATCTGCCACGATAGGTTCCGAGGAAAATCAATGGCGACCCTTGGGCAGAGCACATGACATCAATGCTGACTTTGTCGGCGCATTACAATGTTTTGATGCTGCTCTGGCATGTGGTACGGCAGATGGAATGGTCAGATTATGGGATTTGAGAAGCGGCCAGGTTCATCGCAGTTTAGTCGGACACACTGGACCAGTGACCTGTTTACAATTTGATGATGTTCATCTTGTCACGGGAAGCGCCGACAGGAGCATACGAGTAAGTCTATGGCTCACGTATACCAATCTCGCGTGAGGGCCCATTTTTGCTGACTTTGTTACCAGATATGGGACCTCCGAACAGGATCCATCTTCGATGCTTACGCCTACGACAACCCTATCACTTCGATGAACTTCGATAACCGACGAATCGCATCAGCAGCATGCGAAGATGTAGTAAAGATCTACGATAAAACCGAAGGTCGCCAATGGGATTGCGGTGCCGGCACCGACGCGAACGTAGACAACGCTGAAGTCTCAGCTACTAAGAGTATAATTGATCGAGTCAGAATAAAGGACGGATATATGATTGAAGGTCGGAAGAATGGAATCGTTGGGGTCTGGAGTTGTTGATTTGATATGATATCAAGCTATGTATTGGTAAAGAATCACTTTGGCCTTCAAACTTGCAGAGCTATCCTCAAGGAATCGTCTGAAGTGGAAACAGCGTCACACGATTGCACACATTGTAGATGTATTCCAAGTATTGGATCAAAATCAAACACCTTTTCTATCATGTCACATCCTTCTCACGGAATGTTATATTACCTACAGCTACGGCAAATAAATTTACTGTGATCGTTCTACCTATACATTCATCATGCAGGCATATATGAATGTGCCAGGGGAAAAGACCAGATTAGTTTTTTTATTTTCAATTGTTTTATTATCATTTATTCTCCTATTTTCTTTGTAACCTATTCCCCCAGAAATTCTTTTCTAATCAGACCTCTGAAACCCCCTTCTCAAACGTCATTTTCCAAAGTCTTCCAACAAACGTCAAATTAGCCGCCATCAACAACGCCTTCCACGCCGCACACTTCATATCCTCTTCTTTACTGCGACTCGCGGAGACGGTGGATGGGAACGTGTTGTTGGTTGGCTGTGGGTTCGATGGAGCTGCTAGATTGAGGGCAATGGCGTTGAAGTCGGCATTTTCCTCTTCTATCCATCTCGTAGTCATTTGTTGGACTCGAGAACGTCGTCGAAGACACCCAGTTTCACGAGTGCTAGCAGACATAGTGGCAGTTCTGTTGCCACTGACGAGGGAGCCATTGGTCGAAAAGGTCGAGGAAGGGGTCGAAGGTGAAGTGGTATATTGGTGTTGACGAGATCATTGAAGGAGCTGAGGCTGTTGGAGCTTTTCGCTTGATTGGTCGTCTGGGAATTGTTCGGACGTTGATGAGATGGTTCATTCCAAGATGTTGTGAATGTTTGATGACCTCTTTTCCTAGTCCGCAGTTAGCTTCCTTTTCAACTGCAATCGGGTTGGGATAGACTTATCAAAAAGAAAATGGCCATTCTCCATCGCATGAAAGCTTAGGAGAATGGCAAGGCGCTATGGCAAACATTCGCCCATCTACTAATACTGTACAACAGCCCACGACTTCTCCACATCTGCCTCTTCAGCCCGTCCTGATATGAAGCATCCTTTCCTCATTGCTGCGATGCCGACAGTCTCATGAATCCAAAGTAAACTCATACTGCAACCATACATTCCGCTGCATGACAAAGCAAAGACAAGTCAACTCCCTTGAAGAAGGCGTCGCAATGGAGAACAGACAAGCCTAAGCTTTGATCCTCACTCTAGAGAGGTCCCGTCACCAGTGGCCGACAATCGCCTTCCCATTGGAAGTTCGAGATTGACAACAGCTTGCAATGCAGCGTAGTAGGCACGTGCAGATCTGCGTCGTTTCACGGAATCTCATAGACAACAAAACGACATCTAGCTTAGAAGAATGATCATCCACGACAACTTTTTCCCTGGACTGTCAAGGCAAGATGTGGAGCTAACACGAGAGCGTAGAAGTAGATGAAGTGACGTATTTCCCTGGAGCGACCCATGCTTCAGCACTCACAGTGGATGACAGACATGCCCGTGCAGATGAGCTCAGCCCAACTTAACCTCTCATAAATCCAGACTACCACCCGGATGGTTCTCTCGCATTTGTGATCTAACCTCATGGCTCAACAAATTCTCAGCAACCAGTGCCCCATGGCTGGGAAAGGTTGCCTCTCTCGTAGGTAATGCAGTGACTTCTAAGACAGTTTTTGTTTCCTCTCTCACTTAAACGAGAGGGCATTCGCTTTTGGCGAAGCAAGGCGCACAAAGAACGTCATCAAAAATCGCCTCCTACTTCCCGAAAGGAAGGGTCAACATGAGGCCAGTGACCGAAATCACGACCTCACTCGGTCGGCGCTCACTGAAAATTCAGATTCCAGCGACTAACACGGCTGATCAGGAATCTCCTTAGAGTACACACCAGTGGCTATTACCGTGGTGTGCGCATCCCGTGCAAGCTGTTGTACAGATGTACAATGCAATAAACTCTTGGGGTGAAGCGGAAGATGACTCAAAGGATGAGGTCAATTGGATCTCTGTAAGTCGGCTGTATCATAGACATTGCTGGGCCGGAGCGGAGAGCATGCCAAGAAAGGAATAACACGGGATGGACTTTGAGATCAGCGTCCAAGCCTGGCTACAATCTCAACATAAAGATTGGTTCCGGCCAGTGGACTTGGACGCAGAAATCTGTCCAACCTAGCTCTTCCGTTGGTAGACGCAGTAAATACTGTGCTCTAGGCAAGACTAGACATAAGCACACAAGACCAACGAATCCATTCCCGCTTTCCCAGAGGAGCTGTCGCGCCATGCAACCAGGATACATTCCATACTGATCACGTATATCGTCCAGCAAAGTACACCGATGCGCGCTCCAATTGGAGTCTTACCATTAGACGCATGGGATCGTACCGTCTTTCAAAGGCCCTTGCAAGGCTCTGGACGTCAGGCAATCTTTCACCAGTCCGACTCTACATGTTCATAAACCGAGGCTCACAAACAGCAGCGTTGGAGCGGATAATCGACAGCTGACAACTGAACCGTGAAGCTGATGCATCACAAGGCAAATGCAAACCGATAGCTCAATTAGGGTTAAGTTCCGAAGACCATCCATCCCAGATGGTTTATAGCTCTATCGTCGCCTTTGTGAGACCATGCTAGGAGGCTCAGGCAAGAGAGCACATCTGAGAGGCTCAGAGCACGATGGGCAACGGGAAACTGTAGGGAAGTCATATCTGCACAGTAAACCGGTGAAGGTTGAGAGGGTCGTGGTTGAAGAGAAGGTGGTTGTGCTCTGGAATGAGATTTACCTGCTGCAACAAGAGATTGTCAAACGGGTCCTGGCAGCGGGAGCAAGATGCGTGAGGATAGCAGAGAGGCATCAAACACCATGAACAATATCCGAGATCCAGTTGTAAGTAGTTGTTCTGCTAGGAACCTGATTCACGAAGATGGAATTGATCAATAAGACGCGTAAATAGAAACACGGTTCCAAATTCGTCAATAACTTTTGCTGCTTTTACCCATACCACTGCCACTTTAACTTATCGCTTGACCACCTCACACCCACATAAAGGTGTAGGTGCTATCATGGCCATACTCAAAAGGTTTCAAAACATGTTCGTGCATTTTGTTTTCTAATACAGTTATCAAGAGCTTTGAACAGTCTATCAAAGAGTCATCGTATCGCACAAATTCATCAGTAAGTCATACATTTTTGAAAAGTTGCAGCCATTACCATTCATGTGCGCGACTTCCATCAAGTTCGAGTACTGCCTCAATGAACCCAATCCTCAAGAGTTCGTGGGGGCATTCCAATTTTCGGAAATAGCTGGGAATCACAGCGTCCAATCGAACACCTTACCATCTATGTCCTCCTCGGCTACCGTTCCAACCACCTCGACCACTTTGACCGCCGGCTCGGCCACCTCTGCTGTGACCCTGTCCTCCGCGACTACGTCCACCTCTGCGTGAGTTTTCCTTGTCTTGTCTTGGGCCAGCAGCCATTCTCTCATTTCGCTGAGCTTCTGAGATATCGAATTTGTTCCTGATTCCAAGCAAGGCACAATACGCCGAGGTTTGAGGATTTGTATACTCTCGAGGCATTTGAGTTTCATTGTAACGTACGTTAGGGTCATAGACAGGGGCTGTCTGAACGAAATTGTCCGGAACAGCCAGCTTGCCCTTAAGGACGATGTTCTCCTGCACCCAGACTTCTTCCGTGATGATCCGATTCCGATTGCTTGTATCTCCGAGATGCTGCGGAACTGTGCCTTGAGGGTCGCCACCAAGCTCAAGATCTCCATCAAAGGACCTCTGGATAGCCAACCATTCGGGATCGTATTGAAGTTTGAACGGACGACTGATCTCTTGGCCAATGGTGGTTGAGATGGGCTTAATCTCTAGTAGCTGCATAAAGTCGCGGTTTGGCTCACACTTGTCAAGCGCCAGAAACTCTGTAGACTTGTTCGCAATTTCATTGGGGAGAGGTAGTGGTGCTGAAACCATGACTGGAGAAATGGGTCGAAACTTGGTTGACAATGCTGCAAGTTCTGCTCTAAGGTCGGAAGAAACGTCATCTTCTTCTCGCTTCTGGGTCACTTTTTGAGGCTGAGGGATGTGGTCCTCAGGCGTAGATGTCCCCTTGCCTTCATCTTGACTGGTTCCCATCAACGTGTGATCGTCTTTCATTTGAGAGCGATCTTCTTCCATCAACTTGCTAATCGCCTTCATCGGAGCACTACCTTCCTCGGTTTGAGTTGGATCCTTCGATTGGATACTATTGTCCTTTGAGACAGAGATCCCCTTCAGTTGAACGTCATCCTCCATCAGCGCTGCGCATTCCTTCGCCGGGGCAAGCTCTTCTTTGACTGAGACATGATCTTGTGCATTGTCGACCAAATTTACGCCACTCGACACCCGCGCTCTACCTTGACCTTCGTTTTGACCGAGGATGGGAAGTGTCTGTGCTTGTTGTTGAGATGGTTGCCCTGTGGCATCCTCAGAAGAGTCAGACATATCCACATCAATCTCGTCTTGATTCTGCCCAGGAACGGCTGAGATGCCAGGTCGCTGGTAGGCAAATGGTTCGGAAATTGTATATCCATCTGCTGTGCGTATTGGTCGATCTTCATCGAATTCTTGAGACTCTTTGGACTCGCAACAACCGTCATATCCCATACTCTTGTCAGTCGGCTCTTTTCCATGAGAAGACTCAGATACTGAAGTCACTTCACGATGCATGTTGTCATCAGTTTCGACCTGTCTCCATGTCTCGTTGATGTGATATTGAGCTACACCTGATGTGTTAGCCCCGCCAGCTGTCTCTCGTTCCTTTTCAACACGCTGTGCTTCAGTTGCGTCCTCCTCAGCTGCGACCAAGTGGAAGTTCTGCCACGCTGAAAGGCTTGGGTTGTTTGCTTGAGGCAATGCATGGCTTGTTTGGGTGTGCATCATACGTGAAGTCTGTGGATTGGCGACTTCACTAGGAAGATCAACATTCCTAGTGTCTTTGCGTGCTAGACCTGAAGGTCGAATTGGCCGATATGCGCCATGTTGAATTGTAGCCACGTATTTGATGTGCAAATGAGCGGAAACCCAGAAAATAGGTCTTAGCCGATCAAGACAATGCTTTGCAGCGATGCTGCCTAGCTTACCATTGCGAGCGTCTGCTTCGAAAAGGTCCTTCTTCTGGAAGAGCCATTCGTGATCGCCAGCCCATTCAACGCCTTGAGGCCAGTCGTGTGAGATACCAACATCAACTTGAGTTCGAACAGAAAGTAACTTGCGTACATCGAGCTCTCTCACGTGATAGATACTTTGAATGTCATCTCGGTTGTATGGGAGTCGCTCAAAGTGAGGTTTCCGGTAGTCGTATCCTTTCCAGATACCAGAGAGAGCTGCAATTCTCAGTGGTCCAACTCGGATGACGTTGGCTGCTCCCAGGTAGTAAATATTCGGAGCAACCCAACCACCATAGTAAAGTTCGAACAAATGGTTGCTCGCTTCGTGGTTGCCACCAACGAATACTGTCAGACATGGTGCAGTACGAGCTCCACTGTAATATTCATGGAAGTCGGCCATTTTTCGGAACTTTGCGGGCATCGCAGTAACATTAAGGTCCAGCTGGTTCCGGACAGCCTGGCAATCATTAGCAAGTCATCAATGAGATCACCACGGTCGGGTGATTACCTGAAAATCTCCACCGATGATGAGAACATCCACACCATCCCAGCCCCTGACTCTACATGATTCCTCGAGAGATGCGTAGATCGCATGCAACGTCCCATGTCCCTATGGAGCAATGTATTAGCCAGCTACAGCGGGAAAGGACATGAAGAGCTTACACATCCTTCAACCGCGACCTTCATCATGGTTGGATCCCTGCCGGTATCTCCCATTGTGGAGGTAGAGAAAGAGTGTCAATAATGAAAGATGGCAATGAAAGTGAAATTCGAGAATTTGAAAGGCAAAACCGAGCTCCAGGAATGACGCCCGCTCAATCAGCAGGATGCGTCACGATGACCGATCAAGAGGTATTGCTCAAGGAAACCATAGACTGCAGCATACTGCCATCGCAAACAGTGATTCCAGAGATAGATGATTTGGGAGAAAGTACTAAACAGGGAAGACAGTATAGCAGAAATTGTATATTGTGTGATTTGTGTGTCGGGGCTTGTAGTGTCTCGGCGCTCATTTTTTGCGGGTCATCGCAAGGCAGCCTTGGTCTTAAGGATCGTATAGACAGATAGGTCAACTACATTGCAAGTGAGGTACACGATATAAAGAGCCAGACATTGTATATAGCGTGGTGAACTCTATGTTCTAGTGAATTCACAAGTTGCGATATTGCGGATGAAGTTGATTATCAAATATCTCAGAAGACGGAAATAATTCCGCCTTATAATTTCTTCCCCATACTACTAATACCCATTTCTTCCCCCATACCCATACCTACCTTATGCTTTCATTCAACTTTTCGGTCTAATTAATTCACAAGATAATCATTATCGTTCAACATCAATACTCTCTTGGGTCCTGCGCTCTTAATGAGTCCATGAAAGGAACAAACCTTCTCTAATATGTCTATTATGTGACAGCACGGGCACACGCTTCCTGAAATAGATTCTCCCCATTTTTTCCAATGTCTCGTGTGCAAAAAACAAGGAGAGATCCCAAGCATGACTTCTTGATAAAATCAGCAGCTATTCTGAGGAGGAACGCCCCGTCGACATCCGCTTTCCTCTCCGCTGAGAGTGTCGCATTATTGTTTCATGAACAGGGCTCGATACCCGAATATGAGAAGCAACGAGTTTGTCTTGCGTGTGGGTGGCTACAATCAACATTCGAGGAGCCAGAAGCAACACGCAATGGTGTAACCACCTCTCGAATACAGACAAGACCAGCCTCTCCCGGTACTGGGAGCTATACCTGTCAGCGATGTAATCGGGTTACAAGATTTATTCCAACTTCGAAAGCAGGCAATGTAAATGTCAAACAACATGCACCTAATTTCAAAGCTCTTAGTCACGATGCTGCCTCGCCAGCCGAGACCACGACCCTGGCCAAGGACATTACCTCAACAGGTCACAAACGTGCTAAGGCAAGGAAACAGAATACTTTGCAAGCTCTGCTTAATAAGAGTAAGAAGGACTCAGGGGCTCAAGATACTGGTTTGGAATTTATGGACTTCATGAAAGCTGCATAGGATATAACAATTAGGTGTTTGTCTTTGAAAGGATTTGTATGGACTGGTAGGTCCAAGATTCAATTAGTGAGTATGCATGTGGAAAAGGTCACCCCGGAAATCATCGCGCCAGAGAACGAGCAAATATAATCACCATTGTTTCCAATTCGAATTCCAAAGTCTCAAGTTCTTTCTCTTGTTCTGTCGTTCATATACTTGAGAAAAGTTAAGCCTGAAACTGACAACGCCCATTATGAGCGTTGCACCTTGGACCTCAAATTATCTCTATCCCGAAGACCACGTCCGCTGGCACTTCAAAGCCTCCTGCACGCATATTTGGGGCTATGTTATCATCCGTTGCACTTACAGATCAGACCTGCAATGGGGCGAATTCATACGCCGAATGAATGTCTGGGCGCACGAAGGTCTCGAAGAGAGCCCAGACATCGAGAGCTCCTTGGTCTAGACTATGATTGAGGATTGTGACAGACTCAACGGCAAAGTCGTCGGGGAAATGGGACCGATTTATCGACATTGGCATGATACCTAAGGGTGGAAGGAAGGGGAAGCTGCGGAGCAGAGGAAGCAGAATGCGTGGGATCACGGTGATTACATTCGTCCAGGTCAAGTACCAAGTCCGCTTCATGCCGGTAACATGCCCCCAAGATGGTGGTTCTGTCTGCATGTCGACCAAGAAGCTTTAGAGAGTGCTTTAAATTCCAAGGAACCGCCGAATGATGACACTAAGCGTGATGGCTTTGTCAATTTGATCAACGAGAGACTAAGTGATTGGGCTGCGCATAATCGTAGCTTTAGCGACAGGCCCGGTAATGTTCATCCGGTAGATGAGGACCTATGGCGCAGAGAAAATGTGAAGCGTCTTGATCCTGAGACCTTTCCTAGACGAAATCGCCGAAAATTGCGTCTCCTTAGAATCTACAATCGCCGAGATAAAAGCAATTATTCTGAAAATCGTGCTGTGCACAATCTGTATATCCCAGGCAAATCTCAGCCGTGCACTCACATGAAACAGGTCCACGTCAAAGAAACAGACACATTCTGCAAAAACATGGGTGTAGCACGACGATGCAGTGTGCCCTACTGCTTGGGGTGTCCGACATCCTCTTGCTGGGGTTCCAGGACATGTTCTACCGGTGAGTATGCACTGGCCAATTGTTTTACATAGTAATCGCTGTAAGGATGCTACAGTACATGCAATACAGTCCGAGGCAAGTTACCGCCATATGTCAAAACATGGCTAAGTGTTTTCAGAATTGACCTTGGTGGGGAACGGTTGCGGTCTCCTCTAATTACGGCGTACGGGCGAGTATGCCTTCCCCGCCATCAATCTTTATTAATGCCTCCATAATTAAAATTCCCTGCGTCATAATTTTAGAGATAAAAATCAGTATCTGTCACTGAACCTCGTTGAGGCATACCTTTCTATTCTCAAGATTACGTCTTGGCCTGATCGTACAACTCACAGTCTGTTACATAGTGAGTCGCCGAGATGACCGATGTTCAGCAAGACACGCAGCTGAAAGCGGACGATACCCCTCAGGTCACTGAGGTGGAGAGTCTTTGCATGCGCTGTCACGAAAATGTACGTTGCCATCACCCCTGTTGTGAGAAATATAGTTAACCTGTGCTCAGGGTATGACAAGGCTCCTGCTCTTCTACATTCCGTATTTTCGTGAAGTTATCTTGAGTTCCTTCTCCTGCGAACACTGCGGTCATCAGGACAATTCAGTGCGCCCTGCCGGACGAATCCAGGAAAAGGGATCGAAGTACACGCTCAGAGTAGACATGAAGAAAGACTTGGAGCGACAAGTCGTCCGAAACGACTCCGCCATCTTGCGCATCGAAGATCTCGACCTTGAGATGCCAAAGGGTGAAAGCCAGCTCACGAACATCGAGGGTATCTTGTTAAAGATCATTACCGAATTCGAGGTCGGTCAGCCTGCACGTAAAGAGTCGCAGCCAGAAATCTATGAAGCTCTCCAGCAAATCATTGAGAAACTCAAAAAAATGATGGATGCTTCTGCGCTACCATTTGTCATCTCGATCAATGACCCATCCGGAAACTCTTTCATCGAGCCATATCCAGACGACAAGGATCACAAGTACGTTCGCCAAGACTACTTGCGCACACCCGAGCAGAATGAAGAACTGGGATTGGCTGCTGAAACCGACGACCCAGAGGCCGAAGCGGCTCCCGAAGGTCTTGACGACAGCGAGATTGTCAACGGAGTTGTCTACACCCTACACGAAACATGCCCGGCCTGTTCTAAGCCCTGTGTAGTGAATATGCAGCGCGTACAAATTCCTCATTTCAAAGAAGTCTTCATTATTGCTACCAATTGCTCTCACTGTGGGTACCGAACCAGCGATGTCAAGACAGGTGGTGAGATCCCAGAGAAAGGCAAGAATATCAGCCTCAAAGTGCAGACTGTAGAAGATTTGTCGCGTGATCTTCTCAAATCCGAGACATGTGGCCTCCGATGCCCGGAAATTGACCTGCAAGTCGAACCTGGCACGCTGGGCGGACGATTCACAACAGTTGAAGGTCTACTCGCTCAAGTCAGGGAACAGCTCCACGGTCAAGTCTACGACGTCGGAGGCGAGGGTGAAGGTGTCTCGGGTGGTGATTCGATGCCAACCGAAACCAAGACGCGGTGGGATTCATTCTTCAAGAAGCTCGATGCCGCTCTCAAAGTCGAAACCCATTTCACCATTATCCTCGAAGATCCACTCGGCAACAGCTACATTCAAAGCCTCAGCGATACGGAAGTCGACCCTCAAATTCACATTGAGGAATACGAGCGCACGTTTGAGGAGAATGATCATCTAGGTTTGAACGACATGAAAGTAGAAGGCTATGAACAGGATTCTAAGAAGAAAGACGAAACTAAAGCATAATATCGTTATCAAATGACATAGGTCGAGGGCTGCATGTATCTGGCGTTAGGTGGTGGTGGTAGAGCACAACAGCAGAACCATCACCATAAAAGTTTGGGCTGGTTTATGATACCCTGGCATTTTTGTTTTCTGGGCTTTGATAGACAAACATTAGAGCTGTAAATAGCAGCAGCAGCAGCAGCAGCAGCGGCAGCATCGTCATCACGACGAATGAAAAGTTTGCTTACTTTGAATTGCATTACATCTATTTATTCATCATGGGGTATCATATCTCTTATAAACATAAATAAGCACCATTTCGAATCTTTCCATCAAGCACCCACAACTCTCCCTTTTCCAGTCCCGTTTTCAATCTGTCTAATTCGAGCCAAGATATCATCTTTCCAATCCAAATACTCCATCCTCCGCTCCTCGCTCAACCAATCCACACGATCCTGCATCATAGTTCCCAGTCCCGGTAATAAAACTCCTTCTGGATCCTCTTCGTCATCTAGTATGAATTTCTTTTTCTTGCCTTTCTTGTCTGTCGCCGAGAGACCTAGGGTCTCGAAATCTTCGTCCGGGTCTTGAATATGGTTGCCGGGGATGTTGGCTGTCGTGCTCGAGAGTAATTCGTCTTCGCCGATCACATCTTCCGGGATGTTGGCCCACCATTCCATGCCCATTGCCCAACCTTCACTCGCGATTCGAGTCAACCAATTGTCGACGTCCAAGCTGTCAAGGTTTCCATCTTGAACTAAATCCGCCAGCGCAATCGCCTTTTGCGTTCGTTGTAGATGTGTCTCGGCGTCGATGGATCCCACCTGCATTTTCGCAAGGACCATGAAGAATAAAGCGATTGTGAGGGCGGTGGATTCCCGGATGAATCGCGGTTTGTCGTCGATAGAGGTAGGTTGTTTGAGGGATGCGAGGGGTAAGACGATACAGGCCCCGGTGTAGACATGGGGGGCTAGAGGAGGGGTGGAAAAAGCAGAACAGAGACGTCGAATGAAGGGCATGATGTGTGGGGGTGCTTCGCCTGATTCGAATGAGGTATGGGTTTCTCGATCGGCGAGTTTTCCGGCGAAAAGAACCTTTTTGTGAGGTGATTTTGTAGGTGTTGGTTTGGTCGGTGTAGCGGTCCTGTTCTTGCTCGGCGTCGTTGTCGTGGACTTAGCGATGCGAGCTTTCTTGGGAGTGTTTGTCGACGAAGATGGCACTGTTGAATTTGAATCATCGTTTTCAACCACTGCTGCTGCTGGCCGTTTCACCGGCAATTTTGCTGGCAAGGTTTGTTCGAGATACGTGCATAACTTCTTGTAAACTCGAGGGGGACATGGAGGACGCGATTGAAGTGGTGGGAGTCGTAGTTTTGCTTTGAGTCTATCAGATGAGACGGGGCTTTAGAAATGGATATGGCCTCTCAAAGGGTCTAGTCATACCTTTTGCAAGCTATCTCAGCGCAAGCATATGGTCTTGCTATCTCTTCATCAGGCTTGAGAGCTGGAGCGCGGGAACGAGACTGGGCGAGCAGGGCGGTTGAGAGATTGCGCAGCTCTGCTGGAAAGTCATTATTGTATGTCGGAAGTATGACGTTCAGAGAATGCTCGATGTTGCTCATTCTGATTGCGAGAATTGTCTGAGCCAAAATCTTGAGGTTGTCATGCCAGTTATATGCCGAGCTGTACGTCCATGGAATAAATATTATACTGTAACGCGGTTTTCCGTAAGGCGCGTCAAGGTTATTGCTGTTTCGGGATATCCCCTAATTGATAGCTTCAGTAATAAAAATTATATTAATTTAAATGACCTCAGCACGGGAAGAATCAATACGCAATTCAGCTTTATCATTGAGAACATGTATTTGAATTTCTCCAATCAATACCAGATTGATCGAACTCTATGATGGGGTATCATTTCTTCCATTTCACCAGCCGCCTCCCTCTCCTTAACCGTGTCATACAAAAAGAAATCAATTAAAATAGCATTGACTTCGGCGTCAGGATGCGCCCTTAGAATTTCTCTTCTGATCAATTCGACGCACCATATGCTGCAGCCTCGAAGTTCAATCTCACAGTTTTCTCCACTTCGAAGCTCTTTGCGTTGTCGAATTCGAGACTCCAAAGCTGGACCAAACCAGAGACAACCTAGAGCGTTCAGCATCTGCGGAATGCGATAATCTGCAAACATGGTTATTTTGTCGATGTCATGAAATTCTCCGAAGCCTGTGCCATTGAAGCAAGCCCATGTATCTGCGACCAGAATCTGAGCTCTCTTGTACAACCGTACCGTCTTACCCTCAAATCTAGTCTCATCCCGGAAACAGGGGAAATCATCGACCAGAGTGTTGACCAGAGCAGCAGCTGACCCATTTGCAGCCTTTATGCAATTGCTAAAGCGACATCGATGTTTCTGACCGATGTCAAAAGGAAGGCCTGGCATCGAATCGCTGTACTGACCTGGTATAATACATTTCCCGCCTCACGAAGACATGCCGCTCGTTCGGCAAACATAGGTATCTCCTCGTCGGTGGCAGAACGAAACACATGCCTCAATACATCATCCGTACATTCTTCTTCGTCCTGCCAGAAGTCTGAAGAAGTGATGGGTATATCTGGTCGAGGTCAGCAGGAGTGTGACTTGGGAAAACCCAGCTCAAAACTCCTACCTTCTTCCAAAGCTCTCTGCAGGGCAGCAATTAAACTCCAATACCCCGTCCATTTTCGGTCCTTGTATTCGACAGAGAATCGATCTGCCTCTGACCTTTCGGACCAAAAGCTGAAATTCAAGAGATCCATAGTAAAAATAAAATCGACAGTAGCTTCATCTTTGGTCTTTGGATGCAATTCATGCTCGGACCAGGCGTCGGTAGAAAACGCCTTCTGCTGCATCATATCATAAATCAATCTCGCCGCGGCTTTGGTGCCGTCGGCAGTAATGGAGACGTCGATAGCATTGTCGTAGATGAATTGGGCCGACTCTAGCACTCGAGTCTCTGGAGGACCTTGTGTAGAATTGAGGTTCAATCCAAGGGACTGTCGTAAAAGATCCAGGAGAGAGGGGTCCGCTTCGTCGTCGGACATGATTGCCCGGCCCCAACCCTTTGAAGGTGATTCTCCTGAGATTCTAGAGCTCAGATGTCTTCCTCATGCGTATTCTTGCAAATCAATAGTCAGATTGTACTCACAACGAAATGGCCTTTTATTTGGTTGCGGGATGTTCCTATAAAGTATTTGGCAAACCTGTAACAATAAACGCCAAGCGATAGCCACCGTACTCCTCTGAATATCAGAGTAGTCATCAATCAATTGACGATCCCGGATCTGTGGGTGACCCCGTAGCCACAACCGCAGCTATCTCTGCTCTGAGGATAGTCCAATTCCAAGACAGCAAGCAGGGTGGATGATGAAATACATGTCCAGAGAAGTACCTAAATTATGGGGCTGAGACAGCTTCGATATGCACGTTTAATTGCTCCCTTGTTCACTTCTTTTTGAGTACCTTCACCACATGGACTTCACTTGACACAATCACAGAACAAGAGACTTTGGATTGGGCGGCTGGGTAATATCACATCAATAGTATTTTTTTCCCCTCCGAGGTTGGAATCACAGTTCGCACTTCTTGAGACTCCTCACTTTCCAACAATTGGTCGCATATCCTTGCTTACATCCTCAACTGCTGAATACCTAGATCTCTTACGAATGACCCACTCAGCTCTGCGCAAACAATATAGCCATCAACTGATCCCTTTTCTTCATCCGATCGTCGACTCCAATTCTCCGCTTTCGCACTCCAGAGCAATTTTGTGAAGTATTCGAGCCTGGCGCTAGTCAATTGAAAGAACTATTGGAACAACTTGTATGGGTATGCTGCCAGGGCATCTGGCGGGAAAAGAGAATTCTGTCGACCATTTGCTGAAAAAGAATGGCGCAGACGTTGGCGCAGACATTCCCAATCCCACGATGTCACTAAAGAACGTGAAGCGACGACACTCCGAGTCAATATCTGATGACGGATATGCATCCGGGAACGAAGCTGGCTACGCACCAGTGAAACGTAGAAAAACCGCTACGACCTCTCACTTCGCGTCTCTATCTGCACAGCAACACGATCACCCCCCTCATCCCGCACGGTCTACATCACCAATGATCCTCGAAGAAGAAGACATCCTCCACGAAGTCACGACCCGCTTACTCCTCAAACAAGAACAAAGACTTCGACGAGAGTTATGGAACAATGGCGGTGCAAGTCGGAAGCGAAAGCGGAGACATTCTGACGGTTCTGAAAGGGATGAACGAGGTGGGTGTACCTTGAGTTTAGAGACTAGCCGCCCGGACAAGAGAAGTCGATGGATGACCGACGGAACCAATGAGCAAGAAGAGGAGTGTAGAAGTCGGAATCGGAGCGAAAGCCGAAAACGGAAGAGGAAGAGACTTGAACAGGCAGAAGAAGCCAACACAATAGCAGGTGATGACGAGGCAGGAATTCGGCAAAAGAAAAGAAAAAGCAGTCCCCAGATAATAGGAAGCGAGAATGTTCCAGGAGAAGGGAGAGGGGGAATGTCTAAGAAAAGAAACCTGTCAGATTCTCTGCCGCCATCACGAGATATTGATACGGGCCAATCCCTAGAGACCGGGGACAATGAAATGAGGAAAAAGCGGCGGAAAGTGTGATTTGAAGTCGCGTTGTGTAGTAATGAACTACCTAAGATTCTCAAAACTGTTTCCCGACGCTTGCAAGCTTCTGAAACCGTTCAGTAGAGACTTTTCGTATAATGTACATTTTGATCACAGTAGTTATCTTACTCAAGGGGTGCTGGAAGTAAGCGGTCCCCATAGATCCTGCTAACAGCTGCTCCAGATGCTACGGAATAAAGGCCCAGCTCCTTACTTGAATAACCAAAGCCAAATCCCCTCAATAAACCGCAAAAAGAACATCTCATCATTTCTCCTCCTCTCCCTGTCCCTTCTCCTTCTTCTTCTCCTCACTACGGCCGCCCCATCCCTCCCAAACCTCCTCAACCTGACTCCTGATCAAATCTCCAACTGTCTGCCCACTTTCCAGGGCCTCGGCATGTTCTTTCGCTCGCTCTTCTCGCCAGTTGGGCGATTCGTCGCCCATCCAAATGCGTTGCCAGAGGGATTGTTTGGCGGGTTTGGGGGAGGATTCGGAGGGGAGGGATTGTTGTGAAGAGGGAGAAGAAGAAGAGGAGGAGGAGGAGGGGTGGCCGTCTAAGATTCGAGGTTGTGTGGATTTCGGACTCGATGTCCATGCCCATGCAGTGTTTGCGTCTGACTTTGTTGTTTGTTCTCTTATTGATGTCGGGTTCTGATGCTGCTGCTGTTCTGCTATCTTCCTTTTTCTGTATTCCTCATACTTCCATCCCGCTAAATCTACCAAGCCATATCCATATCGTTCCTTACTTAATTGCGATGCCGATGCCACGAATCCGGTCGAGAGGGCTACGGTATATAAATCCAACTTTCGAGGTGGCATGATGGCTAATGTTGGGGCGAGAACGATCATGCCTAGGGCGGCGTAGTGTTTGAATTTCTCGTAGTCTTCCATCTTGCGACGGTGCAGGTCGAATTGACCTTGTTCGGAGGGTGGGGTGGAAGACTCCTGGTTCATGGGGGTGGAGGAAGACATGCTGCTTCGGACAGCCAGAAGAATGGACTCTTATACGGGGTGATGGATGTAGATCAGAAGTGGTCGAAAACGTCGGCTCGTCTGTTTGGGTAGACGACTTAGATAGTTGCGGTTGCGCAAAACGAATATCGATCGCAAAGAGCCCGATCACGGATTGCGTTGCGATGAAAATGCGTATGCGAAAGCTAGATGAAATGACCTTTGTATAATGAGTCTTAGAAAACTTCGATCCTGAAAATGTCCTGTCAAAAGAGAATCTAAACCACCGTTTAAAACAAGGAACCGTTCAGATCCCAAAAAGTTTCGACGATCTCGAGATGCAGTCGATTTCATCACTACTGGAACTATTATAAGGCCATTGTAGTTGCTATATATAAGTTAAAAAGCCGAAAATATTCTTAGAATATCTACACATTTCCGACAGTTTGGCCGAGTGGTTAAGGCGATAGACTCGAATCAGTTTTCTTTCTATAGCTGCAGTAATGCGCTGAAATTCCACTGTCGATATCTATTGGGTTCGCCCGCACAGGTTCAAATCCTGTAGCTGTCGTTATTTTTGTCTCTTTTTGATTGTGGCCTTTGTTGGGATTTAGTTGATTAGTGCAGCAGCCCCGCATAGTTTTTGGCTTGGTTGATGGTGTGTGCACTAGGACTATTTAGGGGTTTATATGCTCCTGAGATCAATGGGATACTAGAGGATTAGTTTTGGTAGTGGTTTTGAGTGGCTATGTACAACGCTATGCTTCTGCTTTGGAAACGAGAGTATAGAAGCAGAGATTTTACTTATTGGTAATTTGTGTCATGGGATATAAGGACCGGAGCATGTACATGAAACACGTTGAACCATGGTGGAACTTTGTAAGAGTAGGAATGTATTGTCTGCAACTAGGGGAAGCTATCCTCTGTTATGTTCAGCTACGATCGGAGAGACAAGCAACAAGTTTTGCTCTGGTATTGTTGCTTCCATCCCTTGAGCTTTCAATTATGTGTACCAAGCATAACTATCATGAAGCGTGCCTACCTAGGATTCTTGTCTGATTTTCGAAAGCGTGAACTGGTAGCTCCTCATATCTGATCGCCAAGCAAGCCTGCTCTGGGTGTGTCAGCCCTTCATGTGATGTATCGCTTCATGGTACCGACAATGTGTCTCCATTCTATAGATGATCCATAGGGGTGACGTATTTTACGGTGCCATCTGAATGATGTTGATGAGTTCCTAGCAAGCCTCCACTAATTTCTCGGATGACTTGGTTATAGTTTTGAGATTGGTTCACGGTGCAACGTGTCGTAGAAGACTCCATATGTGCGATGAGTGCAGAAGCAGTTCTGAACAGGCGAAGGCAGCCAGGGCAACTAAGAAACAATGTCAATACCATTTCGGCGTATGCAGGACTGGCTTTGTTTGACGTACCTTATTTTGCCACCTACATGGTTCACTGATAGAAGATGGCTGTTGAATTCTTTGGGAGTCTTGAAATCTTGTTGACAGTGCTGCAAAGGACAGACGTACCGCGCTGTGAATGGGTCAAGGAACTTGTTGACATCGTATGATGATAGATTAGTGTATGCTGACCCAACATGACTTGGTGGGGGCCCACTCCGAAGACTGTTCGCAGATTCACTGACATGGACGGATGGCCGAGGAGAGTAATACTTCTGTTTGAAATTCTGCTCAGATGTTTCAGGAAACAGGCTCTCCCTCATGCTGTTGGTTTGGGTTTCCGGGTTGTTGGATGCCTTGAGATCTATCAAGTGCTGCTCATTCTTGCCATACTTGGAGGGCCAATCCGTTTCGTTGCCATTAAAACTCATGCCTTTTTCAATTTCAGAGCCAGGTAACACGGGCCAACCCTCTGAAGCTGTTATCTTTCCCGGCAAGGCCGGGCGATCATTTTCTTCGGAAAAATCCTGATAACGAGCCATATGTTGACCGATTGAAACATCATCCATGTCCTCCGATCGGTCACCAAAATCTGTCCCAAGTGTGACTCCCCCATCTTCGCTTGCGCCTCCAGAGACGCCAGAGACAGAATACCCAAAGGGACGATGCAACGTATATGGATCGATACCGAGGGCGTTTTCAAAATGAGCCTTGAGGACTTGTCGCTTAGCGCGTTGCTGATCAAAATGTTCTGCGTCGATGTTCTGACATTCATTCTTCTCTACATGAGCCATCAGGGCGTGTGCTCTTGTGAAGATTACGTTGCAACCAGGACAAACCAGTCTTTGTTGATGAGGATGGTTCTGTAAGCCGTTAGCCTTGTCGCCATAAAGCATATACAACAAAATCTCATACTTGTTTCAGGTGGACTTCTCGACCGCCCTCGCTCTTGAATTCCATCGCACAGATTGGGCAGGCAACTAGAGTATGTTAGCTGTCAAGGGGTTCCGCTTCGAACAAGGGCGATGCATACTGTGTCTTGAGCTCATGAGCTTGTGGATATGTAGTTCGTTGTCATTTCGACAGTCAACATCACAGGTGCTGCAGTAGTCATGCTCTGGAGCAAACTTCTTGTGTTTCTTCATCAACTTGATTGTGTCGAATTTCTGATGGCAGTTAGGATAGGTGCATTCAACCATTTTGGTGGAACGTAACGGCGATGTCGTTTGCCGTTTGCCGCTTGCCGCTTGTCGCTGTGTGAAGGCTATTTTGACTTGGTCGGAGGTTGGAAGTGAGAGAACTTGGGAAGAGTGAAGCTTGCTGGGCTGGATGAGATGGAATCGGTATGTGAGATTATTTAGTGTAGGAGTGAAAGAAGTGTCTTCTCAAGCCCAAAAGTTATTTCGAGATATTGTCTTGAAAGAGATTTCACTTTGAAATCATGAGAAGAGAAGAGAACTGCAGAAGAGTTAATGAGAGGATTATATGTGATGTAAGTCAATAGTAAGGAGATATCGACCCAATAAGGACTAGCTCAAAACGGAGGGGCCTGAAGTGAAGTCCAAAAGTCGCCGTCTACAGAACCAATTATTCACTGCAAAAAGCCACTCACCACTTGAAATCCCGATTCTCTTCAGCATGTGGCCGGTAATCACCTATATTCCACAGGTCCCAGTATTAATAAGCCACAAACACTATTGTTGGATTGCAGTCCATATACCTACCTACCTACCTATCTACCTGTTCAATGCATACGATGGAATAGACAAGCCTCCTGAGCACTGATCAATGAATAATCCTTAATCATAAGTCGGCTAGGTGTAGACTGGCTCTGTGAGAGCATTCAACTTTGCTCCCGATTCTGCAATATCCTCTTTGTCCAGGAAGTGCAGTGGCATTTCCACCAATGTTCCCTTGATCCGACTCAATAGATCTTTCACCTGGCGAAGTCCTTCGTCTCCAGGAGGGAAATTTTCCCGTACAACATGACCCCACTCATAACGTGAAGATTTCTCACCACTTTCCTTATCATCTGCCTTATCATCTGCCTTCAGAAAGTAGTACTCGTAGAATTTCTCATAGTCCTCCCAGGTGCGTACTGTGTCGTCTGGCACAGGATGGAAGACTTGCCTGAAAACTTCAGTGTTCGTATGGGCACATTCATTCCAAAGAGATTCAAACTCCGATGACAATGGATCCTCGACGAGGCGATCTTCTCGAGATCCCCAATCGTATTCGTTAGGAACACCCACGGGCTCGAAGTTGGCGTCGGGGTTTTCCATGTCTTGAGGTGGCAAGAGTCCAAGGTGTTTGCGGAAAAGCTGTCTTCTCAGAGATGCAGCAAATCGAGATGCTCGCCACGGTTGGCCATTCATCGAAGAATCCACCGGAGTAGAGTCCTCAATAACCAGGGCGATTTCAGAATCATGGGTACCGAGCTGCGATCGATCATTGAGATTGGCAGAACCACAGATGACGGTCCGATCATCAGCGATAAGCACCTAGAAGAATCAGTGATGATGGGACAGGCTGATCAGCACAGACAGTTTGCATACCTTTGAGTGTATGTAGAGTTCTTCGCTAACAAACGAATCTATCTCTGATAGATCTCCCTGCCCATCCCAAGGCACATCTCGAATGTCCGCTCCATTTAACATGTAACATTGGGCAACCGAATCCCACTTCGTATTGGCCTTGCTGCGATTGGCAGCTTCTTGATACTTCTCGAAATGCGACGTATCACCTGAACGAACATTTTCACCTTCACCGCCATAGCCTGCACCTAATGCATTGTCGCGTTGCATTCTGGCTTCCTCGTAGTCGATACCACTTTCCTTTTCGATTGCACGCATAGAGCCGCTGGCGTTTATACGGTCATAGTTTCGTAGATTGTAGAATCGAATGTACTCTGCCGGATCATAGCCCGCCTTGGCAATCTGCTCCATAATCGAATGGCCATGGCCTCGATTGATGGAATGGTATTGGAACTCCATTATCGCACGGGTACCAAGGGCTGCGTCATCCTTGAGATCTCCAGCAAATCCCGGAACGCTGGGTATTAAGACAATGACCTTGAATTTTTGTCCGTTTTCAGCAGCTCTGAGAACCCTCTCAACGATTGCTTTTCCAATCATGTTCTCCACTGGCTTCTGCTGATCGTCTGTTGCAGTGATGAAGAACTGATTTTCTATATAAACGAAGTGCTGGCTTTTCGTGATGATATCGATATATGCGTTTTGGATTGAATGCTCCGTCGGAGTTCCATTGCTCCATTTGGTACAACTCCTCACAAGTTGGCAAGGAATGCTTCCAGGCTCTTGCGCAAAGTAGTGACCAAACCGATGTCTCAGATCATAAGCTCCTTCATGGACGGGTTCTCTTAAGCCTTCGAAATGGTTATGGGAATGATGATGTATGTTGGGTCTCAAGCCCTCCGGAATCCATGGACGATCGAACACTTGGCCTTCAAGAGATAATTTGTAATATCTCTGGTCCTCACGGGTGTGATACTTCTCATCAAAGATATAGTTCCAGCGGCCAACGAAGTGCCTGCGCAAATCCTGAACACACGGGCCGTGAAGACTGATGCTAATGTCGGACCAACCCATTCGAGAGTACTGCTTCCGGTCAACCTTGTTGTGATCCCAATGAGTAACATCCTCGAAATCGGCAATCCGTGCATTATTGTAATCTTGTCCTGGATAGACTATGGCATTGAGATCACCCGGGTGTGCGTCTGCAATGGGATGATGATTCGTATCCCATCGACCAAAGCAGAGATCCAGACCGCCCATGAAGGCGACCTGACCATCGATCAAGCAGAGCTTTTCATGATGAGCCCAGTATAGGATCACATCCTCGGACATTCCATACATGGCCTTAATGGAGTCGCCAGGCATCTTGGCAAGGGCAGCGGCTCCGAGTTTCAGATTTTGAAAGGAGCTTATCAGATTTGAGGTCAGAGTTTGTCGATCCGGTAAGTGGTCGGGATGTCGGAAGACCGCAATATTTGGGTGCAAATCTTCTAGCGCATGCTTGGTATGTGATGAAGACACTGTCACAGGCGGGGCTATCAGTGGATTTTCTTCCTCCAGGTGTTGTAGTGCGGTGGTCGTTGCTATCAAACCCAGACGGACCAGTGTAGATGTGACTTTGTCGGTTGAAGGGGGCAGTAGGGAGTGAAGATAGGTTGGTAGGATAGGCGAAATGTACTTACGGGTAAGAGCTTGAGTTACCTGTTCTCATTATGAGTGATACGAGCACCAACGAGGGCAAAGTAGACATACCTCTTTGTAGACTATGATGCTGACTTTCACGCCCCTCTTGGCGGCAGCCAGCAGCATTCTGTCTATCCGATACTGCTCATTCTTCGAAGGAGGCCGTCGGAGATACAATTCAGGGGTCAACCACCCTAGTTCCATGTCAGCAGCACACCTCCCACCATTTTAACGTCGACTCACAATCCAGGATCCATATGGACTCGGTCGCTTGCTCAATAGCCCTGGAGACTGCATACATGTAGCTGCACCCGTCGACGTACCACTTCACGTCGTTGCCATTTTTTGGAGATACGAAGCTGTCGAAGCGATGTTCCGACAGTTTTTGAGTCTGCGCATGGTATTCCTTCTTCCCACCGTCGACGACTCCTTCAAACTCAGATTTGAGGTTCTTGAATCCGCTGCTCATCTTGTCAAAAAAGGACGAACCTCCACCTTCTTTCTGCTTGTCATACCAATCAACAATGAAATTCCGTTGCGAGCTGTCCCGGGTGGAAAACATACCTTCTGGCTATCGCCATGGAGCTCTCCGTAGGCTAAGCCATCATCTTCGCCCGCCATGATGCGCTCTTGTATGGACCTTTGGCACAGAGGAAGCTTTCGAAACTTGATATGACAAGAGCGAAAACGATCAAACGACCAGAGAAGTACAAAGCAGTCGCTCAAAATGCAGTCGTCAATTCATTACTCTACAGACTTGAATAGCAGGTAATTGATCAAAGATCAAGCATGCAAGCGGGTTTGTGATTGTGAAAATGGAGTCAGCCAAGCCGAGGGCGGGTGTGTCTGTTTACCATGGGATTGGACGAGGGGCAGCAATGGGCAGACGTGAGTTTGTGGAAGGCGCTGAAACCGTTCCGAAGTGCGCTGAATGATGATTTGCTGAGCAAGCTGCTGGAGGGTGGGTTTTAGCCAAGGAAAGGATTGCTTCAGCTGAAGCTTCAACTTTCTCTGTTTGATGTGCATGGGACGACGCGTCCTTGTTCCTGGATGCATGTGACGATCCTAGTATCCCCTGAGCACTTATGGCAGGTAACAAGGTATCGAGAAAGAAGAATTCCACGGTAACCCTTCGACATCCGTTTTTCGTCTCCATCGCCTGTTTACATTGATAGCTAGGATCCACTGATCGAAACTGATCAGATAAGATTACAGTCAGAGTAGGAGGACAGGTTTCAGAGGTACAGTAATTATATTCATTCCTCGGAACTACAAACACCGTGGATCTATGCGTGCTCAAATTGTATTCTATGTTCATTTAGTGCAGTGCAGCTTCCCTAGTGCAGCGACTTAGGGCGGTGACGTGGGTAATGGACATGTCCCACTTGACCCTTGAGTCTCGGTGTGGTGTTGTAGGTAAGGAGGGATGCTCTGAATGGACACCCATGATTTGAGGGGGGGGCATCTGATAAGTAACAAGTCAGAGTACTACGGGTAAAGAGTAGTGATGGAGGGGCAACTCATGGGCACTAATCGACGGCCAATGGTTTCGAAGAGGGGCAAGATAATGTAGCCAAGAAGAGGCATCCCAATGACCAAAGGATGCCTATTCCTACCTCCTACCTAGGTAGTCTTTAGCAGAGTATAGCCGCTATCTTGGTTTTACCGGATAGCATGGCAATATGTATGGTACAGTACTGTCCTTATCAGTAGCTGTGCAGAGTATTGCCGGTATGATGGATGATAGCCTTTCTCTGTACATTTCAGCGTGGCAAGTACATAGTACATACTCTGTAGTAATCCATATCTCTACATCGCCAAGCACGATATCATTCATGATCGGCGACGTCTGGGTGATTATCAGTATTAATTAAGAGACGATCGATGATTCTCCAGTACAGGGCCCAGTAATGATAGCTGTTTCGTGATTAGCGCATCTAGGCGCTCTTGTTGGCTGCCAAACAATCATCGCCCTTTATAGTGAATCCGATCCCGCTGTTATGGTGCGGCTAAGAAGGCCATGTACATAGTACTTGTACAGAGTAATTAAGTGTCATCCTACTCTGATAAGTACGATAATCAGACCAAGACAACGATGACATAACCAATTGCATCCTCTTCCGCGGAAGTCGATCATCAATCTCACCCCCCCAATTCATCCTCCGCATCCGATCCTCTACAAGTGACCTCTGTTTCTGCTTGTCATGATAATCGATCATACGAGATCGACAACAGAAAAGCTATCGGGTAGATGGCAGTGGTGGATTTGACTTCTCTTGGGTAATCCATTTCAAATCTTCCCATCTTCCTACCAATCATCGCCGCCTTGGCTTACGAGACCGTAAATCCACCAAGCCGTACATAAGCCTTCACGCTACTCCCCCCCAGCTTTTCAATTCACAATGTCTCTCTTCGTCTGTACATCGCTACGTACTGCTGCTCGACTTTCCAGGCCAAGCCTCCGTACACCTATCGCTACCACCCTTCAGCCCTTCAATCGTCGATACAAATCCGACATGTCGCTCTCCACGCTTGACGTGAGCAGCCCAGACCCTGCTCAATTTGAATATCACTGCTAACAGGAGCAGGTATCGCAACATCCTATGTTGCCCGGTTCTTCAGTGACATTGTTTGCCGCAAAGGCAAAGAAACAAGTTTCCTTTGAAGCGATCGCAAAAGAACTTGGCCGCAATGAGGTCGCTATCGCAGCTTTATTCTATGGTCAAGCCCGCGCTTCCCCAGAAGATATCGAAAAGCTTTCCTCCTACTTCGACATTGACAAGGCGACTCTCGAAGCACAATTGTCTGGCTTCCCAGACCGTGGAAAGTCAGTAGAGATGCCTCCAAAGGAACCACTCATTTATCGCCTATATGAAATCGTTCAGAATTATGGATATGCATACAAAGCTGTTTTAAACGAGAAATTTGGCGATGGGATCATGAGTGCCATTTCATTCTCGACCAAGGTGGAAAAGGAGACGGATAAAGATGGCAACAACTGGGCTGTCATTACATTGAGGGGGAAATGGTAAGCTACTGCTATAATCTGCTTGGCAAACATTGCTAACAAACACATGTTAGGCTTCCCTTTTCTAGATTCTAGACGAATGTAAAAATTTCGCCAACTATCTGTACAGAAGAACAATACTACCAATAGTTTCCATTGAATAAAGACTTCTTGCTATTGTTCTCCCTATTATGTTTCCCGATTGGGTTAGCTACCCAAACAACCTCCATCCTGATTCTCGATCTTGGCTATACCACAATCAAAACACTGCTCTGAGTACAAAGATGTATTCGGAGAATCTCTCAGGTGTCACTTGTTGATAATGCTGCAAGTATCATTTTGCTCTCAAGATGAAAGTTTAGTCCCTCTTTGCTGGCAATATGCGCTTCTACAAGGCTTTCGAGATTGTCCTCACCTCGCATTGAACCGATACTAGTGAAGAGAACCATACAACTAAACGCAATTCCAAGTTCTAGAATGCAGGTCCCGTTTCCTTGCCTTCCACAAGGGATTCCAAGAGCATCCAGACAAATAAAACGGTTTGTCTTTACTCACCTCTCAACACAGCTGCTGAACTCCGAATTAGGCAATAAGTCCCTGATCATGTCTGCCATACCGTTTTCCGGGAAGTCTTGAATGCTATGCATCACACGACACCTCATTTCCAAGAACACCATTCCAGCCGGCCAATCTCTCACCCCAAGTGGCCACCACAAGGCTTCCCACGGCGTCCAGAACACTCCCCTTTGTCCAGACAACAATATCAAGCAAGAACAATATGAAGCCTAGGTTCTTTGACATCTGATCTCATTTTCGTTTTCGACAATGGAGCATCTACATCCCCAGCAAATTGAGAAGCACGTTTCAACCACCGACATCAACCTATCATACTACATAGGCCCGCCTCATCCGTGATTTGGAATGAAATTCTTTTGTTCTAGAAGAACTGCCATTGCATGGCGATCAAAGAATCACAAGCCTCATGATCTGTTGTTCAAGAACATAAATAGCTCTCCTCGAACCCTCCTCTCTCCATCCTCCCTCTCCATGATATCTCGTCCCAATCAAACTTCATCCACTTTCATCCATCTCCCGATCGAACAAATTAAACATGGCCGCCCACCCCCTCTACGGTTGCACAATCATGAAGCAAGAGAGTCAACCCATCTATGGCTGCACCGTCATGAAACAAGAAGCTCACCCGGTCTACGGTTGCACAGTCATGAAGACATCGCAGCCAGTTTACGGTTGTACCATTATGAATCAAGAAGAGATGGAGTAGTCGAAGTAATGGGAAGGGAAAATGTGGTTTTGGTGGAATATCTTTTTCTTTCAATTCTTTTTATCTGTTTGATGGTCCATGTTGATTACCTTTTCAATTCCAAGGGGATGCACGGGATTCGGTTGTATATGTATACAGATGATACTATGTCTGTCTTTCTGTCTTTCTATCCCTCCCTCCGTCCGTCCGTCCGTCGGACTTCAGGAATCGAAGAAATGGGGTTGGAGACTGAGAGAGAGAGAGAGAGAGCGAGATGGCGGCGGTGAATGATCATGATGGACGAGGAATGGAAGATGTTGATATGATGACCTATCAAAACCATTCAAACAGCATAACTCTCATGGGATCCAAATCGAATAGCAAAACCAGATCATATCGATACCAATTCGTCACATCATTACAGTAATTACATTATTGAACAACATAATGGACATCTAATCATCACCCCACCATCATCAATTTCAATACATACAGTACCAATCCATGCTCTTATACCAACCAACATATACATTCGATTCTCAATTCGAGTCAATTTTCCAGATTCTCAAACACAAATCTTGAATATTCACTTACATAACTTACATACATACATATATAAAACACATAGTTACCTGGATAACTTATTTTATATATTTTTACATAGTTAACTACGTTATGTACTTTTCACTTCTTCGATTCTTTTTGTCTCAGTGGTCTAGTTTAACTTGTTTGATCTGGGAGAGTGATAAATGAACGAAGGAATGAAGGAATGAAGAAAAGGAAAGGTACCGATGACTTTCTCCATCCATATTCGTAAGGATATGTGAAAGTACAAACATCTAACCGACCATGGAATCATTACAGTATAACTTGTCCATGCTGATGTGATGTTGATATTCCCCTAAGCCAAATCTCCACTTTACAAATACAGTAAGGACAGTGTCACATAATTACAGTACTTTTTTGATCCATCTTGCCCATCCTAGAAACCCTCTGCCCGTCAAATCTCAACCCATTGCATCTCATCTCATTTCAATACGCTCCCTCCCTCTGACTCCATCCATCCTGCGGGGCTGCGGTCACGTTCCCAAAGCCAGACTGGACAACCAAATCCTTCGTCAATTGCAAACCCTCGACTTTTGCTCCGTCGTCTTCTAGTGCCCAGAGCGTGAGGGCGATGTAGTTCTTTCCGTTGTGGTTGAGAATGCCTTGAGGAACGGGATAGCTGGTTTGAGGGCCGATGTTGTTTACTTTTGAGGGTGGGACATGAGTTAGTAACGGGGGACGCGGGATGTTTGGGGATGTAATTAGGTAAGGGATAGAAAGAGCAGGGTGGAAGGGAGAGGGAATTAGAGATGGAGACGTTACCGTATTTCCCGAATTGGTAGCCGTTGACGTAAAGTTGGATTCGGTAGGCGGGAGCTTTATTGGTATCTGTGGTATTTGAAGAAGTAGTATTTGTGAAATTGAAACTCAAAGGGACATCATATCCCGCCGGGATATCGAGATCGAAACTCGTAGAATAGAACCCTATCCCAGCAGAATCAATACCCGTTAACGGAGAACTTGTGGACCAATTTGCGGATGGAGGATTAGGTAGATGATATCCTTGACGTTCGGCGTACATCGCTCCTTCATTCAAAGGACCGCGGGCCGTATCGTGGTATTTTTCGCCACCGAGATTGCCGGTAAGTTTCCATGTGATGGCGGATTGAGAACGGGAGGAAAGTATATAGTCGAGAATACCCCGGGGATCTTTCAGTGCGTCGTAGCCTGGGGTGTAGTTCTCGTCTAGACCCATGTGGTCGATTACGATTGTTAGAATGTATGGTTTGCCAGCAGATAGAGTGGGGAGGGTGTATGTTCCATTGCCGGTTGAGGCGGCATCGTAGCCGGTCCAGGATCCGATGAAGGTGGAATTCAACCAGATGGTGTAGCCGAAGGCGCTCCCACCTTGTGCAGAGAGCTCGAAACTGGATTCGTTGCCGTTAGAGGTGAAGTGGCCGCGGTAGATTAGAGAACCGGCGTGATAGCCGTAGTCGTCGGCGTATAAGGAGGTTGGCGTTGTTAGATTCCTGACAGTGTTATTTGTGGTTGTATGATCAGCTGATGTCCATAGGGAGTCATCATAAGATGGTTTTGTTTCTGGTAGACTGTCGACATATTTCCATTCCAGTGTCGTGAGGTCTGGGAGGTCAAGCGTGGGCTCACTGTACTGGAGGGTGGAGGTTAGAGTGCTGCTGTTAGATTTTGTGATGTTGAGCTTTTCGCCATTGAAATAGACCGAAGACACGTTTCTTGCTCCTGCAATGACTTCAAGAGTTGTAGTCGAGTTCAAGTCGCCTGTGAGATAGAGTGAAGTTCCAGATATTGAAGCAGTACGAAGGAGGTACCCTGCTTTAACAACAACTGATGACTTCGATGGCGAAGTAAAGTTTGAGATCGGAGCTTCGGCAGGCAATTCTAACACCCAGTAGTTGTAAGCTTCATTGCGCCATAGTAGATAGATGTCGAGAGAATCGCCAAAATGAAGTATGCGGCGTGTAGGTTCGACTTGCCAATTAGCAATCAGTGTCGAGCCGTTGCTGGAGATTATTACATCACTGCCCTCAATAGTTGGCTTTCCTAGGCTGGATGGAAGTGCCAATTCATGAGTTTCACCTGCACCTCCGTATAGTAAGAGAACACTTTTGTTACCAGATTTTTGCCACGTAAAGACCTCAGCAGTTGAGTAAATCAGGTCGATTCCCCCAACATCATAGTTAGTCACGTGGATCTTCGAATCTCTGCCGTGTAGAGAGAGAGACCCTCCAAGCTGTGGTATCGTAACATTCCCAATGCTAGACGGAACCGTAATGTCGTAGGACACCGAGTCATTTGACGCATAGTTTGATTGACGAACCACGTAGAAATTCGTCTTGTTACCGAGAAGAGGAGTCACTGAGATATCGGTCGTGCTTGTGTATGTTGCGTTGGTGGAGTTACCAGGGTTCGCGGTCAAGTACGCTGGTGAGGCCTTCAAGAAGTTCGCTTCCAGCTTTGCTTCACTGTACTTCTCACGCGTCACTGTGCGATCCTCTTTGATGACAGCTCCGTAGTCATACGAGGTATATCCTGCTGCGTGGCCAAGGTTGCCCCAGTTTGTGCCTCCATATGTCTTGATGAAGTTATTAGGCGAGCGTAGTTAGGTAGAAACGTACATACCATGTATATATTGAATATTGTCACCCCAAAACTGAAATCATTCTTATAGAAGACCCGCTCGAATTCATTATTCAAGCGCTCCGAACACTGCGCAAACCCTAGCCCGCCCCTGTCCCATAGGTCAAAACACCGACCCTTACAAGAACTTAGCTGACTTACCAGGGATCAATTGACCCTCCTTGAAATTCGACAAGAGAGTATGGCGTACTAGGACTATACTTGAGATGCAACGTATGCCAAGTCGTAGGGAGTGCACCAGATGGCCAGTAGTAAGGTCTAGCGCCTGTGACTCCTGTCAGTACCCATAAAGCATGGGAGGTGCATTACCTCACAATCGAGCGAAAGAGGGTAGCTGTCATGTCCATAGATATCAACGGCCGCAGGTGTACCCGGTGCGAATAACCCTTTCACGGATGCGTCATTATTGATAAGAGGTACTGTAATGCCACCACTCCGGTATTGCTCTTCCACAAAACTCATGTATTCATAATCAGGGAATTTGATCCAGTCCGCACCAGACGTGTATTCGTTCTCGGGTTGCAAGAGGATGACAGGGCCGCCATTGGTTATTTGTGCCTCGGCAATAATAGCAGAGATCTCAGAGACATATAAATTGGTTGCTTCTTCATACAGAGTCTCATTTGTTCTCAAGATGGCAGGATTCCGTGCTAGCCATCCTGGAAAGCCTCCGCCTGACACCTCTGCGTTAATATACGGTCCTGGTCGGGCCAATAAGTATATTCCTGCTTCACTTGCTGCTTCAAAGAAGGGTTCCAGGTCGAAGATTCCCTCTGCGGTAAAGTGCCCAGGGTCGCCCTCTAGCAATGCCCAATCGACATAGAATGAAACACCGGTGTATCCAAGAGCTTTAATCTTTTGGAAGATATCGAGCCAAAGGCTTGGGACAGGTAATCGGAATGGGTGGAATTCGCCAGAGTAAAAGAGCAATCTCTCGCCATGGACGAATAGAGAATGCTCATCCCAAGTCACCTGGCACGGTCAATTTCTCACCATAGCATTTGACGAGGGTTTTACAATATCTTGGAGCAACTCCCGTCTGTAAGGTTTGACGATGGTATCGGGTTTTCCCCCGGTAGCCAATCCAAGGATTTCGAGACTACAAAATGAAAGAACGAAAATGACAGCGCCCAGCAGGCGGCTCAGAGAAGACATGATGAAAGCAAATGGATAGCACAAGCGACGAAAGGAATTGGTTGAAGGGTAGCAGGATTAAATACTCCCCCTGTCAAGAACTCACCGAGTATGCAGTCCATTCGCGTGTGGCAGCATCCTTCCACTTGCCGAGTGCCTCAAGACTTCGCCGTGCAAAGATTGACCGTCCAAGGTAACATTGAGGCAATTCCGTAGCACGATGGTTGTGCGATGATCATTGCAAGTGGAGGTCGGAACAGGGACATATACAGGAACCAACCGAATACAGTGACTGTGTGCGGGGATGAACGGCTAATGAACCGGGATGATTGGGATTTCTCCGGCACCAGTGCTGGATGGCGCGGATGTCGGAGCTTGAAAGCACCAAGTCATGACAACATCAGATGGTTCCTTCCGGCAAGCCTGTGCTCGGTAACTGTGAGTTGTGCACAGGTATATTAGCTGGGATTGTCATTGTCGAGTTCCTGCTATGGTAGTGTACAATAGCAAGGGTATGACGATTTAGCCGAACTGTTATTGCCCGCTCGCTCTATTTCTACAACCAAAACGGTCAAGGCAAGATCAAGATGTACCCTGACTACTTCACGGAGACTTGCTAGTATGCCATTTTCCCCGGATCACGTCAATTGAGCGGCGTATTGACCAGTCTACATCGTATTCGTTGGCCTACAACCAAAGTAATTTGATTGGGTTGGACCGTTAGGCGTGAAGTCACAAGTATACTTTGTAATATATTTTTCGTAGCTTTATTCTAAGACGCTGCAAAGGGGATCAAGGGAAAGACCGTGTCTCTCAGTGCTGCTAGTTCATACAGCCAACCAATTGGTCAGCTGTGGACCAAAGGGTGGGTCTTGATTATTATTCTTCTTCCATAACTTGACACCTAGCTTCGAATTCCGTGCATATCCCTTCGCCTTTCCTGCTCGCTATTGATGCATATAGAATACATGTGCCACTTAGGACGAGAGAGTACGAGAGCCATTAAGCTCCAGGCCGGACCATCATTTGATCTACGATCGAGCAAGTTCTCGGGGGAGCGGGTATCGCAGTTCTCGTACAATGGCATGACATATTGCAGACGTAATTCGGAGTCCTGTGTCGACAATCCTTATTCCAAGTGAAGTTGATTATGTTATATCTCGGTGTTTAATCGGCGAAGTCGGCGCAGTACGAGAATCCACGGAATTCTTCTTGCATCGCTTGAGATAGAACTATGAAAGGTCAGTATTGAGATTGGTAATGTGGAGATCTAAACTCACCAGATTGGACGGGGGTCAACACAGGAGTTACGCTGGTAAACTCTTGATCGAAATTCGAAGTATCCGTAGCAGTCTTGATTTGCGGCCGGAATGGTGGGTCCACCTTCTTGTGATAGATGTCCTCCCAATTGATGTTGCGGAAGAAGGCATGGCTCATGATTTCTTGCGCATCCGTAGGTCCAGAGCCAAGTCGAAGCTCTGGTTCACGCGTCAAGAGTTTTTGGAGGATTGAAACAGAATCTCGAGGCATATGAATTGGGTATAGGGGTTCATCGGCAAGGATAGCATCATAGATTTCATCTTCGTCTTCGCCACGGAACGGTGATTGTTGGAGAAGCATTTGGTATATCAAAACGCCAAACGCCCACCAATCAACTGCTCGGCCATACTTCTTGTCGAGCAAAATCTGTGCGCTGTTAGATTCCAAAACTCCGCCAGGGTATGAAGAATTCGACGTGGATAGGATTGGGTTTTGTATACCTCTGGAGCCATAAATTCAGGTGTACCGCAGAAAGTGCTGGTCGTCGAGCCATACCACATATCCTCTTTGCAAAGACCATAATCACCAATCTTGATGTGACCATCGAGAGTGAGGAGAATATTGTCAAGTTTCAAATCTCTGTATATAACCCCATTCTCATGGAAGTATTTCAATGCCAAGCATACTTCGGCAGCATAGAATTGTGCCCGTTTTAATCCAAATTGACCACGCTGGATATGAAGCATGAGGTCACCACCACTAATGTACTCCATGACAAAATATACTCGCGTCTCAGTCTGGAAGCAGGCATGTAGATTAAGCAAAAAGGGATGTCGTTCTTTGTTTGCAATCAGGAAGACGCGTTTTTCGGATTTGGTGCTCTCGACCTCGTCGTTTTCGATTATGAACTCCTTCTTCAGAACCTTTATGGCATAGAGCTGCTTTGAATGCTTAGTCTCAGCAAGCATGACTTTGCCAAAGTTTCCTTTACCCAGAACAGCTAGGAAGTTGAAATGATCGAGACCAATCCTTCTGTTTGATCCTTGTGCTGCTGCCTTCGGATGGGAGACTTGCATTTGCTGTGCGGGTGGTTGGGCTTGAACCGGCGACTGCGGGGGTTGCGGGTACTGTTGTGGTTGTTGTATTTGCTGTGGAGGTTGCTTGGGTGGATACTGGTTAACATTTGCATATGCTCGCGGATCGTACGAAGCATGCTGTGGCGGCTGTGTTTCGGGTGGCTGTTCGCGCGGGGGTCTATCGTAGCGAGCTTGTGAAGGTGACTTCGGGGCGTAGTCTGTTGAGGATCGTTGGTACTGCTGAGAAGGAGGACGTGCACCCGTAGCCGCAGCAGCAGCCGCAGCAGCAACTGAAGACGAAGTTCGGGGCGCCGTCGGCCGAGGGGCTTGAGATGGTGTCGAATAAGATGAGCTTGCAGCTGAAACAGCATCTACTGATGTCGGCTTAGGAGCTTGCGTATAGTGTTCCTCATACGATGGTTTCTGAGCATGTGCAGCTTGTGGCGTATATTCACCCGAGGATCCTAGGCTTTGGAGTGACGAGGACGATTGATGAGTCTTGCCAGCAGTCGGTCGTAATGTTCTGCCACTCATGCCCGAGCTTAAAGAAGATGTCTTGTTGTGTTGTTTCGTGGCCTGGATAGTCTGTAAGATCTCGTTTGCAACAATCATGGACATTCCACAGAAGTCGGGAACCAAATGTTGGCATTGGGCGTGACATGTAAGGCCACATTCTATGAAGAGGGTTAGCACGAGATATCACCAGCAAGAATTTTAACATACCGGAGCATTTTTTAGCATTTTTTCTACCCAGAGGAAGCAAATAGCCGCAGTGGCAGCACCAGTTGGCGCTGATATTTGAAAAGCCTTCGAAACGATGAGGAATCCGGTGGTTGATCTTTTCCTCGTCCGGATCGGTTTCGTAGTTAGCTTTGCTGATACATTTGGTGACGACTTTGGGGTAGCATTTTTGATGGCATGTGTACTTGCAATCAGCGCACTGCATGCCTGCAGAATACTTCAGGAAATCCCCACAAAGGGCACAACGCATCACGTTGTAGAATTGCTGCCTGATGAACTTGTGACCTTGCTTTTCGTGGACCTCTTCCTTCTTTTGTCGAAGAGCACCTTGTCGATTTAGGCCCAGGTCGAATGGTCGTCGCTGGCCCAACTGCTTTTGGAAGCTCATTGTAAGGTGAATTCTGCCAGCCGGTTCCAGTGAAAACCATGAATCGATTTCGACAGGGGCCTGTTGGGCCGGACCTGATGGCGAGTCCGTATTTGGGCCCATGCTTCCGGAAGGTGCTCCATATCGTCCGTGACCCTGTGGCGGCGGTTGGAATTGAGGAATTTGCTTTCCGGGACTGCCACCATCCGCCATCTTGTCCGCAGAGACCCATCCACTCTGTTGGAATTCTGTCTCTATCCTCTTTCTACGCATCTCCTCTGCGATATCTGATATGCGAATCCACAGAAATCCAATTGGGATAGGCCGGTCGCCTGACTTATCGTAGACTGTCAGTTCGATTTCATTTGCTTTGTCGATATCAACATTGAAAGTTTCTTCCGTCCACCGATCTGTCCTAGTCGCTCTCGTCTTAGCCTTGACATTATCTTCTACCTTCATTATAACGAAAGTTTCAGGACCGCGTGAAAATCGAGAGGACGCGGCATGATCAACGTCCTTCACAGCTTGTATACGCATTGCCAAATGGCCGGTGAGCGGTTTCCGTATATTGGGAGCATTGAGACTGTCATCATCTCCACCAGTCGCATCGTCGATATCCACATGGAGATGTTCATACCGTTTCAGCGCTTGGCTCAACAGTTGAATCTTCTGGTTGCTTTCTATCCTTCTGCCTTCTGCATCTGCCCTGCTCTTGCGGTCGCCCTCGTCTTGATATAGCCGTACCATTTTTTCGATCCCTGCTTTATACTGTTTCTCAACGCTGAGTTTGAATTCCAATTGCGACAGCATCAATTGGATCTTAGGCCCTAAATAGGGCGTGTCGTACTTAATGAGATCTAAGGCATTTGTCAGTGATACTAAGAACTGACAATGGAAGGACCAGAACCATACCGAGCTTGCTGAAATTTGGTCGCGCTTTTGGAATCGCAGCGAAAGGTCGAGGATCACCGTAAGGGGCGCGTGGTGGCATCATTCCCGTATTGCCCGCACTGTAACCTCCTGGGCCAGGATCGCCATAATCACCTCTGTCTCCGCCAAAGTATTGATTCATTCCATCTTTTGGTGGCGGCGTTGGACCGGCACTGCCAGGCATACCGCGTTGTTGTGCCATCAGATAACCACTGTGGCTAGGTGGTAACGGAGCGCCTTCACGATCCGAGCTTCCCATGCTTCGCATTTGTAATTCCCTCATTTTCTCCTCGAGATAGGCGATATTCTTTCTGCTATCGCGAATATTAGAGTCGACACGGGCTTGAACAGTCGCATTGCTTGTCGACTGCCTCATGTTACTAGCTGCATGGATCAGCGCCCTTTCCCTCTCGATCTTGCGGTATACCTCCGCGATCTTTTCATCGTTCGCCGCCATGGTGACAATGACCCCCTCGTATTCGCGTCAAAGATCCAGTGAGACCGTGGTCCGGGTCAGGGGTTGAGGATCTTGCGGTTGTGTCAATGCGGGTGGGATTAGCGGGGTAGCAGGTATATTACTATGGTCGCGACAGGTTCGAAGAGGGTATCATGAGGAATCTGCGAGAGGTGGCAGGGAATGAAAGTGGCTGCAGGCACGCGAAAGGAGTCATGCATGAATCTGCTTTGAAATTCAGCTGAAATTGGAAAATTTGGTGGTTGCGGTGCGTTGTGGTGTGATCGTAAACAGCACTGCCACTGCCCACTTGTTAACGATTTCTGACGATTGTCACCAAAAAAGCGTCGCTAGAGGTCAGAGGAATCCGGGGATGAACCGGCAGAACAAGCATCCGACGTCAACACAGCCAAAGAAACCAATACACCACACAACGCAAAATAAAATGATATTGGATGTCTCTGCAATCCCCTTTTCGTAAGAAATGAATTTTAGCAAAGGTGTTGAGTGTTGTTTTCGGAAAATGGTGAGATTTTACGGTATATGTAGTAACTTAAAAACTGGGCTAGGAATGTTTGGCCAACAGGAAGAGAGAGATAGAAACAGAGAGAGAGAGGGAGAAAAGAGATCGATGCGGCTTTTGCCAGGATGATCCGTACTGTCCTCTTTCAAGGGCAATGGAACGCTTTCCTGTCGTCGCTCCAGGGATCTAATCCATGCGCGCCTCACACCTCATCCATCCAACATTTCTGCATCTGTTGTACCGTATAAATTCAAGGTCTCCTTAGTCCCGCAAAACATACATCAATGATGATTGGAGGCAGTCGAGGTCACCCATACTCAGAGCACATCTACATTGACTACACCGCAGCAGCTCATGCACATATGCTTCAGATATGAAATTGCTACGATATTGACCTACCTTCATTCATTCATTCATTCATTCACCGGTATACAGCCGGACATACAGGAGATACAAACACTCAACCTCCACATACAATTCACAAAACCCGGTCAGCAATGATAAACGAATTGTACCTTGTAGAGTGATGTCACTCTTCATAATCTCGAGGAATTTGATCTCTACTTCCTTGTGTGGGCTAGTAATGAAGACACAGGTATTCTGAGTAGACCTCGGTTGCAAGGATACCCCATTCTCATGTGCCACCAGGCGCCGATCGTGATCCAACAGATTGCTGCACCTGCCAGGAGGTCTTTCAACTGAACCAACGTGGTCCTTGTGTCTTTCACTGCACTTCATTGATCTACGTATCTGCTTTAGATGCTATCGTGCTGCTGTAGATACCTGTGCTCTCGCAAGTTCTTCGGTACGAGAAGTCTACCCTGCAACCTATGAGGTCGGTAGAACTCCACCTATCCGGCACAGAGTACACCGGAGCTCGACGAAACAGCGAAACCCTGCTCAATGGGTTCTCAACCGTCTAAAGTGAGAATTACTTCCGTTGAGGAACTGGGAACGGTGCGGAGCAAAAATACGTACATCAACCGAGATAATGGCTTCGTTGGCAGGATTGGCGACGTCGTATGCATCAGCTACGGTGACACACTTTGGACGGATGCTTCCTACAAGGAGGACGTGTTCCGTGGAATGACCAGTGACTCCCTCGCCATTGCCACTTCTGATCCACTTATCGTGGATGATAGCCCGTTGCTCCCCAATGGGTATCCTAGACAATTCTGTCCCGTCATGAAAGAGTATGGCGAAGAGATGGCGACGCATGCCATGGGGATCACGAACGTGGTTGAAACGAGGCCTGGTGAAGGCACGTTGAAGCCCGGGAAGGTCGTGGATAACTCACTAATAAGCGTTTAGGTGTTGTCTATTTCTTGAAGAACCATCGGCCTGGGGGTGTCAATCATATTATCGGTGCCGGAGTCGCTGTTGTCAAAGTGTTGAAGGATCCTGAGGGCGGTACACCGACTGTGACAGCGCATCGGATTGGCAACTACTGGTGGGACGGCGCAAAAGAACCTTGGTATGGTGACTGTGCTGTCTGTCGATCCGGGGATTATATCTATGCATATGGCCACGCGAAAGACCTACCTTGGACTTATCTGGCACGAGTTCACTACGATCATGCTACAAAATTGGAAGCATATGAATATTGGAACGGAACTGACTGGCAGAAAGAACGCCTGTATAACATGGGAGAGAAGGAGAGTGTTTTTTGGCAGACTCACCAGGGACAGGTGATATGGTCAGAGTTCTACAAATGTTTTGTTTTCATTTTTTGCGGTAGGCAGAATGCATGATTGCAGTGTCAAGTAAAGACTAACATATCCGAGACAATTTCTGGAGCTGTCAGGTCCAGGCGAGGACCGCTCCGTCACCCACAGGACCATGGTCTGATGCTGTCGTCGTCCACAAGCCCACGCCAATCCAGGAGGGCGGCAACGTATACAGTCCCGGAGTCCACGAGCAATATGATCCTAGTGGCCAGACACTGGTCATTACTTACACCAATCATCCTAACACCATTCAAGCTATCAAAGTGGTGAGTTGACCATAAGTATGAAACCGGAGATACTAATCCGGAATGCAGACATTTGGACCAGAAGAAAGCGCAGAGAATCAATAGGCATGTGGACAAAGAGCATCCGAGTGAGCGAACTCCGAGGTAGCCGTGCAAACAACCTACGTGGCGAGAGGAGCGGCTTGCTGGTCTTTGTTCGCGATTCTTTGTTTGCGTTGTTGTTCGGGGTAAGGGATTCGTGTCAACGCGTCACCAATAGCTCAAACCCATGCGAGATAAACCCGGTAGCTATGTAAGTGATACCTCTGGAACTTGCAGAAATCCAATGGCGGCAACAATGAGCAAGCAATGCCTTGGGTCTCCCACGATGATCGAAGCTGCTATTGCGGATAGTTTTCTTGCTTAGAAATGACGTGTCTGCCGAAGGTGATGAGAGGAGGGGAGACTGTGGGGAAACCGGTTGAACAAACCACCGGAATGATCGAGATCCCGTAAGATACATGTATACACAGTATTATACCTCTTGGCATGGAGGCATAATAGTACGTTGAACGGAGGACACTTTCTCGCTACATAGTCAATTAAGTACATAGGTAGACGATAGAGCACCCCATTAGTGGTCCTAACAGCCTTCAGATATGACTAATCAGTCCGTTTCTGAATCCTCGGCAGAGCGAGCCATGACGCTTCCATAACCGCGAGTAGAACAAGGACAATGGGGTGGAGTACTACAGTTCCAAATCTCTGAGCCATTATACCCGTGACAAATGGTGCAACTGCGCCGCCACTGCTGCCCATGGCACTGATGATGCTGAGGCTGCTCATCTGGATAGATCGGGAAAGCAACCTACTGAATATCGCCATAGAGCAGGGATAGACCGGTCCCAGAAGCAGACCAACAATCGAGACGGCTACTCCATCGCCTATAACGTTTGGGAGGAACCAAGCTAAAAGCTGGAAGGCAGCTGCACCGGCAGTCAAGGCGACGACTGATACCTTCTCTCCGATCTTGTGTGCCACATGTGATAGGGCAAACCGTCCAATGGTGACGCCTCCCCAGAAACCTGCCGTCACATAACCAACTCGCGAAGGGTCTCCATGGCGGTATTTGATCAGAAATGTAATGATCCATCCAGATATTGACACCTCGGCCCCTTGATATGCGAAAATGAACAAAGATCCAAGCAAAGTAGATCTCTCCCGGACGGCCTTTTTTAGGTTTTGAGCTTTGCTTGTTGGATCTTCTCTGGAGGCCCCGACAGTCGATCTTCTCGCTCCTTCGTTCAGTTCAGTCCCCTCGTTCAAGAAGTTCTCAGCAGAGTCATCTTCAAATCCTCTAAACGACCATCCCGCAAGGAAGAGGCACGAAAGTTGGAGGAAGAGAGGGATAGAGAAATAATACGACCATCGAACGCCATGCGAAGCCATCGCAGTCGCAGCCAAAGGAGCAACGGTAGCTCCAAGACCATAAAATCCATGAAGGGCGCCTAGTATAGTAGTAGCATTGACCAAATTGGCGCACCAAACTTGATTCAGCGCGAGATTCAGGGCTATACCGAACCCATTGAATATATAGACAGCGACGACTAGCCCCCAGGGTGGTTGACAGATGACCACAACGTAACAGATGATATTGGAGAAAGCTGCGAGCATGTATGCTCGAGCACGTCCGATGCGGGCTTCCAAGAAATGGGTCAAGGGTGCAGCCGTAAGGAAGCCGACTGCTTGGGTGACGAAGATGAGAGATACTATTGCGTATTCGATGTCATAGTGTCGTTCGATATAGGGAAGCAAAGCACCAGGTGCACTGTCGTTAAGTCCATTTGCAAGACTGAAGGCACAAGCAGCCAATAGCCTCCATTTGTTGATAGCCGGCCAATTCCAGCTTTGTAGTGCCGCAACCGTCTCGATTCCGGTTGGTGTCGGAGGCGCTGTCTGCTCGAGATCACTCAAATCTCGAGAAGCTTGGGCGCTTTTAGGTGATTGAGGGCCACTCATCCCCATTCGATGGCATCAAGTTCGTATGCGTGCGGGGCTAGAACAATTTGGAGATATCGAAGATTTGGCAAGCCGCGCAGGGCCTCAAACACATCATGAGCACATCTCGTGTTTCGGTTAATTGAATGAGATCGTTTCGATTGATGATTTCCAACAGGCAGGTACAGATTGAAGAAAGAGAAGTGTTTGACAGAGGTCGCGAAGATGGTGCTGATTGATAAGACAGAATATGCCTCCGGCTTCGACAGTCGTGCTCTTGCTAACTCGGAGTAACGAATTCGCTGTCGGATCGGAGAATGTACGGTAATATACTGTACCATGTTTCGTATCTCGGCAGGGAGGGGAAGGAGGCACGGTTGAGGATCAGAACACACGGGCGTGGAGATGCTCTGCAGGGGAAAAAATTTAGCGGATTGCTTTTATTCCTCTAATTATTCTTGTTCTTGATAAATACGGCGGTTCATCAACCCCTGCTGATCGCCTTCGGAGCCTGTAGGTTCACTACATTGTTCTTCAAGACGAGGATTATCAGACAGCAATCCGAAAATTACTCGATTCAAAGTTCGTCTCTATTCTACCCGAGGCGGGCAAGCCGTTTGACCTTGAAAGACCCCTGCGAAATTAGCGAAATGGTCTAGTCGCGAGCAATGAGGGCCGAGTGCTGGTCCCTTGTGACGGATGCATCAGCCCTCATGCGAAAGGAATCTTGTGCAGGTTGGAAGAAAAGGCTCTGCGTAACATGTCTGGAGGCAAGGGAGTCAGCAAGCGCCTCTGATCTAGAGGATTGGAAAGTACGCTGAGAAGAATTAGGCGCCCTCCCTATGCTTTGCAATCATGGTGCCAAACATAAAGAAGAGGTGAGCAGATGAGCCTTTCCTTTGTCTCCCGACCGCGCGCCAACTCGAAACCACTTGGACGTCGTTGACTCGCATTTTTGATACGTGCCTCTTATGCCATTCTATGACCTCTAAAGCTAATATATAAGGAGCCCTTTTTACTCTAATAAAATCGGTTCCTTTCATCATCGATTATATCCCACTCCCACCAGAAAACGTAGGAACTGTTCTTCGGCTTTCATTCAATTGCCTCCTACGTCTACCATTCATTTTGTTGCAAAACCTCGTTGTTATGGCCACCCGTACTCTTCAACTCGTCTCTTATCGCAACTCTTCAGCACAGCGCGCTCACTTTGCAATCTATGTCCCATCCGCGAACCCCGAGGTGGGAACCCTGATTCACGCCGTCGGCGCACCTATGGCTGGTTATCAGCTTGAGTTCAGAAGAAATTACAGCCCGGGGGAATCTCAAGAGCCTCATACCATGGTGCCGATCGGCGAAGTTGGCGTACAGAACATTGCTGATTCCACGACGACTGCAAGAAGCAGAAACTCCACTCCAAGGGGCAACCTGGAGATCGCTGCGAGTCAGGTACCCACGCCTCGGGCCAGTGAGAATTTCATGGCTCCAGTCAACGACGTGAGTTCCACAGGTATCCTCTTCCCAGACCGCAGATCGTCTAACCCCGTTTAGACCACCAACAGAAGGTGTCAGGAATGGACAATGGAATATGTACGCCGTCTCGTTCATCTGGGGTATATCGGAGCCGACGCAATCGGGATCGTTCAATCGAAACGTGATCCGCCAACTCACGGTGTTGGTTTGCAACCGATCGGTCGAGGTCAGGGACGAGGTCGAGGCGTCTGATGGAAGCTCTGACCTAGGAAGGGCTACTGTGCGACCGAAACGGGCGAAACATTGAATGTATCATATCCAGCAAACAGATTTAGTATTCGAGAGGACGAAAAGCATCGAATATCAAATCTTTCGTGCGTCTTACACAGACCCCATAGCCATGACATATTCCGCAAAGACTTCGTACTCCTGAGTTCGCGGACTTAGGAACTTTGGAATCCATTGGTCACGCCACTCATCGCCATAACGTGAAGTGTAGCATGCTTTGCAGTATTCCCAGTAGTCGGGATACCAGCCAGATTGAGCCCAGTCAACAAGTCCGAGGATCCGCGGAGGACTCGTCGGTGAAATGATAATATTACCTCGATGGAGATCTCCGTGCGTGAACTTGATCTGGCCAGTATCCGGTAGATATGATCGGTATGGATCTTTGCAATTCGAAGAATCGGGCAGCCTTCCTAGAGCCAGCCAAGAAACCCAGTCATTGAAGAGTTTGATGTCAGTCAGACGGCCAGCGGATGGCATACCCTCAAAAACGATGTCTAGAACAGCATTACCGCTGACGGATCCTAAGAGAGTTAATACTAATAACATTACATTGTACCGAGGGCTTTACCGATGAAGGGATGGTCGGGGTCTTGTTCAAGTAGACGTAAAGATGTCGTGATCCGGCGAAGTTGGTGACAGACATCCGTCTTGTCTGAGATGCTTAATGAATCCCATCGGTCTCGTAGAGTTTCTCCGTGAATCAGCTGCATGTAGATAAATGTTTCAGTTCCGTCAATGCGCCAGCCATAAATCTCGGGTACCGGTACTTCGCCTTGGAGTTCTTTTCTGATCATCCAGAGACATTGTGCTTCCGTCGCGGTCACATGCGGACCAAACTTGACCAAAAGGTTCAGCTCTTCGAATTTTACGGGGGTTGGCTGCGGACGCGTCCCATGAGTAGTGGATAAAGCTCTGACTTCTGCGGGAGTAGGTAGGGAACGATTTGATCCGCTGCTTTGGAAGAAGGAGGACTCAAGAAAGTCAATCTCCAATATTGTTGCGTCAGGTAGCCGTGAAGACATCACTCGAGTGCTGCGAGACATCGTCGACGCGTGAGTACTTAACAGAACTTCTATCGTTAGCTTTGGGTGGTTTTGTAGCGGGACATGTTAACCTTTTACTTGATACTGTACGCCTTAGAAAGCTTCTGTGGGCGATGGAGCCCTGATGTTAGAAGACACTAGATTGATTGATTGATTGATTGATATATTCTTATACCGATCCGGAAGCGGTTACCGTGGCTAACTAGGACTGATTTGAGCAACCCTAGTTGAATGGATTTACGGTATATAAGATTATGTAGTTATAGGACTTTTTATTTTGCGATGTGAAGGAGGTGTCCACATACTCACCCGTAGATATCGGCAATCCTTCCATTTTCGAAAGTGGCATGTTCTCCAGGTCCTCGATGCAATTGTCTGATGCGCATCGGGAGATCCCCCAGACGTCTTTCGAAGAGCCACTGCCGGCGCCTTGATGGGAGGGGATGTTGCACTCTCAATATCAAACAACGAACCGAAGGCAGCAGCAGCCATGATCGCCTGAGCGTTATGAAATAAAGGGGTCTACAACGAAGTTAAGATGAGAAGAAGCTAGGGCGTAAACAAGAAGATGAGTACCTCACGGGTAGGACACTCAAGATAAGCAAGGGCATATTATCTGTCCACAAAGCCCTTGCGAGGAAATCTTGCATACTATGTGGGACTAAATAGTCAACGATATCAAAACAATCGTATACAAACGCTTTGTAATCAACGTCAGAGGATTATGAATTTGTTTTATGGTGTGGACAGGCTGAAGTCGATCGATACGGTGAAGGCGGGGGCCTTGGGCTGCATCACGTATTGGCAAAGAGATCTCTGTTTGCATTAGTAATCTTCAAATGTGTATGCAATGGTACAGTAAATGCTCTGGTGGGAAATCCACGACACTGTACATGTACTGTACCACCATCATCCAGCATTATGACTTAACGCTTCCTAACAGTGATGTCTGGGGGGAGGTTGAGTGGTCTGGAGAACTGGCCCACAAAGGCGGGGCGAAAGCCGGAGAATCGAGCAAAAAAAAATGACTGCTCTGCATTGTCAACACTTGAATTTGCCCATCAAACCACGGATCTCGAGGCAGTATTTCCCACCACCTTGGCCAAAGGCATATTAGTCATTGGCCTGGTCGAGGTGACATCGTAAGCTAACTCGAGATTCGGAGCGGGCATACTTCCTGGTTGACTCTTTATCTTGACGGATAAATTTCCAATTCAGGCAATGGGCCCTCCGCGCAGAAAATTGCTGGCAACAGCAAATGAGACTCTCAACCCGCCGGATGGACTGACGGAGAGTCAAAGCATTGCTCGAGTAATCAAGGCTGCAGGGAACAATCTGTATCATGTCACCCTACCTTCCCAGCAAGAAGTTCTGGTTGAGATGCCGGCCAGATTCAGATCTACCATTTGGTTAATGCGGGGTGGTTATGTTATGATCGACACCAAGCCAACTGCAGAACGGGACAACAAGATACAAGGCGAAATCCTAAACGTGGTGGGTGACGAGAAATTATGGAGGAAAAGGTCGTACTGGCCGAAAGAATTCATCAAAAGACCTATCGTTACATCCAGCGACAGCGATGATGAGGAACGATCAAACGTGGGCCAAATGCCTCCATCTGATGAAGAGGAGTAGGTCTACCTAGTATTCTCTCCATATTGCATCACAGAACCAATCAAAGACATTACTACTCGGAATGTGGCTTGGTCTGAGTCTCATCGGCTCCCTTTTCTCCGCCTCCCACAACTTCCTCGGGGTCTGATTTGCTCCCAAACCACAAGCCCAAGACTTGGAGGGCCAGGCATGCTACGACAGTATTCGAGCTCTTAGATGTGCTTGGATATGTGAGCCATGCCATCTCTTGTACAACAAAGACGAAAAAAATCATTCCAGGCCTTAGACCCATCCGCCACAACAAAAATGGAGTTGCCCATCCGAGGTACACAAAGAATTGGTAGTGTAAACTTCGAGCACACAACATCCCAATTGCCATACTGCCAAGCATGGCTTCCATGACAAACATGGGTGTAATCTTCTTTGCTATCTCCGTTTCTCGACCTTCCGGGAGGATCTTTCGGTATTGACGAATGAAATGAACCACATTCTTACTTGAAGGATGGAGCCAGCGATCATTCAAGAAAAAACCGAGAACCACGACGTGATATGCGAGAAGAAAGATTGCGAATCCCTTGGACAAAAAGAACTCTTCAGACATCATCTTCCAATTCACTGTCCACTTATAGAGGAATTGGCGATTTAGTTCAAAAGCACGAGAGAAATAGGAGGTCGCGTTTCCATTCATCATGAACGTTAGCCCGATACCAAGCTAAATGTATGTCAGTCATGTCATGACCTCTGGTTGAATGTGTCTCACCTGGAGTTGGGCAACCAGTGCAGCAATGATGAGCGAATCTTGTTGACCGGCACCTTGAAGAACGATAGCCCCGATCGCAGGCAATGCTAACAGAACTGTCATTTTTACACCAACGCCTGCTGCCCATGCCAAAGCTCCTAATAGCCATTTTTTCCGTTGTAAAGACCAAATCGACAACCAAAAGAAAAATGCGGCCCATCCATCGTTGAACAACCGTAGGAGGAAGATCGAATGTAGTCGCTTGCTTAAAACGAGGGGGATTAACAAGTAAGGCGGTGCTCCGGCCTTGCGGTAGCAGCTCAAGACAAGGGCCAAAGTCACAAGATAGAGGCAGGTGAAAAGGATCTGAGCCTTGAAGATTGAAGTGCCATCATCCGTCAGGTAGTATAGCATCGAGTAGATGTAGACATGAAGCGCAGGGTATACCAATGGTCCCGTATCGCCAGAAATGTTCTTGTAGTTTCTTTCACCCTTTATGAATAGCTGGACATGTTGCATATAAGTCTTCCAGTCTATCTCGGTATCTGGTGTCGCTAATCATTAGTTCACCATCTGTGAGATATTAGATCGCGCGACTTACACGGCACGTACAAGACAATCAGCGCGCAGAGTACGGCTTCCCCGACCAAGGCTAATGCTGCGAGCCATTTCGTATGCCGTGGATTTGTCGAGATATCGATCGCCAGGTCGAAGACGCCCATGATGACTTGCTGCCTCTACGACCCTGGATCTCAGCAGCGACTTACGGTTTCGGGACCCCAGGTAAATTACATATGGATCATTGCGGGACGTGGCCTCAACGGCGAGGCGAGTAGAGTAGAGAAAGTCCCCGCAGCATTAGTGTTAATCTGTAATTATTTCATGGAGGTCCAAATATCTTGTGTTCGCGTTTTCTATTTGCATCGACATCTGTATTCGTTTATCGATGTCCTTATGGTCATGATATTGTCAGATGCCTTCTCCTAAGCAAATTGGCAATGTTGTTTTGAGCGCCTTTGCCATCAATCTTTGCTCTCAATGCAAGGATCTAATTGATGAAATGCGCCACTCGATCACCATCACATCACGCTGTAGAATTTCTCCAATGTCTCCATCCAGGCTTTGAGCCTTCTTGAGAAGACCCTCGGCACCTTCAATGAATCGAGCAGCAGCTTGTGTTGCCAGAGAGGAAGGGTCTGTAAGATCGAGTGAGATCTGCAACTTGTTCCTCAGGATATCAGATGATACAAGGAAATAGTAGAAATTTAGAGTAGTCGCGATGACCGACAAAGCGGGAGCAATGATGACTGTTAGATCTTCTTCATAATTTTGAATGAAATCAGATATATCCCAGAAAACTTCCTCAAGCATCTCGGAGATGACGATATGATCTGGGATGGTATTGGCTCTCGTGGAAGCATTGTCCGCCCCTACCTGAGAGTCTGCAAGGATTGTGTCCTTAAGCCAGCCCACTGCGCTACCCCTTAGTAGCAACCGTGGCCCAATTTCTGATATACCGAGATATGTCCTGATGACTTGTAGCTTGACTTCTGAGTTTGTTTGACTTTTTAGAGCCTGGGTCACGATAAGATGACTGGTAAAGCGCCACTCAGAATCCTCAGAGTCTGCTGAAAATAGCACTAGTGGTTTGACATAGGCAAGGAATGCATCCGGAGTAATATACGTTTCAAGGAATCCTGTGTATTCAAGAGACATCAGGTTGACGGCCAGTATGGCGTCAATGACGGCATCGGAATTCCCAGCTAGGGTATCTCCGTGGACGAAATGCTGATTGAGATCGGATATCTTGCTAAGAAGTCCAAATGGCAAAGGACCTGTTTTTAGCCCTAGGCGACAGATAGCAGCTGTTCCATATGCCGCTAGGAATGCTATTGACCCTGTAGATGAGAAGGGTATATCTTTAGGGTCTGTCGGATATTCCTTGGGTGAGTCCGGCTCCTCTGGTAATGGCGATGAATTGTTGTCTTGTCTGCTTGGGACAAGTTCCTCAAAAATAGCGTTCGGGTGCAAGCCTAGTAGGATACAAGTCTCCTGCAACCAGTTAATCATTTGAAGTACTTGGAGAGGTTAACCTACCAGTAGCTTCTCTACCGTAGCATCCCTTGACCTAAGGTCTGTGCTAGTTTGATATAATGTCAAAGCTGTACTACCGGGCAACACCTTATGGGGGAACATTGTCTCTCTCAGCCTGGTAGACCAAGATAACCCCTTTGGGTCTCCATCTAGATATGTGAGATAGTCCTCAAAGATTTCAAAGCAGACTGCTTGTAAAAGTTGCCGAATTAGTGCCTTCTCCTCTTCATCTACCGATTCGAAGTCGTCGTCGGGTTCGGGGTCTGGCATCGATGCCTGCTGTATGGATGCTGTGGAATCTTCAGCAGGCCTACGTGGAGGCAATGCTGGCTTTCTTCTCCCAGATAGGGCAACAAGAAAGTCGAGGAAAAGAAGTGTCGTTTCATGGGTAATAGTTCGACGATATGCAGATAGTGCGGCAGGTAGAGATGTTGCAAGAAATCGACTTGGGAATTTTGTCTTGATTCTCGGATGAAGCACCGAAAGCATTGAAAGCAATACCTCAAATGCTAGATGCCCAGGGGCTTCTGATTTCCTGTGACCTTCCAGAGGCTTAGACGCCGGATCAGCCGCCGAATGTGGCAGGCCCTCCAGAACCATGTCTCCGAGATGGATTCTTTCAACCTCGCCTTCAAAAGTTCGTAGATCGTCGTCGCTAGCAGGATCCGGTTCTCCATCGGTGGATCCCAGTGAAGAAAGATATTCGGTAGCTCTGATGATGACTTCTCGAGGGTTTCCTTTACGTGCAATTAAGTCCAAACAATTTTTGGAGTTGGGAAGCATAGGCATCAACAGATGGACAAGATCCCAACCAATATTCTCTGTAAGAGTATCATCCTGCAGGACTCGCAGTAAGGAAGGGAGGCGTTGTTCATTCAACTGGTATTCTAGAATCGTCAAGTAGGTGATATAGTCTGTTTCAGGTGGTACGGCCTTGAGGATTGGGTCCTCTTCGTCTGCCGCCATGTTACGGACCACAACGCAGCATTACACTCTGTTTGGATCAGAAAGGAAGTGTCGACTATCTAGGCTGTCCGACTGACAATGATTAGTTGTGAGCACAAGTGAGAATGATATTGTGTCTGATGGGTGTCACTGTGTTAGATGTTTACGTTGATAATTAATACATGTTGAAGCCTGGAGGGAGTTTTTCTTGGCATCACTGACCTCCATGTCGTAACCTTTGTCCGAAATACCTTCCTTGCCCATACATCCCAAGGCTCATAATTGGTTCGACAACAGGCACGACGTCTGCCACTACCTTACTGTCGATTACGGCTGTCGATTACGGGTAAATAATGTGAGCTCCTATGTTCAAAACTGTGTCTCAGTATAAGAGAGTTGTCAAGATGAATAGAGCGAGTGACAAAGCAGCATCTACGGACCAGAAACCCCAGATTCTTTCATCGATTATTGCCTCAAATATACTTCTCACGATACTGTCCTCGCATCCTTCGTTCTCGCACAGTATCAGGAGACCACCGTTCTGGGCTTCCCACCAGCTACCTTCTTTTGTATAGTAGCACCTTTGCCTTTGTCCTTCCCAAGGTTCTTCTGTTGAGACTTTCCACCCTTATCGCGCGCCTCATAGTTATCTGGATCCGCTGGGTTACTGTCAAAAGGATGAGTATCGTGTCTTGAACTCTTATAGGCTGAGCGTACAATTGATAACCCGTCCAGTCTTTATTACGTCTTTCCTCTTCGAGTTCGCGGATTTTGTTCCGACCCTTGGGGTCTCCGGGAATGTCTTTAGAGGTTCCCTGTGATCCTAAACCAGACCTAACAGTACATGCCATTAGCTAATGAACCTCATTGATCGGGAACGCTACCTACATCGTTGTTCACTGATGATGAGTAAAGCTTTTCGCTTCTCTTATTCGATTCGAGGGAAAGGGTGGCAGCGACGCCGAGATGGAAATTGCAACCGTGGATATTGGTCATGTTTAAATCCATGTCTCGATCAAGCCAAGCATGATTCTTCTGAATTCTATGGTCGAGGCGGCACATGTCACACTGGACGCCTGATTTCCTTTCTCAGTCGAGAGACGAATGGGATTGGCTTGCCAAGGTGCAGCCCCCAATCTTGCCCTGGTTGAATTAGTGACTGACGTGTCAGAAAGTATCTTCAGTCATCTGCTCGACCTTAGGATATGCTTTTCATCCCATTGCCGTGTTACAAGCTCTGCGGATATTCCGGCATGACTTTCGCTCATGCCCGGGGAGTTAGCCTGCAAAACGTCTCGAAATGTCCAGGTATGTTTCTCAGACCAACCACGAAGCCGATCAGCTTTGTGTCCAGGCTGCCTTAGGCAAGCGCTGATTTGCATGTTGCTTGAGGAACTGTTCAACCCACCGTTTGTGTCAATCTAACAGACATCGTCCTATCGTCATCTGATTATTCAAGACGATATTCTCGGCGCATCTTCCCAGGCCATCCAGAGCTTACCAGTCATGAATTTTGCGCCCATCTTCCTCAACTATTCTCGAGTCCTGTCAGACCTCCGTCAAGTTTTGGCCGGCAGTCTTCCGAAGGAATTCAGCAAATACTGGCTACCTTGTCAGTTCGACAGTGATATGTCAGCGTGGTTGGAATGAAAGAATCTCGAAGATTGAGATGCATGAAAGGAAAACCCTCACCCATGTCAAGGTTCCTATTCGTACTCCAGTCTTCCTGAGCAGTGGTTTCCCTCCTCAGACTTCCGCATTGGCAGGTAAAGCCGGGCATCCTTTGTGAAAATTAAAAAAGCTCTGCAAGTGCCCAGATCCAGTCTAACAGGGGAGGCACATCTGCGATGGATCCATTTTCGCTCACAGTCGGTGCCATAGCTCTTGTTGGCACTGCAGGCAAAATCATTAAGTGCATTGAGAAGCTCAGGCGTCTCTCTGCCGCTACCGTAGAGCTTGACGTGTTGAGCAATGAGATATCCAGCCTTCAGGTCGTTCTTACACAGCTGGGTAATACTTCAATCCCACCGCAAGCTGTAAGTGTGGAAAAGGAGATATGGCTTGAGGTAGCTGACGTCGCAGGTACCTACACTGTCAGCTTTTATTCATAAGGCTGAAAGTCAGTTGCAACGTCTAAGCACAGTGGTCCGAGACTTCGAACATCAACTCAAATCAAGGCAATCAAAGTTACGTGTCGAGAAGGCCAAGATCTTGTGGTTAAAGAAAAAGCCTGAAATTCAGCAGTTGCGTTCCGAGATTCAGGATATACGTCGGAACGTCCGTGATCAATTGATAGCATACAACACTACGAATTTGGAAAAAGTGGCTCTGACTGTAACACAAGTGAGTCTACAAGCACAAGTGCTACGGGATGAACACAATGACGGTATCGATAGAAGGGACGAGTGGCACAAGAGTGCAAATCAGAAATTTGATCAGATATTAAAGTGTCTAGCGGCCTTGCCTACCACGCCACAGCTCCTCGCGCTACTGGATTCTAGGCAGAATACATCGGAGCTTTTGACGGGGTCGACAAGCTCACGCCAGGGACTCAAGTCCGACGAATGCATGTTGAAAGTCACAGTCCTGTACAACGGGCAGTGTCATTGCCTTTGTCAATGCACGTGTCATCATATGACCACGGTGCATTCGCCACGGTTGCTTCTGCAGGCTTTTGGCGCAATTTCCGTTGGGTACTCTCGAAATATTGGAAGGCATCGTCTTGATAATCATCTTCCCTCCTGCCTTGCTTCCCAGGGGTATAGGACAACGGTCGTGTACCATTTCCCAGCGTGGCTTCTGAAACGGCAGGTCATTTTGAATTTCTTGACGAGCTCTTCCAACACAATCAGCCTGCAATTAAGAGTCAATAGAATGTTGCCAGCGACTGCTGAAGTATTCCAACGAATACGGTCTGGTGATATGCCTGGGCTTCAAGATCTCTTGAGCCAACGTCGTGCAACTCCCTTCGACGTTTGTCAAGATCACTCGCTTTCGGCAGTAGAGATAAGTCAACCCAGATCTCAAAGTTTGATACAATCCTGACTTTAGTACATGGCGTTTGCATTTGACAGGTTTGATATAGCCGAACTTCTGATGAATGAAGGGGCAGATCCATATGCTACTGATATACACGGAGTGTACGTGGTAGTCCATGTCTTGATATTAAGGTCTACAGGGATGACGGTTCTCTAGATGTGCGATCGATGTGGCATTGACAAGAATGCTTATGAAGCTTGTGACATCGCAAGGACGGGACGCCATATACAAGGCTTTGAAATGTCCTGGCAGAGATTTTCTTGTCGAGCATCGTCGCCTCTCGTCGATTCATGAAATCGTTCTCGGCCTTTCGAAAGAAGCCTGCGAGCAAAGGTTCTTATTATGTGGAGACTTGAACGCGATCGACTCTGCAGGTTTCACCCCACTGTGCTATGCAGCTGCTCGAGGGGACAAAGAACGCCTAGTCCAGCTCTTGCTATGTGGTGCAAAGCTTGAAATACCTAAACATCCAGAAACTTCGGCATTGGTAGCTGCTTGTGCGTCACGGTCGCCGGCCTGCATCCTCCCACTTTTAAAGGCAGGAGCAAATCCAAATGGTCGAAATACTTGTGGTGAGACATGTCTCCATGTCGTAGCTATGCGCCAAAACGACCCTGAAGCGTACATGATGCCTTTATTGGATTACGGGGCATCTCTAGACGCCCAGTGCGATAGTGGCTTTACTGCTCTTCTATGGGCAACTCAGGTCAACTGCCTGGAGAATGTGAAATTCCTCCTAGATCGAGGGGCGGACCCAGAAATTGCGAGCAACAGAGGCATAACTCCGCTTGGCCTTGCTGTTTTGAACAATCACTATCAGATATTGACGTTGCTCCTCGAGAGGGGCGCTTCTGTGGATAGAGTTACTAAAGATGGTGAGACTCTTCTCCACCTAGCAGCAAAATCGGGCGATAGACAGACGCTCCAGCTCTTAAAAGATGTAGCTCCTAGGCTCGAGGCGAGAGCCCTGAACAACGCAGGGCAAGCCGCTGCCGAGGTGTGGACGCAGTATCATGGTCATTCTGAGCTGTCTGCGGACTTTTATGAACTGTTGAATAAATGCTGTGGCCTCGAAACGTCGTTGCGAAAGGCCGAGGATAATGTGAGTATGCTGCTGTGGGTAGATCGCAGCAGTAACTGACCATCCCCTAGGACACTCGAATTTTTGTAATAGACCCAGATGAAGCCGACGAAGAGAAGCCGCGAAAACTCAAGAGATCCATGACGCCCCTCTTCTGTTATGATCGAATGTTACTCAGAATAAGTATCCTGACCATCGTCATAGCTTCTTGCATTGCTGTTAGCCTTCTCGGAAGGTGCGTGGGCTATGAAATTGCGGACGACAGTATTAAGCAATGAAAATCTTTAGGCAACGGAGAGAGGGACATGGCGATCGTCTTACACTCTACGAGAAATGAGTTGATATGTCCATAGTGTAAATTGACACACTTTCTTCATCTTCAATGGAATCGGTTTCGAGACACAGTCACAGCCACCGTTGCTTTGCATCGCACTTAGGTCGTTAATCCCAGCGGAACACGAGTCATGGAAAATATGGGTGCCGCGGACAGTTATCGATCAGCTCAAGGGCCATCCAGACGTTGATACGTTGCCTTTAATTCGTATGGCAAATGGAGACCACCATTCCTAACTGACTCGCGGCAACATTTCGACTGTGTCATCGTTGGTGGAGGACAGGCTGGGCTTAGTGTTGCAGGATGGTTGAAAGTATTAGGCGTATCAAACGTGATACTAGAGAAAAATAAAGAAATAGGAGACAAGTGGAAACGAAGATACAAATCCAGAAAATGTGAATGACTCTAGCCTTTTGATAAGCGAAGCTAACGACTACAGTACATACCACTAGGGAACATGGTAAGTCTCCGTGTCTGTACCAGCATGCAACCAGCCGACATATCAAGCTCATCTGCCATTTGACCGGGCATTTCCTGCCACATATAGCGAGTTCTTGACCAAGGACGAGCTCGCAAGCGGCTATCGAGACTAGGTCAACAAATATGACATTGTGAGCTCAAGAGGCACTGCTGAAGTATACCGCTGGTAGCTCTCTCATTAAGAACGTCTGGCTGAACTCTACGCTGGAGTCCGGACAGTGGGATAAAGCCGAAGCGTCGTGGTCTTTGAACGTCGTTTGCAACAAACAACGCCAAACTATAACGAGCTTCTTCGTGGTTCTCGCCGTTGGAGCTGGCTGCCAGATTTTAGTCATGCTCCATTATGAAGATGAAGTAATGTTCTCCCAGGAGCTGATAGTACGATGCTGAATCGAGCTCAGGATAAATTCCAAGGTACAGCCATTCACTCTGTTGAGTACACGTCACCGGAGGCCTAGGAGGGCAAGGCAGGCATTATAATCGGAACTGCAAATACCGACACTGGCCGTCAGCCGGCTCGTTGCCAAAGCCACGTTGGACGCGATAGCTAGCAAAGAGCTGGAAAGATTCGATGCTCTGGAGATGGCAGGTTTTCGGACAATTCGCTATGGTGAAATTGTATCTCACCTCCCCGAATGCATGGGAGGGCATTATATGGATGTGGGAGCATCTGCAAAGATCTCGGCCGGTTTGGTGAGCCTTTAAAACGAGTGGAATTCAGAACAATGACTGAGACTTGTGACAGATCAGAGTCAAATCAGGATCGTTACCTGAACGTTACACTTCTGACGGCTTGAAGTTCGATGACGGCACCGCGTTGAAAGCCGACCTTGTAGTGTTCGCCACTGGGTTTCAAGGCAATCTGCGCATCGTTGTTAGGGACCTATTCGGCGATGGTGTCGCGAATGTGATGGACGATTTCTGGGTCTTGACGACGAAGGGAGATCAAAGGTGCCTGGAAGTCCGCCGGACGTAAGCTATTCGTCCTTGTCAGTGGTCTATATCAGCTAATTATCTCAGTGAAGATCCGGGACTCTTTTACCACTGAGGAGCTATTGGCCACGCAAGATATTTTTCCCACTTCATTGCTTTCTACATCAAAGCCACTATACTTGGTTCGCCGTTGAGGATATATCGAGGATTGTCCAAAGTTTCTGGTGTTGATCCTACAGACACTAATAGCTTCCACGGCAGTGCTGATGCTACAATGTGAACGTTAGTGCTCCTGGGTGTACATTAATTACAGAGTGCAAGGGTGGACGGACTTCTGCAGAGACAAGCAATAACAGTGGGTATGAGCTCGACCTTCTCGGCCAATGAAAGGATCTTCGTAGAATGGCGTTTCGTTCTCGTATAAGTCAAGAGCGACGACAGTCGTATTCGTGCAAAGAAGTGTACTCAGAGTAGACCGAGAGAAAGTGGTAGGGATGTGGAGCTGCTTGCAATCTAAGTTGGCAATTTCCGTGGCTAAGGTTGATCCGCATCGAACCTTTTCCAGAAGTCCCAGTACAGAATTGGGATTATGGTGACAATTGGATCTCTGGCATCCACCAAAGGGAATCAGCCAAAGATCACCTTCTGGGTCGAAGGGTTACCCAAATGGGACAGGCGCTGACCGACTTTCTTTATCAGGTCAACAACTAGCGATTCCAAGATCCACGGGGATAGGAACGTTGAGAAACACTGGGGCAGGTAAATTAATCTCCGATCACTACAACAGAACTGTGGGAGCGAGACCAAGATGAAGGAAAGTGGATTGGGATCCATTCGTCCATCTAATTATCCTATAGTCCAATTAGGACTTGGCCACTCAGAACAGTACTCCTGGTAGGTAACGTGATGATAGCTGATGAATTTCTGACTGCGAACGTACGAAGATCCAACTCAAGATATATCCATTTCTACCCAGATATGCTTATGGTACATAGCAGTACCGAGGAAGGATTACAGTCTGATCTGAGATGTTGATCTGCCAGGCCAAGGACCTCAGTGAATGGTCCATGCAACACGGAGGTAATTGCTCCTTGTATGTTCCGAAGTACCGTGGCTGCCATCTCCCTCCCTATGAAACCCATCTTCGAGGCAAAGAGGGTGGAATGCTACGGATAGAAGAGCTGAGGAAAGACCACCCTCTGAGATAATTGAAGTTGGCTTCAGTTCCAATATTAGCTTGGATGCTGTCACACGACAGTGCCGCAGGATTGCGAGCTGGCGCACGACGACGAATCCTCCATAAGATCGCCCACCCAATTGGGATCTTACCTCGTTCCCATATCCCGAGGCAATCCAAGAGATGTACAGAGCAGACTGCACAGGAAAGGCAGCCTAAGTCACCAGGCTAAGATCTTCCACCGGACCTTTTGAAGATCGAGCCTCTTAAGCCACATTGATCCAGGCCTGCAGCCATTGGACTCCACACGACAACAGCATGCATCCAAGTTGATCCTGTCCCAACACAGTGGGTGCAGCCACCGGACTACAGGTACTGTACCTCATATGCATTGGGGCTCGGCATATGGTATTGGGCCAGCCCTGTCGACAAAGAAAGGGACAGTTCCCGACTGGCTGCCACATGGCTCTCTACGTCAAAAGGAATTTCTGATTCGCCTAAAGAACGTGATTCTTCATTCATTCTGTAAAGAGTATACATACGATACCTCTAGCGCCACATGCTCCCTACTACCGGCAGCGACGTAACCTGCGAGTGAAGTGCAGTTGGCCACATTGAGCGGCGCAAATGTTGGTGTTCGAATATCAAGCAGAGTGGCGAGTCACGATCGCGGGAGTGATAAGTTGGCTTAAGATGTTGTAGCCACTAGATCTGCAATTATCAACCCGACGCGTATTTTTTCCCGACGCCCAGTCCAGAGCGTTGTCCCATTTAGGAGGCGATTTTCCTATTGCAGCACCGTCGTAAGGAGGTCCTGACGATCAAGATGAATCCTCATCTCTGGAAACAAGGTCTCCCCAGTCTGGTGCTCATTGTTATCGAATCTGGACGAAATAAGGAGTTGTTGAACGGGATTGGCGCTGCCATCCATCTTGAGATTTTGGCATTACCATCTGTCATGATGAGGTTGTGAATACACTTTTGTTGTAATCCTGACATGGCGCAAATCCCTTCTATTCTTAGGTTTAGGTGAATGATGCTTGTCCGTGCTTGTCCTCGGTAGATTGCACACAGCAGGGACAACAACGCTGCATGTGGCGTTAGAATTCCCCTGCAAACCCACACTCATTCTCCCGGGATCAGTTTGGGAGACCGTTGAGAGCTCCCAAGAGCGAGAAAATTCCCGTACCACGGGTCAAGTTTCACCTGTACTGGCAAGGCTGTTGGACCATTGATGGCACCTCAACTGAAGTTCAACAATATGCCCTGAACGAGTGCCGGTCATAAGGTCGTCCTCCTTGCTTGGATCGGCTGAGCTATCATGTCAGCAAAGCGAGCAACTACTAGCTCGCTCCCTTCAGGCACAGCTTTGTCTTTTCCATATCATATGATTGCCCTGCAGCTCATGGGGCTCTGGTCTAGGGGAAAGCAGACGGCGTCTAGGAATGTCGACGATTTGCCATCATTCGATGATGCCTCGGACAAGCGGCCAAATGCACCATTACCCTAAGCACTATTACCCCATGCTGTAAATGAGTATGAGTAAGAGTTTGTTCGTCAGGCTGGCGTTGTGTCGCTATCCTGACTACTAACTACACTATAGATCGTCGCATTATTGATAAACTATCTTCGCTTGGCAGCTTGTACTAACGAACATGGCTCAAAACATGATCAGTGCCAAATATGATCAGCTGCCGATATTTTCTTTACTCTGGTCCATGTGTCGCGAAGATCACAATTGCCTTTGCCCCCGATTCCAAGTTCTGCGCTCTTCTGCTATGCCGCTACTTTCCCACTTTGTATTCATCGTCTCTCATCGAAGATGCTTTTGGCTGGTCACTCACGGGAATTTCTCCAGCTAACTATATCGATCATCGTCACTAAAATCTTCCTAGGCTGAAATCCCCAGCCCGTCACCTTTAGTGTGAATTGGTCCACCTGTGCGACTCCGGTGAGGCGCTTATCTGAATGTGCAGTGGTGAGCTCTCCCTTTGATGCGACATGTGGACAAATCTCGATAGCATTGGAAGGTCAACGCGACTCGGCAAATTGTCCTGCTGGAATTCGAAATGACCAGAGAAAGCCGCCGCGTCGTTTCTCTGCCGTATATTTATCCTAATCCAGACAACTGGCTCGAGGGCCGTATTCCAGCGCTTTGGTACGGCATTTTATACGGAGGCGTTTTTGTGCGTACGCATCTTCTCCTCTGTACTCTTATGTATCAGATGTGGAGCAGTCGCCAGCACAGGAATTCACACCACGAATCTCATTCGTAGATTTTGACCAAGCTGGATCAAGTCGGGGAGCATATCAAGCACGGTTCAATGAAGGATCTTCAACTTCTCATTTACAGTAATTTTCCCCCTGTCTCGCCTATCACACCGTTTGACGGCGCACCCACAAAACCATCCCTCTGCTAGCTTAAGCGACCCTTGGCTCCCCGCCAATACTTGTCGATAGTCCTTGTTCCGAACGCCTTTACTCTGAGTAGATCTATGGGCGTGTGGAAGGCCCGATACTTACTCGGGACATTCTGGGTACCTCCTCATCCAGAATCCATGCCAATCCATGGACCAATTTGTCCAGGAAAACTCGCTTCCTTACAAGGGTCTCGCCCAAGAAGGAAACGACCCAGAATTTCAACCCAAAGTTTACTTGGGCGTACCCGGACTTGAGGAAATGCTGTTTGTAGAGAATAGCGCTGGTCGCCAATCCCAGCATCGCGTTCCCAGCCAGGTATCGTATCTCTACTCTGAGTAAGTCTGCTAGGCTGCCTAGGTGACACCTGAATTCAACTATTGGACTTTGTTTTGTGATTGCTATCGGCGGATAAATTGCGACTTTTGAGGGTCCAACCACAATCGTGGTCCGCCCGCCATACCCATCAGCACGCGAGAGTTCTGCATTTCAGGATGGGTCCTGCCACGGTGAGAGCGCCATGCGCCTGGTTGCAGATGTTTACCAAAATACCATTTCCGAAAAGAGATCCACATTCAACATGGCCCCGTATGACAGCGGGAAGCTGTCTTGAAATTCCGTCAGATGTAGGTCTCGGAAGAATCCTGGAAACCTACGTCGGTCAAAAAGGATGGACTTCGCTAGTATCCCCCCTTTCGCGATCACGTCTAGTCTGATGTCCGCCTCTTTGAGTGTCCGTGCTATTGGACTGCTCCATCGTATCCAAACAGATGATCTCCCGCCACGGCGTTCCCCAGGTTCAAGGTCACCTAATTGGATGGGATCGCCTGTCTTTTTCTGCTTGAAGCTGCAGTCTGCACCCATCTTTTGCGGTCATCTTCATTCTCTCCCTCTGACTTGCCCGCCGTGGTTCACAGTTGTTGGATTTTCGTGACTTCACACGCTGGTTCGAGTGCTTGAAAAGCTCTAGAGGTCCACGCTGAAAGGAATATTGAAAAGGAATACTAATACTTAATTCGACCAACACGCATTGCTTCAGCATTACCGTACTCGGATGCATTATATCAGACTGGAGCTTCTTTGTACGTTCATGAAACCTTGATCTGGACTGTGTGCTATGTTGTCGTCGGTACTCGGACGCCGCCACTATCGGCTGCTTATCATTCGAGTTCGAAATGAGAGGAGATCGAAGGCTAACGTGGGCTTACAGATACCAAAAAGTGACAGGCTGTTTCGAACAGTTTGTGTATATCTACTTTTTTCTGCTTCGCTGGGCGACCTCCATTTCATAACGGCCGTTTCCAGTACTATAAAGTGCGGATGAGATAGTCTGTATCGACACGAGATTCGAGGGCACCTCATGCAACTCCCGATTGCGCGCTACTCGCCATTACCCTCACCTCCACCTATAAAGTCGGGTTTCACCTCCGATCTACCAAAACTTGGGTCCAATTTGGGGCTGCCAAAAGGTACCGACTTGCCCGTAGTGGCTTTCCTACCCTCACCTCCTATGTCAGGGTCTCCTCCGCCCAGCCCACCTGTCAATCCGCAGCAATCCAGCCTTCGCCGCAAACGTTCTACTTCTCCCGAGGGTCGACAACCACAGCGGCAACATACGCTTCAACCTGCATTTCCTGATCCAAGACCCCCATTCACCTCGGCAAGAGGTCCCGAGCATCGACAATCAGGGCCACCTCAGGGAAGTCAATGGCCTGTCCCTGCTTTCCCAGCATCCTTTCCTCCAGCGCCAGCCTTTCAGCCAAGTTATGGTAGAGGCTACACTGCAGCGCCGTTAGGAATATACGGGGCGGCTTTACTGCCACCTGGACCTACCTTACTATCTCAGCAAGAAATTTCTTCGTCAGCACGAGCAGCTAGGAAACCAAAAGCGCACGTAGCATCCGCATGTGTGAATTGCAAGAAGAAGCATTTGAAATGCGATAATGTTAGACCCTGCCGACGATGCGTGCAATCAGGCAAAGAGGTTCGTCAGGATCATCATTATTGCAGAAGCAGAGCTAACTTCATTCTACACAGAGTTCTTGTATGGACGTAACACACAAAAAAAGGGGTCGACCACCTTTAAAAGCGGATGAACCTCACCGCATGAGACCGTACGAGACGTCGCTGGGCCCTTTGACAGCTTCAGCCGGAGCCGTATCCTCTAAACCCTCCACGAGCACATCAATCGCAGCTCCTTCCAGTCTCGGGCCGCCAGAGCCGCGAGGGATCCTATCGGGGACATCGTCTGCTGGACCCGAGCCTCGAAGAAGACCCCCGCCTCTTTTTCAGCCCTTTCAGCCTCCTCTGCCCCGAGAACAAGGTCTGCAATATGGTCACGAGCAAAACCCTTCTTCTGCGAGTTCGTCGAGCAGGCGACACTTCTCTAGCGAGTCTTCGTCAGGATCAGCTAGACCTCCATCTCCATATTTTACGTCTCCTTTTAATTCACCTCCCGCACCTGCACACGCACGATTCGATCAGTATGGAAGACCGTATTCTACATTATCGCCGTATCCGCCTCTAGCTCCAAGTCATTTCCCCCCTCAGCAACACGGTTATCAATCATTAGCCGCAATTGCGTCTTCAAGACCTGCAACATCAGCTCTTCCCGCGCCAAATCCACCTACTTCATCTGCAAGCGTACAATTGCCACCAATACAACCTGCACAATTTTCACATCCCGGTTATACAGCACCTCCTGCAACTTTTGCGCAATCTCTTGCACCTCCTTCCCTGTCGAGATCACCTAATCTCGAAGCCCCTTCCAATGGCCACGGAGAAGCTTCCACGGAACGCCGTCTTCAGGATAATTCCGAAGATCGTGCGTCAAAGCGACAAAGAATGGATCTCGGCAACATGCTTTCACGCACAGAACCCCAGTCTTAATAATAATAAATTTGCTGTGCAACTGGCAACCAGAATTCTTCTGTTAATATCTGACTACGAGCGTCTAGTGGGGGTTTTGTAGTCTTCTTCATTTCCTGCTCTATTTGAATAGAGCCAGGGGGAAAGATCTATCTGTTTCTGTATTGCAGACATGATGATTTTACCGTTCTGTGAATGATACCCTGGAATTTTTGAAACAGTTCATGTACATAAAATATCTTCACGACTTCGTTCCTTCACTTGTCACAACAATTTTCCCCCTCACGGCCCAATATATTTCTTCTTTCTACAATATCTTCGGATCATATTCTTTCTGCATTCCATTCCTGTAATGTCTATTGCGAAGATTTGTTCATCCTTCCCAGCCGTCCCAGGATCAAATTTTCTAAGATCTTTTCAATTGGCCGAGTCATCAGCTTCAGAAGCTTTGGACTGAATCAAAGCACTTCTTCTTCTTCTTCTTCTTCTTCTTCTTACAGTATCAGGTCAGACATATTTCCCTCTATCTGATATTCTGACTTATGGCCGCTTTGTGCCAGCAAATATGCTACATTTCCAAAACTCCCCGACTAATCCTAAGATCGAATCGTAAGATCGAACTGCTCCCCCATCCTCACCTAAAATACACGAGAAATCGGATCGCAGATCATGTATTTAGTTCGAGATCGCCAATTTGTCGAGGGGCACGAATTGGTTTCAAGATCAATGGACCGTCTCCATACTGCAAGGCTTTATATAAAATCAGAAGAGACAAACCCCCCATAGAGTATGGATAGCGGGCCTAGCACAAGTCTCGGGCCCATGATCTTAGTCACTTCAGCCGATCCAAAGTTTTTCTTTAATCCATCAATTCAGAAATGGATTGTAACCTTCGATCGACAAATCCTTACAGGGGAATGACAGAGAGATTACTGGATGGGGGTACTCCTCAGCTTGCATACGCCAATGAATCGACTGAGATCCGGATGTCACGGTGGATAATGTTAATCAAAGGTCTTCATCGGAAGGAGGATCATCTTGGACGGAATGCGAGAATGAGAGATGGCTGCCGAATGATACGCACATTGATCAGAAGATTTTATGGTTCGCTTTTGGGTTACTACAGTGGAGAGAGTATGGATGGCATGTAGAAGCACATGTTGTTGATGAGCGACGAGAAGAACCAAGACAAGAAACAATTTTGCGTTGTATGACTTATACTATTTGAGCATGAAATATTGAGCATTCCTAACGCCGCATAACACCCAATGCAAGTGTCTCCAAATCTTCAAGTGTTTGAGGACCTTCGTTCTCTTCTTCGGATGCTTCTGTAGCATGAGCTGCTCTGCCCTTCTTTCGCTTGGACTTGGCGCCCCGAGCTGGTGCCGCCTCATCGTCAGAGTCATCTTGAAACCATTTCTTCGGCTTTTTCTTTGCCGGCTCGTCTATTGAGCTGTCTCCATCTTCCTGTCCCAAAGTATCAAGATCAACTCCTATGGCTTCATTGTCAGGATCCAAGACCGCAGTACGGCCACCCTCCGCCTCCAATCTTTCACGTTCTTTTCTTCGGATCCTTTTCTCTTTCCTCTTCTGTTTTGCCAATTCCTTGTCCTCTTCATCCACGGTAGCAATCCATTTTCTTTCATCATTGAGGAACTCCTCCCGCTGATCTTCCGCGGCACCCTTCTTGGCGAATTCTTCTTCCCGTTCGTAGTATTCTGCTTCGTGGCCGACGCCTTCGTCATCGAAGTGCATGTGTGAACCGTGGCCCTTGAACTTCAGGAGTGCTTTCTTGGATTTGAGCAATTTTGCCCGGCGATTAGAATCGACGATGAGTGTTTCATCTGGCTTGTCGGAAAGTTGTATCCGTTTTATTTCCTCCTTGACCTCGCCATCGGGAAGTACAATCTTTTTCTTGGGTAGCATCATTGCTTGTCTGGACGGCGCTTCTTGTTCTTGGTCAAGTCCTATATCTCCAGCCACGAAACGACGTTTTACAGACAAGAAATCATCCTCGTCGTCATCACCATTCGCTGTCCCATTGGCAACGTCATCGCTATTCGAAACTGCTCCGTCTATCATTTTCGAATAATGCGGTGCAAGTATATCCTGATTCTGTCTCTCAAACATTCGATCGTACTTTGTACGGACTGTCTTGCTTTTGTTGGCTTTGTCATCCTCATTTTCAGATCCAGATGACTCGGCCAGTACTCGAGATCTATTCTTAATCTTCTTCGCGTCCTCTCCTTTGACGAATTTCACCCGAGGCGCACCGGGGAGTCCCATACTGGCTGCAAAATCATCCAAAGAAAGTTCCTTGACCTTGAAGATATCTTTGTTTTTCTGAATGTGTATAGATCGAACATAACTGATGAATGCCTTTTGACCAAGGTATTTCAATTCGGGATCCTTGAAACACATATTTTGCAGTTGGCTCTTGATGCTGGATTGCTTTTTCTGCCGGACATTGATCTTCTCTAGCTGAATCTTCTTGGCTGCAAGAGCTTCGAGCATCCCCACTTCTTCGCTTGGGTCGAGGAAAAGAGCCGCTCGCCCATCCCGATTATATCTCGCCGTCCGTCCGACACGGTGGATGTAAGTATCAACATCCTCCGGGCAGTCAACTTGAACGACCCAATCTACAGCCGGAAAGTCAAGACCTCGAGCAGCCACATCAGTTGCGAAGAGCACTGCTGTTTGACTTCTCGAAAATCGTGTTGTTATGTCCAATCGAGCGGTCTGCTTTTGTCGGCCGTGGAGATGGAGCAACGGTATACCCGGTTGAAGGTGGCGGAAAGACTCATAGACAAATCGAACCTGCTTTCCACTGCTCAAAAACACGAGTGTCTTTGACTTTAGGTTGGACCTGATAAATGACCACAAAACATCCAGCTTCTCGGGGAGGGGCGTAACCACATAGTTCTGTTGAAGCTTCTCAGGTGTAACGGATTCTCCAGCCTTTCCTGCTTCGTTGACCGACACGAAGTCTGGGTCCTTTAAATTTAGCCGCGCCAAGTCGCTAACACGCTTCGTCTGAGTTGCAGAGAAAAGCATCGTTTGTCTTTGACCAGCCGGTGGTAGATGATCAATAATAGCATCGACAGTCTCTTTAAAACCCATGTCCATGACCCTGTCCGCTTCGTCAAGCACCATTATTTGTAGATTGCCAACCTCCAAATCTGCAGTCTGGTCCATATGTTGCAACATCCGGCCTGGAGTTGCAACAAGTATGTTCATTCGTCCCAGTCGTTCCCTCTCCTCTTGCAGTGATTTACCTCCAATGACCAAGCCCGCGGAAAAAGTATGGTTGCGACCAATCTTCCTCAATACCTCGAAGATTTGAATGGCAAGTTCGCGAGTAGGCGATAGGATAAGTGCACCAAGGCCGTCATATTCTGTCCACCGCTTGCGATATAGATTCTCAAGGACCGGTATCAGAAATGCTAACGTCTTGCCCGAGCCCGTCCTCGCGGCTCCGAGTATATCATTCCCGCGCAACGCTGAGGGAATGGCTTGAGATTGAATGGGCGTCAATTTCTCGAATGATGACGCTTTGAGCCCCGAAAGAGTCACTGATGAGAGTGGAAGTTTCGTAAATTCCCCTACTGCTTCTTCACCGACTCCAAATTCATCAACTTTGCGTTGAAGGCTATCGAGGTCTTCGCCATCTCTCTTGCGCTTCAATGGTCGTGGAGAGGTTTTGTGTTTTGGCGGCTTTGCCACGGCCTTTCTGAAGCCTGGCGCCATTGAGAGGCCGTTTAATTCTTTTGTCGTAAAATGTCGACTCAGCTGTGAAATCTATGAATGCATTGTCCGTCACGGCATAGATGCTAAGAAATATCTCGGAACTTTTGACGAGCGACCCAAATATTTTCTGAAGAATCTGCCCCACATGGCATTGCAAGGTGCTTAGATTTTATTTACACTGCAACGTTGTCATTCGATAGGTGCACTATAAGCCTGATCAAAGGACCTTCGAATCTAGCTCTTAAGAGAAGAAAGGCTAGTGACACAGTACCATATGGCATAGCGCAATCAGGCTGGCCGAAGTTTACAGGCCGAAGACCAGCAATGGCGGACGCCGATGAAGATATCCATGTTAGGCAGGACAATCAGGATGTTGAGCTTGACGAAGAGACTCAAGACTATAGGCTTTTAAGCAGCTTGAGTTTGTAAGTAAGCCCAACTGGTCTTCTTTAGTACCTCCTGACCAAACCAGAAATGCAGGTGACAATCCTAGTTTGCCGCGGCGAGGCGAGAAAGACTTCGAACCTAATCCTACTCAGCATCAACGATCTGTATTGGACGCATCTCGTGAGGCTATGCATGATGCACTTTCATATCCACGACTACATCACCCAAAGAACCATGTCATAGGCCACTATGATCCAGACAGTACGACAGACTCGTATGTGGTGGTTGAAAGCGCGCGAGGTCCTTTCTATCGAAGCATGGGGGTTGCAGACAAGCAGAATCGCGTTTGGCTGTTACCTGAAGAAGCACTCTGGTTGCTTGAACGAGGCAGCTTGGATATACGATGGCCAGAAGAACGTTTCGGCGGAGAACAAATACCCATGAGTCTCGAAGCAGCCTATGCGACACTTCTTGGCAAGGCTGGCTTAACCTTAGAAAGGTATAATGTCTATGCCGGGTTGAAGAGGACCGGCTATACTGTCAAAAGATCAGAGACTTGGTATGATCATCAAATACCGCCGAAAGTACACCAAGCCTTACGAACGCGACGAGAAGTATCCGTCCCTAGTTTGTGGGGTGTTTTCCGGCAAGCGCTAGCCAGTATATTCGCTCCTCGAGGGACTGGATTTCCTGCGACTGGGCCTCTCTTAGCACCTGGAATCTACAGGAACTACGGCGACATTTATCGATCTCTCTCCTTGATCAAATATCATAAACCAGAAGATTCGTTCTCAGAGACAGTCGTCGACCCGTCTCCGCCTTTCCGCATTACATATAATGTTTGGAAACCTGCCACGCCATTCAAAAAATCGGCTCCTCCGGAACCCGACTTTCGTATTGCTGTGTTAAACGCTCGTGCGACGAGTCTTCCAACATTGGATCAAATCGGCACTCTACTCGACAGTTTACCAGAAGACCCACCTGTTCCAGACAAGAAGATGGAAGTTAAATTACGATATGGCTATCGCAATGTCATACTTGCAATTGTCGATACAGGCGTCGTGAGCTATGTGAGATTCAGTGATGCTGCATTTGGCCAAGAAAAACTCTACCTACGCAAGGCCCGAAAAGGGGCTAAAGGGGGCCATAGAAAGGGGCAGTCGAGGTCTGGCAGCAAATGAGTATCGAGAAACAAGAATAAGCAATTCGTCGACCTAGGCAACGCAACTCAGAATGGACCATTTTCTAGCCAGCACAGCATATTCTCATATGGGTAATCTTCAAGCCCTTCACGTTTATTAAAAGGCAGTACGGCGCTTCGGTAAGTACGGGTACAATCATTATCCGACAGGTGATATCTGGCCGTGAGAGGGTCAATTTCTGGTGGGACAAACAGAGAAAGACTAAACATTTGGGCACTTTCGATATACCATCATCTATAGACGTGCGGCGAATGGAGGGATCGCCGAACGCATATGCTTCAGATGGGAGAAGAGACCACTCTGTGCGAATGACAAGACACAGCACTTCTCAGAAGACAAAACAAAGTAGTGCGAAAGTCGTGTTTGTCAGAACAGGAGCCAGTTTAAATAGATCAATGAGACATGATTTCATGAGAAGGTGCTTTCCTAAATGCCTCCTTAGCATGCAATCCAGTCAGGTCTAAATAAGCAGTATTCATGATGTCAGCCAAAACGCCCTGCTCAAACGCGAATTAAACCAAACGAGCACAGATGTATCTGCAATGGAGCCCCCCACAGCTTCAAGTATCGAGATAATCCGCCGCCATCAAGAGCTCCAGACACAGCTCCGATGGTATTTCCATGTCCGGTACACCTGTAGCTTCTTTGTTCTTCTCGTTGTAGTAGAAATACTCGGCCACCTTGCTCAAGACGATGCCATTGATATTTTCCAGTCGACAAACACCTGTCCGCGCTTCCGTGAAGCCACCTACAGAGTATTAGTAAGAAGAAAATTGTGCAATTAAATGCCATCTCACTCTGTGTATCAAGCATGCGTCTTAGAGTCCCAGATATGCAAGCAGCTGATCGTCGAATATGGAATTCAAAGCCGTCGTTGGAAACCAAGGTCACCCATTCTGACGGGGTTTCGGACGCGCCGTTAGCGAGAGTCATGGTTTTGTCGATGAGCTTAGAGGCGAGGGAAGTTGCGTCTCTTGGAGGAGAAGTATGTAGCAGACTTAAGAAAAAAGCGGAATATCCGACGTTGGCGGGATTGAAGTCCAGGGGGAGGAGTATGATCACAGACGAAAGATCAGAGAGAGGAAGAAGGTTCCATTCCATACCTACATACATATGTAATTACCTACCTACCTACCTACGTAAAAAATGCGACTCCGCGGAGGTGAGCACGGACCATTTCCATTCTGGGAAGTGAATGGTCACATTGTCAGTCAGTCGATGTTCTCATACACGATACATATACCAGGACGGGGCCACCTTGCGGTTTGAATATTCGTGCCACCAGATCTGGTTACATCCTTCCAGATGTCTCTCTTTCTTAATTGTCTACGACGCACTTCAATTCGGCGCTCTAGTCCCTTCAGATCCCACTCCCAAATTCACCGAGTACATAGCAAGAACCTGCAAGGGAAGAACTGCCTGATAACCGGAGGGACGTCTGGAATTGGGTATTCGATAGCCGAACTATTCGCAAAATCTGGAGCGGCAACGATAGGAATTGTCGGTCGGGATGAGCCCCGAATTGTTGACAGAATCAAAGCTTTGCGAAGCTCGTCTTCTGAGACAAATTTCATTCCTGTCGTGGCAGACGTTTCCAAGGGAGCTCCTGATATATCAAAGGTAGCTTTGAATCCAAGAAGCTCCATTTACAACTGCTATATGATTGACTTGAAATTTAGCATGGTGATTTTGATATTCTTGTCAATGCCGCCGGTATTACACATCAAAGCCTTCTGATCTCTACTCCGGATGAAGTGACGCGGACCGTCATTGATACTAACCTGGTCGGTACAATCATTACATGCAAGACATTTATCAAGCATGTGACACGTAGTCGTATGAAGAAGCAGAAGGACACGGATGCAAATGGGTTGCGCTCCTCTCCTACAGAAGCGTGTATTATTAACATTTCGTCACTGCTAGGGGTCAAAGGGGGTCGAGGATCAAGTGTCTACGCGGCAAGCAAAGCTGGGGTCATTGCATTTTCCAGGGCATTAGCATTGGAAAGTAGTCTCAAGGCAGGAACTGAAGCTCCCATCCGTATTAACACTATTACTCCTGGATATGTGGACACAGCCATGACCAAAGGTAATCACGAGGTCTCTTCGTTTCATTTCACTCCGACATCGCTAACCCATCTTTCTTTCCTCTGACAGCATATTCCGAAGCAACTCATTCTCAGATCTCACAAGACATTCCTCTTCTCCGTTTCGGTGTTGCATCAGAAATTGCAGAGGCTGCTCTATTTCTCGCCACGAATCCATATGCACACAATTGTGTGCTCAACCTCGACGGAGGTCTTAGTGCGGTCTAAATCAACTCCTAAAGAGCCGAATGATGTCGATGAATCCTCTCATCAAGTTACCCTTGCTCTGAAGGGCACCCAATCTGCTCATATATATGGCGTGTGGTCATTAGATCATCTCTGGTCGGTAAGTTAACTTTGTGGCGTTCGTGGCGACCGGACAGCGACTAATTTGCTCAATTGTCTTATTAGTCAATGACGATAGCACCAGAATCTGTCTCATCAGCGACAATAACGGCGGCACCGGAAGAATCTATAGTGGTCTTGCCTTTCTTGGCTGACCTTGCTTCCTCAGCTTCAGCTTCTTCCACCTCTCTCTTACGCTTAGAGTTCCCATTCATGAGCTTCGATGTGGCGTCTTCTTGTGCTCCATCAATGTACAGGTCAGTAGTTGCTGGTTTTGGTCGGCGAGCGATATCTGGCTTGTCCACCAAAAGAATTGGCTTTGAGCCCAAGGGAAGTACTTTGGATTTGATGAAAAGCTGAAGATTAACACGTGGGTTATCCTCTTCGTCATCAATGACTGTCAAAGAACTTTCATCACTAATTCCCAGATCTTGAAGTTTCTTTGGCAGGTTGTCTTCCAGATCTGGGTCATATACAGTCCCAATCTCGTTATTGACTGTGATCTCTTCGCTGTACTGCAGTTCCGAGCGAAGAACGTCCTCCACGAGATCAGCCAAAGTTGCACGACTTTTATCGACGACCAATTGAGATTGCGCAATACCACAGACAGCACAGTCTGGGTTGGGGGGGCGTAGGGCTTCTGAGTTCATAGCACGGGCACCTGATCGCTCAAGGAAGAGCATTTTGGTCCGATCCCAGTCTTGCTTTAGGACTTTGAATGCTTGCATAACACATAGACTTGCAGTCATAGCGTTTGTCGTAGCAATTGCTGGGATGATGTTGCCAGCCATTTGTTTGATATCGAACTTCGATTTGGTTGGAATACCAAAGATGCTAGATCTAAGATTCGCACTTGCCGCAACGAAGTCTAATGTATCTTCATCATCCTTATCAAATGATATGACAGGAGCTGGATCTGCGGGCTTTGCTTCTGACTGCATAGTTTGAAGGCGGTCACATAATCGTTTCAGAGACTGCTTGAAGACTTCGAAATTTTCTGATCGTGTCCAAACTTGTTGATCATCTGAGTACCCTGGGACCGACTCGCTTTCCAGAGTCGCGTAGTCCAACGCCTGTGGAGCAGGTCTTGACTTCCACATATCTTCCATGCTTCGTAAACGTTCGATGTCTTCCTTGAAGACCTTGTCAAATATCTTTTGTGCAAACTCATCTGAACCAATGGATCGTCGTATTCTCTTCAAGGCCTCAGCTTCTTGTTTCAGGTTGTCAATCTCTTCGCGATTATCAGCATCCTCACTGTTATCTAATTCAGGCGCCTCGTCCTGAGATGCGCCAAACAGCTCCGGCAACAAGTAGCTCTTTGCCCACACTATGCAGTGTATAGGTTGACTTGGTGTGCTTCGAATGGTGCAGACTGGAAATGATTTGGGCACCTCTTTGGCATTGCAATCGTAACACTCGCTTTTCCCTTTTTGTATGACCTGGACCTGGCCCTTGAATCCTGTTGTCCCTGATTCCACCAGTGGTACTGTTGCAGCAAGACACATACGATTGACATGACGCCGTGCATCTAGGTTGTCGAGAGCGTTAAAAACCAGCGCAAAGCTCTTGAACCAATCAACGTTGAACTGTGACTCTTTGATATTCGCATGATATGCTTCAATCTTGACGTTGGGGTTGAATTTGCCCGCCGTCTCTTTTGCGACAATCGCTTTGGGTTTCTTGATGTGTTCGTGACGGAAGAGGAACTGGCGATTCAAGTTACTTAGGTCGATGGTGTCGAGGTCGATGACATGGATATCACCAAAGCCTGTCAGGACAAGGTTCTTCAGTAGCTCACAACCAATGCCGCCTGCACCGACAAGTAGTACACGAGACTACATAATACGATTAGCTACATCCCGGAACCAAGTCTTCGATCACATACTTCTTTAATCTTCGCATGAAGTACACCTAAAGATTGGGCATAGTGGCGGTTTCTCGCCATGTTGACGGCCAAATCGGATAAGGTTGTCGCAAAACAGTGAAGATTAAGGTGCAAATGGCGCTTGGACCGAGGCTGAAGTTACGAAGTTGGATGGTCTAGTTGAACGAGTGACGAGTGACGAATGAAATCTTGGGCGATACGAGCAGAAGGTAATGAAATTATCAGGAGTAAGTGAGTGTTGAATGGTAGGCTGAAGTGAGATTGTAAAAGCGAGGTTGTCGTCGATCGGGAAAGCATTACATCAAAAGTTCCTATCACAACCGATGCACGCGATGTAATTGTTTGCAGTCTTGCCGGGCCCACGTCGTAAATTCATTGTCTCGGTATCGATTCACCCATTTGCTTTCCTACAACTTTGTAACAATGTGTCAAACATTTCCCACAGCCTGTTTGAGTGTTGCTTTTCCAATGCTCACTCCATGCAGACGTTCATAATGAGGAAATGCGGGCTGTTTGCGGGCCATTTGCCATGTACATTAATGTAATCATCTCAATCTTAATTTTTCCTGATGGAAAAACCCCGGCTGAGCCGGTTGAGTGGCTTTCGCTGGTGCATTTGAACTACATGTATTACATACTTTCGAACACAATGGGCATGCATATCGCCCTATCACAGCTCTGGCCAATGCTCATTGTGGTTGTGAGGATAGTCAGGCTATCAGAGGGTCCCTCCAGCTCTGCTTAGTGCGACACAACTCATCTAAAGATCCCAGTACACATCACTCATAACTACCTAGATTGGGATGAAAGCAACCTGCAGAACAGAATCCCTTACTACATCGATAAATATCTCATAGACTTTACTCATAGTCAACATAGAGTTAAATCGGTAACCGTTGTAAAGATTATAAATGCCCGCCTTCAAAATCTAGATGCACCCTTTACCTAGTCTACCTAGGTAGGGTTTTTGTCGTTATGAATCAATCACCAACAATGTCATCCTTATCTCTAAGTGAAGCATCCAGAAACTCCGATGCTCTCATGTCTGTGGCGCAATTAACGACCATGCCAACCATCTCGCTATGCATGCAGCCTAGAGACTATCTGATACCTGCGTTAAGACGTAGCTACAAAGTCAAAGTCTCCGTCCTGCTTCGAATGCCATCAAATATGCATGTGTTGTGCACAGGCACATACTGCTTGGTGATGATCTTAATAGCTTCTTGTGCCACCATTCCGCCTGTAAGGGATGATATATTGTGCAACTCTCCTCCTGCAGCACGACCAAGCTCTTTGCATGCATCGACCACACGCTGTCGACTTGCAGAATCGATAATCCCACCCTTCCCATTCGCTTTCAATATTCTCTCCAAGAATTCCGTGACTGCGTCGTCTGCGTTGCCATTGCTTGACGATTCAACAGCGGATGCGAGAAATATGGGAATGAGTGACTCTTCGTTGTCTAAATTTGAAAGGATAGCCTTCGTTGTCTCTGGCTTATTTTCAACCAGAGGCAAACGCTCCCCAGCAATGACCTTGACATGAGCCGCATTCTTGCAGAACGCATCGATCTCCGCTTCGGCTATTGCCTGGGCCTTTCCTACTTCCTGCTCTAGGTCTCTGACAGTAGAAAGCACTTCCTTCGCGTCTGCTCTTGCTTTAGCCTTGTAAATGTTTTGCAATTGAATATATTGAGCAGACCGAGCTTTCATATCAGGCAGGGAACCGGGTAGCGGGAGGACTCCGTGGAGATCATAGAATCGTCGCACCGCTGCTGCAATGAACCAGAAGTCTGATGAGTCGCCGGCCAAGCTCTGGCACCGCTCGTTCTGAAACAATTCTCGCACGCTACTACCTATCGTTGGCAAATTTATGGTCTTAAGCACCGCTGCAACGGCTTCGTCATAGTTTTCCTCGCCTCCTTCAGCATTCCCCGTCCTGGCGCCTTGCCTAACGATATCGCGAAATTGGATCTTTTCTTTGAAATTTTCCGGACCCCTCCCCTCATGAGACAGCTTCCACGTGTCCAGATAATGAAGAAGAAGTAGTACATATGGGATATGTCCATGGTCATCATCGCTGATTTGGTCGATGTTTCCCAGTTTGGATAATTCTGATCTTAATTCTTCCCACGGGACCAGTAGTCGGAGATCTTGTGTCGATTCTGGGTCCGGGTGTGTATCGACAACTGGAAAGTCGGATGGTAATTGTATGGAGAATGTTGAATAGAACCCTCTCGACTGGATGTATACCAAGGGGGTCTTATTGGTCCAAAGGCAAAGGCTGAGCCGAGAAATAATATGAGAAGGGGCTGGACCGCATAGAAGGACTAGGTTGAAAATTTTGAGGCGACTAGGATCTTCCAAAAACTGATCGACAGTCTACACAGTGTTAGCTAACGCTTCTGAGACTGGAAGATCACCCTCACATACCTCGAGGATGGAATGACCTTGTACATCTGGGTTGAGCTCTTCAAGTAATCGACGAGCTTCATCTGCCCTCGATTTGCCAAGGCTCTCTGCTTCAAGGAAGAAATTGATACCCAGGTCGGCCTCTGTTACCTTTGCTGGATCGAGGATGGTAAATTGACCAATACTTGGAAGGATAAGATTCTTCAGCGTCTCTGAGCCGGCAACGCTTGATGACGAGCCGGTTTCTGTGTCTGGTATTATGAGGAGGACATGACTTTCTTCAAGAGCCCTCTGGCCGCTTGCTGCCCACAGCCGTAGTTGTCTGTCATACTTCCTCTCCTTGGCCGTAGGAGCTTGAATTACTGGAGGTACTTCGTTTGACATGTTCACCAAACTGCCCCCAAGCCTCAGTCGTATCTTGCTTAGAATTGGACACCAAGCAACATAGTCAGTGGGTTAGGCCGCAACTACATTGTCATCAGTGTGCAAGGCTCAACCTGAAGAGTGTCTTCACTATACTGCGATCTGATAGGTAGTAGGAGCTTGGTGCGAGCTTATGTCATGGCATGCCCCGCATAGCACGAATTATTCCGTAAGGTGACTTATCACGACACACATATCGGAACTCAATGGCCCCGCCAACGTTCTGTAAGTACATAGTAGGCAAAGCTCGCCTCTCCCTTCTTCCAGTTAAACCCTTTCTCTGTCACGTCGGCTAATAAGTCCCTCGATAACATCCGGCGTGAGCCTCCGAAGTGTCGACAGAGAAAAGCAATATATTGAGCCGATTGTCCTCCGAGGCTTCATGCCAAACTTTGGTCAGTTGTGCGCTTCATACTTGCGGTCTGTGACTCGTTCACCGTCTTTGACTATTCCTTCAAGAACTTCAAACTCCGCCTATCTTATCAATACCATCGCTGTAGAACGACTCCGTCCAGTGGCTTCCTCAGGTCCCATCCCTCAGACCCGACTCAATATGGCAACGACCACTGCGGCTGCTGTCAACATGATAGAGGAAGCGAAAAGGAGAGCCGCAATTAAAGCTGTTCAAGAACACTTCCCCAAGGACCCACGCTTCGTTGGCATTGGAAGTGGTACTACTATTGTCTACGTGGTAGAAGCAATTGCGTCCCTAGGAGTGGACACATCCCGGATCTGCTTTGTCCCAACTGGTTACCAATCGAGACAACTCATCATCAACGCGGGATTGGTGCCAATCCAGTTTGATTCATTACCCGAAAACACAGTCATAGATATAGCATTCGACGGAGCCGACGAAGTCGACGATGATTTGAATTGTATAAAAGGTGGTGGCGCATGTCTCTTCCAAGAGAAATTGGTTGCTATGCGGGCCAAAGAGTTTATATGTGTTGCAGGTATGTTGGCTTTACACAAATTCCAGGATGGACGCTGATTGTTCCAGATTATCGTAAATTGCAACCAAGACTTCTCACTAAATGGCCAACGATCCCCATAGAGGTCGCTCCGTTGGCGGCTCGAGAGGTTCAGAGTCGCTTGAAAGCCCTTGGAAGCCCGAAACCTGTGATAAGGGAAGGAAACATGGCAAAAGCCGGACCCCTCAAGACAGATCAAGATTTCTTCATTATAGACGCTCCGTTTCCACCTCTGCTGACAGCGTCAGATGTTGCAGCAGGAAAAGATGGTAGCGGCAGAAATGGAATATGGCAAGTAGAGTTACTGGCACAGAAAATTCGTGGTACCCACGGGGTCCTCGAAGTTGGGATTTTCGCAGGTCCAACTGGACCTGAGGCGAGAGCAGCCGGTGTCATCGGCGGTGAGAAACCTGTCGCGTGCTACTTTGGAATGGAAGATGGCTCCGTCACTGTGAGAACGGCGAAGCCAACAGTGATATAATGCAATGTTCTCATTCCCTAATGAGAACCCCTACCTCTTCGATCGATCCTCTCAAACGCCACGCTAATGGATGATGTTTTGTTCTCAAGCCCTCATTTCGTTGATTTTGCCTTAGCCTCCGTTTCTCCAAGCTCCCTGACGTGAATCCTGATTGAACCTTCAGTGATTTCCTCTTTTCCGTCCTCAAATCCTGGACTGATTCCAATGACCAAATATTTACCGTCCGTGTTGAACGCAAGTGCCGCTATACCAGAAGGATACTTCTGATACTGTCGAATACGTCGTTTAGCAACAGCATCCCATAGGGCTACGATACCGTCGCCCCCACCAGATGCAAATGTCCCGTAAGTTGGATGGAATGCCAATGCGTGTACGGGGTAAACAACGTCGATGCCGTCCACGTTCTGTCGGTGACACTTGAATGCATAATTTCTAGCTTGTGCATCCTTAGATGGGTCGAACCATTCGACTGCTACACGTCCTTCAATGCTGCTAGAGGCATATGCTTCATCGTTAGGCATACAAGAAACAGCCCTTGTCATGAATTTCAGACTGCTCTCACGACGTTGCCACGGTTCGATGTCGACTTTCGTTAGGGGAGGCGTCGTTGCGGTCGACAGAGCTGCAGAAAGTGATTGAAGCTCGTAAATGTGGAGCGCCCTAGCAGCCATTGCGACAACCAATCTCGTTTTGGATACAGATATCGAGAATGGCTTTGACGGCAGAGGTATCGATGCGGGAATTGAACTTGCATCAGAAGTATTGTGAATATGTAATGTACAATCCCAGCCAGCTGAGATGAGCAGTCCCCGCTCCTGATCGAATACCACCGATCGGACTCCCGCGTTGTGTGTGCTGAGTACCGTCTGCTCTGATGTCGTTACATTGATCCTGTCCATGTTAGTGGCATCCTGCAATATAGACAAATCCGTCAAACCTCCTGACATCCCAATCCAAACCCGCGGTAAAAATCTCCGTATCGTCCTTCCCGAAGCACACATCTAGTACCGGCGCTCGATGCTCGAAGGTAGCAACTTGGCGACATTGACTCTCATTTCCAGGGATGATTTCGTAGAGGTAGGCATTGCGATCCCATGATGCGACGAGGAATTTCAACGATCCTGGGTGCGGTGAAAATTGTATGGAGGAGATGATATCCTCTGGAGGCGTCTGTATGACTATATGATCTAGGGAGCATGTCAGGTCATCATTGGGTCTGGAGAATTTAGAGTACTTACTTGATGCCATTGTTAAAATCACATATACTGCCTTGGACTATTGGAAGTGTTTGATGAAACGTTCAAGATGTTGTTTACCTCGAAATGCAGCGCGGAATAAAAATTCTGCCGCTGTTTTATCGCGACCGCTTTCCCATCATCGTCATACCTAAAGATGGACAATAGCTTCACTACTCGTCACCATCCCCGAACAATGCCTTGATCCATTTATGCCGTACGCTCAACTAGTTATTGGACCTCCAGGGTCCGGCAAGTCGACTTATTGCAATGGCATGCATCAGTTCATGTCTGCCATCGGGCGTAAATGCTCGATTGTAAATCTTGACCCCGCGAATGACCATACCTCATACCCATGCGCCTTGGACGTGCGCGACATGATCACCCTCGAGGAGGTTATGGAGAACGATAAACTGGGGCCTAATGGTAGCATACTATATGCATTAGAGGAGCTTGAGCATAATTTCGATTGGCTAGAAGAGAAACTCAAGGCATTTGGTGAAGACTATGTCTTGTTCGATTGTCCGGGACAGGTAGAGCTGTTCACCCACCATGCTTCGTTACGAAATATTTTTTTCAAGATCCAGAAGATGGGATATAGAGTAAGTGTTCAGGATCATTTTGAAAGCCATTACTAATCTTCATCAAAGTTGGTCGTCATTCACCTGATTGACTCTTACTGCCTAACACTCCCATCCCTGTACATATCAACACTTCTCCTCTCTTTACGAACGATGCTGCAAATGGATCTACCGCATTTAAATGTTCTCACAAAGATTGACAATCTTTCAAAATATCCCACACTCCCCTTCAATCTCGACTTCTACACCGAGGTCCAAGATCTGAACTATCTTCTCCCACATCTCGAGAGCGAGTCACCAATGTTCACGACGGGGAAGTTTTCGGCCCTCAATACGGCAGTGACTGAGCTGGTAGAGGAATTTGGGCTGGTACAGTTTGAAACATTAGCTGTGGAAGACAAGAGGAGCATGATGAGCTTACTTCAGGCGATTGACCGCGCTAGCGGTTATGCCTTTGGAAGTGCCGAAGGAGCGAATGATACCGTTTGGCAAGTCGCCGTTCGGGAAGGAATGGGTGCAATGGACGTTCGAGATGTCCAAGAACGATGGCTCGATGCTAAAGAGGCCTGGGATGACAAGGAGAGGCAAGATTGGGAGGCAGAACGCAAGGCTGCTGAAGCAAAAGCTGGGGAAGCTTCATCGTTCTCCGCCGGTGGAATCAAAGTAACCAGGACGCCGAAGCCATAAGTTGTTCAATCATTTTCGCTCTCATAACCTTGCATTGTAGTGTGGCCGACGTCACTGTCACTCTCATCAATTCCATCGCCTGTTCTTTTTGCGAAGAAAGAGTCGAGTGCGCTGCTGTCTGCTGACCTGGCTGCCAGGATTTGTTTCCTCGCTCGGCGAATTGCTTCTTCCTCGGATTTCTTTATCGTGCCGCTGACATGGACCACTCTGAATATGCAGCTCACCCTCTCTTCGTCCCGTTTTCCGGAATACCGTGCCAGGTAGCTCGCAAATGTAAGCGCTGCCCAGACGATTCGGTAGTGATTACGAGGGCATCGGATGATTGCTGTAGAGGTTGCTTGAGAGAAGTATTTGATTGACAAAGAGCCACCTATAGCCCCAGCGCCATAGTCGCCAAAGTTCTCAGAGACGTTGGCACGTATCAATCGAACCATGCTGCCTGCGTCGAACCATTTTGGGCAAGCTTTGTTGAATGCAATGGATGGCGCTACGTTTTTGTGGTCGGCGGTAGGAAATACGATATCAACGAGAAGATAACGATGCTTGATTCGGACCATATTGCGCGAAGGGAAAGGAAGCTTGTTGTCTTGTCATCACATCTGTTTCAAACCCTGTACTGGAACATAAGGGCATTTTTACACCTAGCACGCCTGCCTCCGTTGGATAAACATTTCAAGCTCCGGGATTTTGCGCAAAATGCCGCTTTGACTTCTGTAACTGCATTCACCCGAATGCGCGGGGGTTGCTTTTTCTGAAGGTGCTACTGGCGAAGACGTGTACAGAAATGTACTACCGCCGATATAACAGTTGAGAAGACGATCTATGTTGGTGGGCACAAGATAGCGGGCAATGGGTCGTGCCAATTCAAGAGGCACACATAGTACTATGGAGAGGCAGGTCCTGGTTGCCCATGTCTTCAGCAATACACATCTAATCTCTGGCTCAACACCAGATACATTATGTAACCGAAATTCCAAATGGGTATCTTTGCATCAATAACTAATAATTTCCTCCGTGGATGACCATTCGGTCTGCGATTTTATAACAAATCTCGCCCGGGCATACTTCTGACTAGGAACGAACTCGATAAAGACATCGCGTACTCGAGCGGCTTCGGATATGTCTCTCGCCTCTTTAACATTGCCTGAGCCTTCTTCTATTTGCATGATACGCTCGGCAACTTTCGAAGCTGCAGGGCTGTACCAAAGGCCCTCTTGACGGGGATTCCTCAAAAGCATTATGGACCTACGCCGCAATAGAGGATCTCTGCATTTTGTAGCCACTGTGAACAATGGCACTGTCGTTCCAAGCTCCAAGGAGAAACCACTGATTCGTGCCAAGGGGGCTGCAGCATTTAGTATTCCCTCTAGGAGGTCAAGGTGAAGGTCCCATGCTGTTTCATTGTCTTCACAGCCAGGTCCTATAACCAGCATCGCCAACATCCAGTATAGCTTGGGCATCGGAATCCAATGCTCAGACTTGGATCGATCAAAGGCAACCTTCCAATCATGAAGAAGCTGCTGACAAGCGTCCCTTGCTGCCGCCATCTCTCTCGAACGGTCATTATCTTGATAGGCTTTCATGATCGACATTGCCCACCTCTGGATTTCAATCATCAAGATTCGAGCATCTTTTATTGTCCCGAATGAATAGGGTATTTTGAGCTTCAGCATCTTTGGTTTGACCCACGGATAAGGATTGTCTGCATCGGCCAGGGTCATAGCTTGAAAGTCGAAACGGTGCAGTATTTCACGGAGCTCGTCTGCCGATTTGGTTTCGTTGGCAATAGCAAGACCATTGCGGAGATGCATAGAAGCGGTTGCATAATGGCCTGTGATGTTCTCATAGCTCGTGAAGATCACACAAGCTGCAAGGATTTTGCTTGGATCTTGTAATGACCTCGTATGTTGGATGGCCTTGTCATATGCCTTCAAGGAGCTGGTGGTATCTATATCACATTCATGGTGTAATGCTCCGAGCGCTAGGATGCCATGCCGAATGCTGGGTTCCAGATGGCTTAGCTGAAGGATCAATTCCCAACCGGCTTTTGCCGTTCGTAAACGGAAGAGTTCAAAACATTTGCGTTCGAATGCTGTAAAATTGTCATCTGGGAACTGTCGAGCAATAAGCTCTCGTCTGCTAATGGGAACTGACGAATACCCATCGCAATGCCGACCGGTCTTTGTGCATCGAATGCATATTGGCTTGGTCTCATCGCATTTCACTCGGCGGACCCTGCATGTCAGACACCCAGTCTTGGTCCGCAGAGGTCCATTGCCACCTTCAGGCATCTCTAACCATCGTTCTTATTTGCTCCCCTGCTCCAAAATCCGATGCACCATCTAGCGAAGAAGCGGGTAGGTGTTGTACTGTACTTGTAACATGCAATCTCGAAGTGTCGAAGATTGGATAAGTGGTGTAGGCTAATGTGGTTGTGAAACTCTGACCATGTCATGGATTTGGGGGCGATATCGATGACCGAAAGTCCTTTGCTGTTCAATTTCATTAGATCCAATCAAGATGCGACTATCTACCCCCGCAAGAATGTTTGAGTACCGATACAATAATAGCCATGTAAGTTAATGTTACCTGTAGAGTAAAGTAATCACGTGGTCCAACGGAAGCCAACCGAGCGTTCTTACGCCATGGCATCGACTATGGCATCCACGAATGCTCCGATCCGAGGGGCAGCTCACTATCTGCACCTTTGTACATTCCAACCCCTAGCGAGCGGCAGCATGCATACAAAAAGCTGGTGAGTTAGACAGAGAGCTAATGGAATATGCATAGTGACTGTCTTGACTTTCTATGTACGAAACCCCGTTGCGGTGAGGGTTATTCTTCCTTGGCCTGGTACAGTATGATATCCATCGAACCCAAGATTTGAAAATGCCCGTATTGGCCATTCATGATGTGCATCTCGCTCGCGGTTCGACCCTGGTGCTTGCTGAAGTCTAAAGAACTGAAAGAAGATCCAAACTGGCCAACAGCCATGACAGTGACGTCTATGTTTCTGTAGACGGAGTCGAGTGCAAATGCGTGAGAAGATATCTCGTCATCATCATTGAATCCGGCGGAACAGTTGACTCATTTCATTGACCAGGGAAGGGCAGTCCTCTTGTTTAAACAACGGTCATAATGGATAAACATCACGGAGCTTGTCTAGATGAAGTGACACTGGGCGAAGGTGAGGGTGTAAGGTGTTGGTGTGCAGAGATTGGTCAAACCTTGTCGATATAATTGGGTATAAGTCGCAGCTCATGTTCAACTTCGACTTTGGTTGACGAAGGGAGCCACTTGGTAAGCCAAAAAGAAACATCAAGGCATACTTCATTCCCTGCCTTACTGCAGCGACTTACCATGTCAACCGTTGGTGTGTCGTGTACGATGCAGTGAAGTATTTCTTGGCTTCGTTGGCGACATGTTTCGCAACATGGCAACCAACTACTAGACTCTGACACTGCGATGAAGTGCAAGTTGCGA